>QANY01013726.1:0-110608 GCA_003255025.1 Datisca glomerata | reverse complement strand
CCCCCCCCCCAGCCCACACATACACATTGAAACTAACACTACTATATTTACAAAATAAAGCATTTTCATTCCAAAAGAAAGAAAAATCATATTTATAATAATGAGTAGTGTCATATCACAATCCTAAATGTCTCAATTTTTTTTGGCTTCATAGGAAGAAAATGGAATTTTTTAGCCTTCTGGATGAGAACCATTTAAAACTTCAAATAATTGGTCAAATGACTTATTGCCAATGATTAAGCACTTTGATATGTATCAAATTCACAATAAAAGATGGTGAAGTATACTTTTGACAACTAGGATAAACTTCTACTTCAGCTTCATTAAACAAATCACTAAATTTGTCTAACGTCTTTGCATTTAGATGCATTCTATTAGTATTATCCTCTCTAACTTGTTTATCATTCATCTCTATCCCACCAAAATCAAACATGTTATCTAACATTTCTCTCAATGATGTCATGATGCCAATTTGAGTTTCTATAACCTAAAATCATCTATGGGTTTGTTTACTTGAATCCGTAACTTCTCCCCATATGAAGTCTCCTGTAATTTCTAAAATTCATGATTTGCTTTAAAAGGTTGGTTGCAGCCTTATGTTGGAATATGTCCATAAAGTAACGTGTAATAACTATTTATTTTTATTTATTTATTTCTCATATATTAGTATTATTGAATTCTTATGAATAAATTGAAAGTTTTATTAAAGTGTGTTTTTAAATTACTCAAATCCTGAAACTTTCATCAACGAATGAAAAGTGAAGACAGATGTGTCTCTAGACGAACTCATATGAGAAAGTTCAAAATGATATTCGCAGTTTTAGGATCGACTGGGCAATCGAATCTGATTATGACTGTTAGATTGAACCAATGAAAGCCAGTCTTGGGGCGTGGGAGTGAAAAATCAAACGGTTAACCTAGACATATTATGAACATGTTGAATAGACCGGTAACAAATTAATTTAGAGCCCAAAACTATTTACTTAGTTCTAAATCTAATTGTTACACCTTAAGAGTATTTTCATAATTACTTTAATTCTGAGGTGAATATGTAGCTTGTAGTTAGTTACAATATTTGATATGTCAAATGAGTGAGTTCAAACTGGCGGGCAATATCTCGGCTGTTAGGATTGTAATTTTATTAAGTTGGAGTTATATGATTTATAGATATTAAAATTCGTGGTTGGATTGCGAAAGTAATAATATCACCTTATACTTTATTGATGGGTGTATGAATAAATTCACCTGGCTAAGTATTCAATGAATTGAGTCATTGGTTAAGACTTATAAATTGTACGAGACAATTCACCATTATGTCTTTTTTATTCACAGTCAATAAAGGAGTTAAGGAAATAACAACAAAAGGGATAAAATGATAATTTTATATTTCCGCTCTTGTTACTGATACTCATGATGGATATTATGTTAAAATATTTTGTTGACCGTGAAAATAAAAGGGTTTATTTACACCAACAGAAAACGTAGCACGCATGAATCGAGAGTTGACTCGACATCGAACCTATAGTGGAGTCGTTGATGTCAGGATAAAATATGTCGGGAATTTATGGAGATAAATTCTTCGAGTATTTAAATCTTTAACTTTATTCATATGGGTCCATTCGGTCTCAGAAATAACTCATGAGAACAGGAATATATAAATGAAGTAAATTGAATCAAAATGTGTTTCGGTGCCAATGCATATTTCCTACACCTATATGTAGTGAGTGATGTCACTTAATTAGTTAAGTGTGATAATATATATTAAAATTAATTAGTTATTATTTTCAAATTATTGGATAATTAGTAAATAAAAATATAATAATTATTAATTGATAATGATCAATTAAATCTATCAATTGGATTGATGAATCTCAATACAACTCAAACTCTAGGGAATATTATAATTTTCGGCAATTAAGAATATATGGGGTAAATTTTTGGAAAGTTAAAAATATATGAGTATATTTGTAAATATCAAAAATTATATTTTATCAATATCTAATAGCAATTTGATTGCAGATAAATCTTGGATTAAATGCAGTTGCTTGTTAACAAAGCAAGAGAAAAAAACATTTTCCCCTCCCTCCATGTTGCCGCTGAAAATTATATTGAATGAGAAAATTTTTTACTTTTCTTCTTCAATCATTTTGAGAGCCCACACTCAAATTCTTACACAAAATTCTCGTGAGATATATTTCTAAAATTAACGGGTGGTTGTTAGTGGAAGAAATTCACAAATCATTCTTGGAGTTCAAGTGCGTGATTCAGATTTCGAAGCTTGAAGAATACGAAGAGTACTCGAAGGAATTCCACCAGCTCAGAAATTCTCCGATACAAGGTATAGGTGAAAAAATGTTTCTAACCTTATCTTCTCGTTTAATGTCGTATATGCATAACCGTACGTTGTTTGGTTTTAAGTGATTTAATTTGATTAAATAAGCTAATTGTTTTTTTTTATATTCCACCCATGAACCGTTCGTGGTTCATACTTATTTTTAATTAATTTTAAAACTAACCGGTCCTAGCACCTTATACGTGGAAGAAATCTTAACTTAGTACATCTTTGACTAGAATTCCTACTTAGACAAAGACCATGGACACGATTTCTATTTGGATAAGAGTTTTGTTTACCTCCAAGTATAGTTCATTTCCCACTACAACTTGATTTCTTTTAACTACAAGTTTACCAAACTAAGTCATTTAGTATGAAAGGCTAGAGAAGAATAAACTAGGTATGTTGTTGTTTCTTTATTTTCCATACCCTTCCATGTATCATCATTGTTATCCCATAAACAAATGGGGTTATGCAAGAAAAAAGCATGTATGCTATGCTATTGTCACACTATTGATTCTTTTCATTTACATAAAGTGGTCGAGATTTGAAGACAATTATGTGTATCTGCTCAGATTGCCAATGAACTTCCCAATTATTAAAGATTAAGAGAAATCAGAATATGTTGCTGTAGAAATGAGAGAATGACAGGTGATCAGTCAGTGTTAGGATGAAGGAGAATTTATTATGATCAAAATGGAGGTGAGGCCTAATTTGCAATGATTGTGAGGAAGAAGCTAATGAGGATAAAGAGGAAAAAAGAGACTTTGTAGAATCTGAATATTACATACTTCGATCGGTATAACTTCACTACTTTTAGACTTTACATACTTTGTACATAGAGAATCGGCAAAACACATAATTTCAAGAAAACTCTAAAATTGCACAAAACCATACAAAAAATAACTAAAATTTCCTAGTTCTCATACTAAATAAACCAAAAATTGAACAAAATTGAGATTATACATGCCTGTAGAACCTTCAAATTGAAAATATCTTAAAAATTTCAGGACCGCAAGTATCAATTTCTCAAAAAAAAAAAAACAAATGTAACAGCAAAGCCCTAGCTTTTAATCTGAAGAAAGAATGGTTGAAAAAGAAGAAGAAGGAAGAGGTTTACTTACCTAAACCTCGTTGACAAACAACGAAGAAGAAGGATGAGGATAACTCGCTGACATATGAAAAGGTGGAGCTCTGTCAATCGAGGTGGGGGGGGGGTGAGAGGGAGGGAGCTCTGCGCAGGGTGAGGGAAACTGAGAGGAATGAGAGTGTTTTATTCCTCTAGCAAAATGTCATCATTTTTATGGCAACCTTTTGCGACGAATTATTTAATTCATCAGAAAAAGTAGACCTTTACCGACCAATTTATAATTTGGTCAGTAAGAACAAGATTTTTGCCGATGAATTTAAATATTCGTCAGTAAAAGCCCACAAAATACTTGGTGCGCACCCTCTCTCTTTTTCCCGGGAATTTTTTCCAGTCTAGCGATCAACTAAAATGTTAGTTGCTAAAAAGGCTATTAGCCACGAATTTAACTTCGTGGCTGAAAGTTTGGTCTCTAAAAGGCCATTTTCTTGTAGTGCGGACGAGCGATAATTGAGATACAACGATCCAAAGTTTTGGCCTAAAAACTTCAGGCTTTCCCGACGAACGACCACCTCCATTCAAACCCTCTTTTTAAACTTAATCATTCTTGCCTAATTCTGGCAAAAACAACCACCATCTCTGGTAACCCAAAACGCTCATAAATTCTAAGAAACCCAGAACTTTTGGACCGAATATATGACTGTCTCGTAAGACTCATCACTTCAAGTTAGTTCAGTAGGATTCTCTCATTTTCTCATCATAATGATAACTCTCGTGATCCAATCTGATTTGATTTACATCAACCAATTCTTTGAAAGTACTACGTGCATTATTATTTATTTAAATTTTCTTGTGTATATATATTTTTTCTTCTTTGTATTATATTCGCTACCTCAATGCTAACATAAAAATTGATATACAAGGGTGATTTAAATTATTCGTTATTGTAAAAAAATTCATTATGAATCTTAATATGGTTTTCATTATCATTATTTAAATTAATATTTGAAAGACAATTTAACACTTTTTTAATCTAAAAATTCAGACGACAGTTTTATAGAATTTTGGGATACTAATTTCTCAGACTATTGAGCTGAGGAGTTAATCTTTGGATGCTGAGAAAATCCAATAATTTCTTTTGTTTTCTAATTTGAAAAGGTCCGTTGATGGCTTTTAAGAATTTTGGATACCATTTTTTAAACTAGTAAGGTGGAGATTTATTTTTAGGATACTGAAGAGAAATTCAATATTTAAAAAATAAATTTTTAAATTTTCAACGGTCTTAGTACTAGTCATTTTTTGACATATACTTGTTTCATTTTTGACACAAGATTTTACTAAGTAGGACATTTAAAAAATAATTTCCCCAAATTCCTATAAGGACCATTTCCAAAATATTAGGAATTGAGAGACTATTAACTAATTACAAACTCATCAACCCACAAATTTATCTAACTTGTATACCTCTAGCAGCATAATTAATGTATCTCATAAAGATGACAATGATTATCCATATATTATATAGAATTATTGATAGAGATATATAGTTGAGGTTAATTAAATAGGTATAGTGTTTATACTTGGAAGTACAACTTTGCAGTTGTAAAAATCATTAGGAACCCCCACATCCACTAACTTATATGCCTGAATGATTCATCAGAAAAATATTTGATTTTTTATGAGGAGAGTAAATCCCTCTTGAATTGATATGTACACTCCCTCCTTTTTATTTAACGAATTGATGCTGAGTTTGATGATATCTATTGATAAAAGTACCAACATTTTCATCTTTTTTTAATCACCTCATATTCAATTTGAACATTGCCAATTAGTAAAGCTTAGAGTGAACACATGATTACTGACAAACAACAGATAGCAAATAGAAGCAACATTGAGAAGTAAGTTTTAGGGAGGCACAGGAAAAAAAAACATCAGGGTAGGCTAGAAGACAGAGAAACTTCTTCAGCTAGAGCTAATGCTTCTTTATCCCACCAAGTCCCCGCAAGCGAAATTCCACCCCCTTCGCCTCCACCCCACACCTTCAAATAAAATGAACCAAATAACAAGTGTAAACATGAATTCAGAAAACTTTTACCTCAGATTTTCACTACTCAAGAAATAGTATCATTAACTCCTAAAAAATCTTACATGAACTTCAGCATTATACTCCTCATACCCACCTTCAAAATCACCATCATCGTCGTCATCAATTAATGCCTCTACAAGGTCATAAATTCTTATGTATTAAAAATAACCAAGAAAATTTAAGACTTAGATGGTTAATAACTAACAATTTTCAGCAACAAACGACGTCAAAACTGAAATGGAAGGAAAAAGAAAATGGAAAGAGCAAGAAAGAAAATGGGCCTCCTGGCGTCTTCAAAGTCATCAACCCAAAGGTCGTCTTCATCTTTCACTGAAACTTCTTCGACAATGGTTGGTTTGAGAACTGGTTTCGACTCTGAGTTTTTCTTGCAGACATTGACTAAGTGGAACTCTTTCGAGCTAAAAGAAAGAACTTCCTGGGTGAGTGAGAAGGCAAGATTCCCTGATCTCAATAGAATGAAAGAATGCAAAATTTATTTTTAATCTTTCAGATCGTTATCGCCAAACAAAATCTTAGAATATCTGAAGCAGATAAAAGACATAGACCCGAACCTGAATAACGACAAACATACCTAAAACCGTGAAACTTAAAATCCTAGAAATCGTTCAGACTCCAAGCGAACGACCATGTGTAAATTGACACTGAATTAGAACGCATGAGAGTTTAGAGCTGTGAACCGTACATGAATCAACTCAAAAAATCTAGAAAGGAGAAGAGGATCCAGATTTTGTGAAGCTTTCAAAGAGAGAAAACTAGAGATGGTACCATAGAAAGAGAGCTGAAAGTAGAGAGACATTACGTGAATAGTGAAGTAAAGAGGAGAGAGATGTCCTACCAGTAAGTGAGCTGCGAGGGACGATCGAAGGTTAGGAGAAAGGGTTTTTTGCTAACAAGACCCTAGACTAACCATTTTGTATAAATAAACCCATACACTAATTTTTGTTTACCCTGAACCCTGGTTCACCTTCAACTTAAAATGCATTTGTAAAATTACATGTTTACCCTTCACTCATTTCTCCTTCATTTTTAATTTTTTCCACTTCTTCTTCGTTTTCTTCTTCGTCTTCATCTTCTTCTTCATTTTCTTCTTCATCTTCTTCCTTCTTCATGCAACAACAAAATATTTATTTATTTTCTTCTTCCTGCTTATGAACTTTCTGAGAACATTTATTTATTTTCTTTTTTTCTTTGGAACGTTGTTTGAAGTTTATTTTTTTGGAAAGCCAGAATTTTGGACGAAATTTGATGGGTTTTGTTAATTTTAGTTTTTGCTCAAATTTGAGAGAGAGAACCCCGTAGAGAGAGAAAATAGATTTTATTAATTTTGTACTACACGATAGGGTGCACTAGCGTCGTGTAGTCATCGTGTATTCTACACGATAGCTACATGACGTCAGTGTACCCCCGTCGTGTAGTCTACACGATGCGTACACTCGCGTCCTGTAGCCATCATGTAGACTACACAATGGGTACACTAGCATTGTGTATCATTGTGTAGACTACACGATGAGAAAACAAGCATCGTGTAGTAGCCATCATGTAGACTACACAATGGGTACACTAGCATTGTGTATCATTGTGTAGACTACACGATGAGAAAACGAGCATCGTGTAGACTACACGATGAAAAAATAGGCATCTTATGTCAAGAATACTTTTGAAATTGAAGAATAAAATATAGTCTCATGTATTTAAAAAATTCATTTAATTTTTTTAATGTTTCCAGTTTGATAAACATCCGGAGAGCGTAACTTTTGACTCGGGTTGAAACATGTAGACCGTAAGATATTAAAAAAGCTTATTTAAAAATCAACATGTGCAATGAGGTTTACTAGTCTCAGCCCAGTTTCAGGCTTAAAAAACACCATTTTAAGTACTTAGGGAGGCCTGAAAGTTATTTTATTCCCTGAATTTGGGTACACATGCTACACGATGAGTACATAGGCTTCGTGTAGCTATCGTGTATTCTACACGATGGGAGTACACTAGCGTCATATACCCATCGTGTAGTCTACACTATGGCTATATGATGCCAGTGTACTTATCGTGTAGACTACACGATTGCTACGTGATGCCAGTGTACCCATCGTGTACTTTACACGATGCTAGTGTACTCATCTCGTAGTCTATAGGAGAGGAGAAGAGAAGTATAACAATGCAATATTTACTTCTTGTAGTCTATAGGGGAAGAAAATCATCATCCGATTATCTCTCAGCACTACTAAAAAATCTGAAGTAAACTATACTCAGGCTTGAAACTACTAACTTCATCTGCCATAAAAAATTGCATGTTAATAATATGAGAAATTACCGATAAAAAAAGAAAAGAAAACCACGTGAATGACACTCCAAAAATGAGCGAGAAAGGGTTAAAAAAAGTGAAACGTCGAAGAAGAAATAGAAGAAGAAATTGTTGCTAAAAAATTGGCAAAAACCCATTTCAGATCTGTTTGTGGCTAGATCTAGTTCAGATCTATAAAAATAGGAAAAAACCCATTTTCGGATCTGGGTCAGATCTAGTTTGTCTTCTTTGATCGTCTTCTTTGGTTGTAGAGATTCAGTCATCTTCTTCACGTTCTTTGGCAAGAATGCAGAAGTCATCTTCTTCGGTTCATTCATGTCTTCTTGAGGTAAAAACTCATTTTACAGAGAGAGAGAGAGAGAGAGAGAGAGAGAGAGCAAAAGCATAGAGAAAGAGAGAAAGAACGTGCGGGCGGATATTTGGATAAGGTGAAGGGTAAACATGTAACTTCACAAATATATTTTGAGTAGAAGGTGCACTAGGGGCCAGGGTAAATAAAAATTAGTGTATGGGTTTATTTTGGTAAAATGGTTAGTCTAGGAATCTAGTTTAACAAAAAATCCTAGGGAATAGGGGGGAAGTATTTTCATTTTGGTAAAGTGTGAAGGCGTAGGGTAGCTTTGTGAAAAATTTCGTTTAGCGCTCAGTTTTTAATTGCATTTTTACACTAATGATGTCGTGTTGTGCAGTGTGACAACACATAATTGTTGAGGCCCCCTTTTCAAGGTCTTTTACATGACTTTTTTATGAACCCTATAACTTAGTCATATAAAAGACTTTTTCTGTTGTAGTGGTATCTTCTCTTGTGATAGAGTTATCTCTTACATCTAATTAAGGCTACTCTATATCTCTTAAAATAGAGGCTCCTCACCATAGAAAGTTCCTTAAGATCGGTTTTAGAAGATCAAATGATGTGTCTCTCATTGATAGATTGATTAATCTATAACTAATATCATATTAATAAGTGATAAAATATCAACTTATGAATGATTAACACATTACTAGATCAATTGAATCTTAGTCTAGATTGTGGTTCAATCTATAAATTTTCATAAATATTTTTGGAAGTCAACAGTGTTGAACGAACCACACTCATTCATATATATCAGAGGTCCATTGTTAAGAAGGAGTTGGGAAAAGCTTGAATTATTGATGTATATAAGCACGGGCAATAATCAATCATAGAAGGTGTGTAAAAAAGTAGAGATTGTTTACTTCATGTGAGATAGCTACGCTCAGGTTCACTTCAGTGAGATCTTGTTAAAGCAAACCAACGGATGGTAGCGAAGGAACCTTCTAGCTAACCGGACCAATTCAAGTCACTATACTATGTATGTGTTGTTCCACAGGGCAATTAATTAATTCCACTATTTACAGTTGATAATAGATTATGCTAGTCATTGTAGAATTAATCGATATACGTACGTACTTCTACTTTTGATAATTTCCTTTAACAAAATGAAAATAATTAAATGTAAAAAAACAAAGACAAAAAAGAAATCTTTAATGGAATTGCTAAGCCATAAATGGAAATTTTTTGGTTTTTTTTTTGGTGAAACCAAAACTTAAGCAGAGCATCATACGATTGAAACTACGTACTCCAAAGCTTTTCCCTATTAATTCAAAGATTTTGAGTTCAAGAGAATAATATGTGTATGATAACAACTTTTGTTACCATTTATTGTAAATCGAAATATTTGCCAACTATGTAACAACTTTTGTGTGTGTGGTTAATGTTATTAGTATAGGATAAGACACACATGATCCGCAGACAATATAATCTTAGGCAACAACGTTAGAGATGGCTCTATGCCAACCCTTCATTTCCAATTTCTATTAGAATATAACATTTATATATAATATAGTATTAAGGACCACTGCTTTTTGAACATTGAACTCGTTTCAAATGCCAAGGGCAAGTGTCAGTGGCAGAGATTTGAACTTGTTTCATATGCTGTTGAAGAAATAAAGAATTCTGAATTTAATTGAATGGTTGAAAACTCTCTATCTTATCTCATACAAACACAGCCAATAGTGTGGTACCATCGGTCCTTACCATTCGACGAATATTCGATAGTAAGATACTAATTGCGCATGCATGAGACCAATGAAAAATAGGCCAAAAACATCATAATAAATAGCCCTTTTAGTATTAAACACATTGTAATGGTTAGAATTATACACGCGTGGACCAATTTACTTACAGAGTATGTCTCACAATTAAAATTGAGTTATAGATCATATCCTTAATTATTTATAATATGAGGTGATTAAGATGGTGTAATTAATCAGTCTGTTTGAGTGAATTGGAATAAGTCACTCTAAAGTACCATTCATGATAGGTTTTTGTTTCTATTACGGTTGCAAGGGAGATTTGACATGACAGTGGTTGGTTGACATCGTACGTGATAAGTTAAATTGTCCATCATGATCTTAAGCTTATTTGATTGTCAGTGAGATGATTGGATGCATTAAAATATGATATGAATCGTCTCACTCTCAAATAAAATAATATTAGAGAATGCCCAACTTGTGATATGGAGGGGTATATCCTTTCTAAAACATCGATTTCGTTATATCCTTGGTCTGAAGGGGCATCTTCTAAAGGAGAATATTTTTCTCTATTTTTTGAAGTAATTGTTTTTGGAGAAAAGATTGTGGAAGAATCCATTTTTTGGGGCTTTCTTTGTCTCTTTCAAATACAATCAAGAATGTTCGTAGATATTATATTTTATCCAATCTAATATCTTTTAAACTCGTGTTTTATTTCTTTCTCTAATCTTAAAATCTAAAAAATAAAATAAAAAAGATAATTAGTTGGAAAAGAATTTTCATCAGTCTCTTTAAATTTAAATGAAATATATTGAGACTATAAAAACAGATAAACACAATCAGATCAGATAAATCAAATTTTAGTGGTAATCATGGTAAAAAGATGAGATACTATTTCAAAATTTAAATTGAACTTGAAATCATGAAAGCTTGTCCAATACATTAAATCCAGATCTTGAATCAAAATTGATGAATATAATACTCATTGTAAGAAAAATTTAAATCGTCATAAAATCTATCATCAACTAAGCTTGAATCTTCAAAAAAAAATATTTTCAGATCTTGTGAAACCCTATCGTGATAAATTTCAAAAATTTATGTATATATGGTTGATAGTAGATCTAAAAAAGACAAAATTAAAGGAGAGGAAAGTCTCAAGATATTGAAAACAAGAGAGAAAATAGAAAACAAAAAGAAACAAAGAAACAAAAAAGATAACGTGAAAAGAAAAAAGAGAGAAAGGAAGCCACCGCCTCTGCTACTCCGGTGCCGCTACTGTCTATCATCGTCTGATGACACAAAACCTACCAGTAGACTCGTCTCATCGTCAATTACCAACCCTGCAAGTTTTAACCAATTTGGACGAGCAATGACGAAGATAAAGCCGTTCAAAGTTTTCAAATAAACCACTACCACCACCGCTCTATTGTCACTCCGCCGCCGCCACCTTCCAGTGGCACAGAACTTACCGGTAGATTCGTCTCTTCACCAACTACACCCCCTCTAAGTTTCAACCAAATTGAGTGAGCGACGACTAAGATACGAGTGTTCAAAATTTTAGACTAAAACTTCAACCACCCCATTTTTCATCTTCGTTACCTTTTCCCGCAACCCATCATCACTATTTAACCTTTCATCAACTCTACTTATTCAATCCAATTTTCACTTAAACAACCGCCATCTCTGGCCACCCAAAAACCCAAAACTAAGAAACTCACAAGCTTTCCAGCCACATATCTCACCGTCTGATGGGGACGGTGCAGTTTTAGAATTTCTGAAATAAAAGGATCGTGACATGTTCAGGTCAACTTCTGAAAGGTGTAACTTTTTATCCGGGTAGAGTTACGTGAGTCGTAAGATATCAAATTAAACTTATTTCAGGTATCTACATGTACGACCAGATTTATCTATTGCAGCCTAGTTTCAGGTCTAAAAAATACTGTTTTAAACATTTGCAGAGGCCTGGAAGTTGTTTCGGTCATAATTTTGGGCTTCTTCATAATTATCATCTCTTTGAATCTTTAGGATTTTTTAGAGGTATAAATTCATCTTATTCGGTTGTTTTAGATAGTTTTTGATACTTTTAATAAAAAATCATTCTAATTTTTGGTATTCTTGCGAATCAACGAAATTGTTGGCTAAATCCAGGTAATCTTAGGATTCAACAGATTTTGGAAGATCGATTGCTGAAATCATGCATGATTCAACAGTTTTTTATATTGTTAGGATTTCGTTGAGACTTCCGCTATATCATTGTCGGGTGAGACGCGCAACCGCAAACCAATACCAGATGGATTTGTCTCTCAACCCTCTTTGTAAAAATAAATTCAGTGATCCAATCTGATACTGTTTAATCAACCAATTTTTCAAAGCACGGTATACATTATCATTTTTATCATATATATTTATATACACACATAACACAAATGTAAATACAATAGATACATACACATGTATATACATATGTATATCCATAAATACACATATATGTATGTATGTATAGTACTAATTTCTATCTCTATGATTGGATATAAATAGATGTATGGTAATTTGATATTCTTTTTATTTTCAATTAACTTCTGTAGGGCATAACTTTTCACATGAGTGAAACCATGTGGCCCGTAAGATATTAAATCGAAGTTTATTCACACACCTACATGTGCGACAAGGTTTACTTGTCGCAACCCAATTTCGAGTAAAAAAATACAGATTGGGCATTTTTAGAATTTCTGGAATAGACGGATCGTAGCACGCGCATGTCAACTTCCGTAATATGGATGTTAACATGATTATCATCATGATTATTTATTTTTCTTGTTCAAAAAATAATTTGACGTTTCTTAAAATAAATTTGACGATGAGTTTTGAGAATTTTAATATACTAATTTTCTGAACTATTAAGGTGAGACTTATTTTTGGCATATCAAGGTAATTCCAATAATACTTTGTTATTTTTAAAATAAAAATATCAGCGAAGGACTTTGAGACTTTGGGAATACAAAATCCCAGCGTTCCCCAAATCCAATATAGAGCACGTTGAATATTTTTTCTTATCAGTATTATCTATTTTTTTTTCAATTTATCACCTGTATACTTTTGATTTCACATATCATGGGTTAATATTGTTACATTTTTATCATACATGTATGTTAAAAATATGGACTGTAGATTTTCTTTCCTTGATTAATTTTCTTTATTAGAATGTCATAAATGTTACTCATAAGTATCATCGTCCTTAATTCACCATTCGATATAACCATTTTTATTGTTAACTGTAAAAGTTGCTTCTTGGGTACATTTATTTTATAGCGTCGTAGATGAATCCTTCATCAATGTTTCATCATATCATGCGCGCATCATTAGTTTGCATTGTTAGGATTTTTTCTTTCCTGCATATATGTAGATTTCAGCATAGAGAATAAATTCTAATTGTTTTACATATTGTTTTAATGGTTTAAAACTCCAAATATTTCATTCTAACCACTATGGTTCATGCATTAAATTCAAATCTATCCTTCATGCATTGTCAGTTCACTCATTCATTTATGCATTATATGATAATTATTTGTTTCTTCATGAATTCTAAGTTCATTTATCTCATCGTGCATTATCTTTGTGCAATCTATGCATAAATGTAGGTTGACAAGGTTGCGTAAAATTGATCATAATGGATTTATTCGATCATTGGAGATAAAAAACCACTAGTCTAGTCTCTACTTCATCCAATATGCTACAAGACGACATCAAGTTGCGCGACCCAATAAATTGAGAAGACATAGAAAAGACAAGCTATCATGCCGTGCCTTTGCTTTTAGATGTCAAATATTTTAGTCACAAATTAAATAGCCAAGTGATAACACTACTACAAGAAAAATGGTTATTTACTTTGGTTAAATGACGACGGTTCACGTAACCGTTGTCGTAGATCAAACACGGGATAATATTGTGATGGTTCGAGCAACCGTCGCAATAGAATGTGCATTTGTGACGGTTCTCTCCAAACTGTCGCTTTAGGTCTATCAATTGCCATAGTTTATCTTAAACTTCACAATATCTTTTCATATAGGCTTCAGAACGGTGTCATTTTGGTTTTTTTATTGGGTGTTGCGACGGTTCAAGTAAACCGTCGCCATTGATAAACCTAAATATTATTTTCGGATTTCTCTTCAACAACTTTCCCTCGCTTTTCTTTTCTCTTCTAGTCCCGAACCCTAGTCATTTTTCTCTCTTCCAATCACACGAATAGCACTTTTTCTCCTTAATCTGCAACTTTGTACTCCATTTTCTCCTCAATCGGCATGTTGACCTCACCCACCTCTCAGCTCTTCAATTGTCATTGGCGGCTCGGTGTGTTGCGTGAATCCTAGCCATAGGGGTACTCAACGATCGGTCTCATCATACTTTTAGAGGAAAATAAGACCAAACCAAAAATCAAGGTCCTCTTATATGGAGGACTGAACGGACCAAAAATCTGAAAAAATTTGGACCGACCAGACCAAAATTCAACAGTCGGTTCGGACGGACTTAACGGACTAAATAATTATTTTACAATAAATGTCTGAGCTGAGGGAGAGGGAGAGGGTATGAGGGTTTGAGTGAGAGGCAGAGTCGTGAGACGTGAAAGGGGCTGAGCTGAGGGAGAGAGAGTGAAGAGGGATTGAGCTGAGGGAGGGGAGAGGTGAGAGGCACGTGAGACGTGAGAGGGGCTGAGCTGAGGGAGAGAGAGTGAAGAGGGATTGAGTTGAGGGAGGGGAGAGGTGAGAGGTAGAGTCGTGAGACGTGAGAGGGGCTGAGCTGAGGGAGAGAGAGTGAAGAGGGACTGAGCTGAGGGAGGGGAGATGTGAGAGGCAGAGTCATGAGATGTGAGAGGGGCTGAGCTGAGGGAGAGAGAGTGAAGAGGGACTGAGCTGAGGGAGGGGAGAGGTGAGAGGCAGAGTCGTGAGACGTGAGAGGGGCTGAGCTGAGGGTGAGAGAGTGAAGAGGGACTGAGCTGAGGGAGGGGAGAGGGGAGAGGCAGAGTCGTGAGATGTGAGAGGGGCTGAGCTGAGGGAAAGAGAGTGAAGAGGGATTGGGCTGAGGGAGGGGAGAGGTGAGAAGCAGAGTTGTGAGACGTGAGAGGGGCTGAGCTAAGGGAGAGAGAGTGAAGAGGAACTGGGCTGAGGGAGGGGAGAGGTGAGAAGGGCTAGCTAGAGGCGAGACGTGAGAGGGGCTGGATGGAGGCGAGATGCGAGAGGCACTGGCTAGAGGCGAGACACAAAGAAGTAGAGGGTCTGAATGAGTTGAGGGAGAGAAGAGAAATAACTTAAACCCTAAAAAAATTACATATATATATATATATACACTATACGGTCGGATCGATCCAGAACTAACAAAAGTTTTAGACCGGTCTGAAATTTCGGTCCTCTCTAAAAGGAGGACCGAACCGACCATTAATAATAAAAATACCGTCCAGACCGATCAATTTCGATGCGGACCGGTTCAGACTAAACGGTCTGGACGGTTTTTGAACACCTATACCTAGCCATTTTTCTCCTCTCCATGAACCTGTGAGGTGTGCGTGTTCGGCTGTTTGGCTCGGACAACAAGCGACGGTTCTTCTTCTCCGAGGTAATATTTTTGCTTCCATTTTGTATTTATAGTTGTTGTTAGGTCTTTATTAACTTTACTCTATTTCTTCTTCCTTCTACATCTGGTTCTATCCGAAAAGTGAAATGGAATTAGCTTTCTCACCTTAATTATGGTATCCGAGATTTCTTGAATTCTAAATTCTACGAGATCTCGATGATTTTCTGTAGTCCTTTTCGATTTCTTGAGTTCTTATTTTTCTTTTGGCTATCGAAAAAATGCTGGAATAAGAGCAGAAAAATTTGATGGGAATTATATACAAATATATCTGTGGTTTTTAGTTTGAGGTATTGGAAGTTTGGATATGGATAACAATATTTGATAGTTAGTTTTCATGTTCTTATGTGGCTTCTAATTGACCAATATATACAAGGGAATGCATCAGTAAGTCTTTTGTAGAGTGGTTTTATCTATTACTAAGTTGAAAAGAAAATTTTGAGTCTCATAATTGCTCTGCAACCATATCCAGAAATCTACGTCTTATCACCAATTGTTAACAATTGCTTTTCTTACATTGACCCTTTCTTCTTGTGCCTAACATTTCCTAGATTGAAGGAGACTTCTATTTTATTTGTAAAATATCTTTTAAGATTATTAGGCTGAGGAGAAAAGGTGTAACATTAGTTTTGATTATTCTATTTGTTTGGTGTTCTTTAAGCTTTGAGACCTATAATTGATAAGAGTTGGGTGACAAAACCAAGATTTAGTAAGGCATATCAGGATGGAGTAGATCAGTTTCTGAACTTTTTCTTTGAGAGAGATCGAGTGATTGATATATATCATGTCATTGTTATAGGTGTGTTCATCGTTATCGTAACACTAGAGACATCGTCCATGAACACCTGATATGTAATGGGATTATAAGTAATTATACATGTTGGTATTTCCACGGAGAGTCAGTAGTGACTACTTCATCTTAAATTGGTACGTCATCTGAAATCATTGTTAATAATAGGGCACATGTAGAAACACCATTATCATGTCAAGAAGATGATAATGATATGCATGATTGTTGCATGATGCATTTGGTATTTTATTAAAAAATGAACATGGTTCAGACTCTATTCCATCACAACAACCAGTTGATGATGTAGATGAAAGAATGAGGGAATTCGGGGATGATTTTGATGTTAAAGACTTTTACGATTTTGTTAAAGATAGTAATCAATCACTATATCCTAGATGTGAAGAATTCTCAAAATTTTCATTTATTGTGAACCTATATCACATTAAATGTCTTGATGGATTGAGTGACAAATCATTTTCTTTCCTTCTTGAATTGTTGAATAGAGCATTTCCTAAGCGTGTTCAACTTTCAAATACATTTTATGAAGCAAATAAACTAATTCAAAAGTTAGGACTTGGGTATGAGAAAATAGATGCGTGCCCCAATGATTGTATGTTGTATTAGAAAGAAAAAAGAGAAAGACTAAGTATGTGATCGTTGTGGTATTTCAAGATGGGTTACTAATGAAACAAATTCTATGTCTCAAAGAAAGAAGTAAGTTGTAGGACTTGTCCACTATAGATGGATGTACCTAATTGAAAGGTAAGATTGACATAGTATATTTACCATTCAATTATGATTCCATGTAATGATTTGCTCAGTATGAGTTGTTTGTACTTGTGTTAGGTCTTTGGGTAAACTAAAATCTTATGTGCACAATAGAGCTCATCCCGAATGTTCAATTGCCGAGACTTACATTATGGATGAGTGTACAACATTTGGTTCAAGGTATTTAGATGGAGTGGAGACAAAATTTAATCGGCTTATGAGGAATAATGATTTTATGGATGAGCAAACAACACAAAATGTTTCTCTCTTTCCTATGTTAGGCCGACCAACACAGAAGGCAACAACTGATGTGCTTGATAGCATCACATTGACACAAGCACGTCGATTTGTGTTGTTTAGTTGCGAGTTGGTTGATCCATTCCATAAGTAAGTCTAAAATATATAGTTTGGATAAACTTACATCCCTTTCAAGTTGTTACTTTAGTGTGTTACTTGCTTTATCAAAAAAATTGCAGAGAATTTACAAATAATTATAAAAGACAATACTGTAGTCGTTGACCTTCTCATAATGAAGTCGAACTCGTAATTCATGAAAAATTTCTTGATTGGCTTAAATCTAAAGTAAGTTCAATAACTGTACTTGAACTATTTAATTATATATGGTTCAATAGATGTTGAATACTTTTTTTATGAATAGATAACCAAAATGGAAAATAATGCGTCAGAAGAGTTGAGATGGTTAGCTCAATGTCCAAATATTGTGGTGAAAAAGTATGATGGATATAATGTTAATGGATTTATTTTTCGTACAAAGGAAAGTGATAGCTTTCATAAGTCTCAAAATAGTGGAGTCATGGTAACATCAGAGAGGACAAGTTATGCAAATGTAAGAGATAGAGAGATGACTTATTATGGCATTCTTAAAGATATCATTGAGATGAATTATTGTGAGGAATTCAAAGTGATTTTATTTAAATGTGATTGGATTGACCCTACTAAAGGTATTGGAGTAAAGACAGATCGATATGGGTCTACACTTGTTAATTTTTCACTTTTGACCCATACTGGAGAGCATTTAAAGCACGGGCCATTTATCTTTGCATCACAAGCATGTTTAGTATATTATGTTGATGATCTAAAGGATAAAAACTGGCATGTGGTTGTCCATACAAAGCCTAGAGATTTGTATGACATGAGAGTACGAAAGTTGGAAAGTGATACTGGAATCAATCATAAAGACGAAGTTCACAACAGACAAAGTCTAGAAGAAGTGAACTTAGTTCGAGTAGATGTTGATGGTTTGATTTTTGAAGACATGGCATATGATTATAACATTGATCATGATACAACTTTTCTGAATAATGTGATTGAATGTTTCATAAAAATATATCTTTTTATGTTTTCTTAGTTATAAAATATTTTCTAAGTCAGATATAGTCATAATGATTAACATGTACATGATTACACCATGAACTCGTCGAGACGTCAATCATCACGTTCAAATACTCGATTGGATATTGACACTCCTACCAAATCTAGAGGATCAAATCCACATCATGACATGGATATGGAAACATAAGGTTTGTTCATTCTTATTCAAGTTAATTGAGATAATAAAATAGAACCATCTAAGCGGCGTACGCGAGGACGAACGCAGTTGACATCTATATGGGCAGATCAGGCGAGGATAGAATACATGTGGCTTTCAATGCCCAACGTCAGGTCATCGGTGTTGATAAAGGAAAGTTTACAAGCTTTAATGGATGAAAATCTTGTTAATATAGATAATTTTCCTCGTCAAATGGTAGCAAGGAACAATACTCACATGTCAAATTCTCACGGGATACATGACAAGAAAGTTTATGCAGGAGATTTTATAAATTAGGAACTAAACGCTGGCCAAAATGAACACAATTTTGTAAGAACTCCTTGACAAACTAATGATTAAAGCCAACAATAATGGGCCTAGCTATGTACTCAATAAAGAGTGCAAAGAAATTTGAAAACCATGGGTATAACATTATACATCAGAGGATGATGTACACTAGGGTATGCTTCTGATGTAAGATTTTGATACCATTCGCAGAAAACCAGGTCAACCATGCAGTGGCTTAAAGCTATGGCTAAGCTTGGATACATGTTGGCAATACAAGCAATGCTCTTAAAGAAGGCATCTCGGCCACTTAGCATAATGGTGAAAGACCTTGCACACAATAAAAATTCATTGAATTTGGGGCACTTTGGTCGATCTGCTCTTAAAACTATTGAACACTTTAGATGTTTTAGACCGCCATTTTATGGTCGTATGAATTGAATAACACTTCAACTTTCACTAGCACATTAACTTAGACATTCATACATTCCTTTTCAAAGTTTCATTATTTTTTAATAAATAAGCTTCTTACAAAATCTTAAAAAAAAGGGAAGAAGCGCGCCGATGGCATCTTCATCATCCTTACAAGCATGTGCTTTAATAAAATCATAAATGAGTAAAGGAAAGAATAAATATCAAAACAAAATGAGGCCAATGTTACAATTCTTAAGCTCCTTTCAATTGTAAAAAGGGCAATGGCAGAGATTGCACTTTGAAATCATGCAAATATTCAGCCTTTGAGGATCTAATCCCAACACGAAGATACATATGGATACCAAGTTACATTGCTTAATCAGTTATGGCTACCAGTCATCATTCAAGTATTTTAAGAGTAGATGCTTGGATTTAGTCTCAAGTTAATGTTAAAGCTACTCATTTAAAATGGAAAAATGTACTAACAATCATGTCAACTCGAGATTCAAAAGAAGATCTTTCGACTCAAGGAATGACTTTCTTCATTTGAAAATTTTTATTTTCAGGAAAGAAGTCATGCTACAAAATTTCAAATGGCTATCGATCAACGAATAACAATTTTGTCAGATGCCTAGTGTAGTCATACTTTTCAAGTTCAAGATCTTTGAAGGGACAATTCTCAGATAACATCCCTTAATGATGACATGATGTAATACCCATGTATTTTATAAGGGTTATTTTTGTAATTCAAACTCTCACTCACACATATGCACTCACTTGCACATTAAGCCAACCTAATTTGTTTTCCTCACACGTGTTCTCTCTCATTCGTCTCCCTCTTCCCCTATGTTTCTGATTCTCTCGGTCTCTCTCTTCCCTTCGTCTTCCCCCCTCTCTTTTACGTCTCTTTCTCTCTCCCTCTTCTTCGTCTCCCTTTTCTATTCCTCCCCTTCTCTTGAACCGGTTCACCTGAATTGGACCAGTTCAATCATATCATGTCGAACCGGTTCAGTTAGACTAGGCCAGACTGAATCGACTCGGTCAGACCAGACCGAACCGGTTCAGCCCGACCAGACCGGACTGACCCAAAAAAACATAACAGAACCACTTCAGACCACCCAAACCTTGTTGAACCATTTTGAACCGCTTGATAATTTACACCCGGTGTAATTTCCATATGTTCCAAACCTTGCTTAGTTAATTAAATAATTATAGATATTATATGAATTTGTTGTGATCTGGGATCCTTCGATTTCAGGTCATTAGTTGCTGAATTTATTTCGTAGCGAATCTAAGTAAGTGGATTTATATAATAATTTGGTTCATGTGTTATAAGTGTAGAGCATATATAATGTGAAATTGTTTTATTATTTCTTTATGTTCAATCTTATGATCAAGTGTTTTAATTATTTTTCATATTATGATGAAATTATTTACCATGTTATGTATGTGTATGATTATATTTTGAGTTATACATGTATTAGTTATATTATTTATGTTCATGAATATGTTATATGTTTACTCACGTATATGTGATAACGTGAATATTAATTCAAGTAAAAAGTGGTAAGTAAACAAGAAGTAGATTTAGTCATGTCCTTTGATTATCAAGTAACCAGATTGTTCACGTCATGTTATCAAGTTATATGGATGGGTGTCACATGTTCATGTTAGCGCCCTTAAGGTTCAGATAACCTTAAGTGACATCAAGTTTCAGGACACCCAATCTGTCATGTTCACGTTCATGTTACAAGTTCAAGTTCAAGTTGTGAAATAGTTCGGGTTAGGTTGTTAATCGAGGGATATGTCTAGTCGAGTTAGGATCAAGCAAGTATAAGTATTGGCATGTATAAGTACAAGTTCAAGTTATATGTTAATCATGAAATCGATGTGTTGTTACAAGTATTTTATGTGACAAGTGAACGTGTGAAATAAATTTACATGAGTTATATGTTTACATTTATGTCATGTGAAACTCATTAGTATATGAATTTACTTACTGGATATTTTTAATACTCACCCCCCATAGATGATTGTGTTGCAGATGATGGTGAGCACCAGGAGTGAGGGACTGTCATAGCAAGCATGATTATGATTTCTAAGTTTAATTATGACTTCAGTTGGCTTCAGTTATTTCAGATATTTATGAATATTAATGTTTAATCTTTCATGTCATATGGATTTTCGTGCTTCACTTTATTACAGTTTAATGAATAATTTATTTCAGTTTAATGAGTTAATATTATTTTAAAATAATTTTATGCTTCCGCTATTTAACGTTAAAATTAGGGGAAAATTAGGGTTTTAATTGAATTGGGAAATTTTTAAATTTTGAAATTTCAAACATGCTTAACCCTCGGGAATCGGGGCGTTACACATGATGTCTATAATATGAGAAGCAATTGATCTACATTAAAATAATGTATTGACGTTCATGTTTCAATTATCCATGCAAGAATAATTTA
Organism: Datisca glomerata; assembly: GCA_003255025.1. Taxonomy (NCBI): domain Eukaryota; kingdom Viridiplantae; phylum Streptophyta; class Magnoliopsida; order Cucurbitales; family Datiscaceae; genus Datisca; species Datisca glomerata. The sequence goes on along the minus strand of QANY01013726.1, from coordinate 88,835 downwards.
ACTGATGCACTTTTGAAACAAGTGCACACATCTCTTGAACAAACCTTCGGAAGAAAGAGAGATGATTTTAGGGAAAAATGGTCATGATCAAGGTAGCCTGAATTGGAAGTGCCCTGAACCTTGAAGAATCAGTAACTCTAGTGAATCATAAATGCTCATGAATATTTCAGTTAAATCAAATTCTAATCAGTCATGTTTCAAGCAAGGAAGGTACAATTCCATTTCAAATTTTTGGTTAATTTAAATCCGTCTAAGTCATTGTCAAAGCCTGGGTCAAACCTAGGTGTGTCTCATCTATATAGTTGAATCAAACCCAACACAGTAACAGTCGAAGCCTTGGTCAAAACTAGGTCCATATCGTTAAATCAAACCCGACTCGATCGTGGTCGAAGCCTATGTCAAATCCATGTCAGTTTCAATCCTTATGATTAATTCAAACTCACTCGGTCAAGGTCAAAGCTTGTATCAAACCCATGTATGTTTCAATCTATATGGTTAAATAGAACCTGACTCAGTCATAGGTGAAGGTTGGGTCAAATCTAAATCCATTTCAATCTTTATGATCAATTCGAACCCGGCTCAGTCACGGTCGAAGCTTGGATCAAACTCAAGTCTGTTTCAATCTATATGGTTAAATCAAACCCAACTTAGTTGTAGTCGAAGCTTGAGTCAAACATAAGTTGGTTTCAATCTTGATGTTTTGACTAAAATCATAAATGATCAAAGGAAAAGAATAGACATCAAAAGAAAAAAGAGGCCAATCATAAAAAAGGCAATGGTAGAGATTTCACATTGAAGACATGCAACACAAGGTTGGAAATCCAGTATTCAATTATGCTTTGCCTTTGAGGATCTAATTGCAACACCAAGATACATATGGATGTCAAGTTACATTGCACGATCAATTGTGGCTATCAATCATCATTCAAGTAATTTACTAGTAGATGATTGGATTTAGTCTCTCAAGTCAATATTATTAAAGCTAAATCTCAAGTCGAGATTTAAAAAAAGATCTTTCGACTCAAGCACTGGCTTTCTCCATTTGAGAAATTTGATATTCAGGAAAGAATTCATGCTATAAAATTTCCATTTTCTATACAATCAACAGAGAACAATTTTGTCTGATGCCTAATGTAGTCATAGTTTTCAAGTTCAAGATCTTTGAAAGGATACTTCTCGAATGACATTGAACAGATAAAATTTCACATGACATGTGACAAGATCTAGACCGAAGACTCCATCGAATAGAAGATAGAAGAGAATCGTAGGATCAACCAGAAGATTGTGAAGAAAAGACCAATCAGACGAAAGTACATGGTTTGCCAACGTGACAAACAAAAGAGAAACTAATCAAGACCATTGGATTGATCAGACGGGCAAGATTTACTTAAATTGTTAATGTTGATAAGTTAGATCTGAGTAGAATATTCTGTTGATCCTATTTTTAGATAGAATTAGATAAGTTGTATAGATTCTGTATAATTGATTGAATGCCTATAAATAGAGGCATATGTAACAACATATAAAAAAACAATACATACCTAAGAGACACAATCCTCTAGAAAATACAAGAGAATATTATAGTTATTCCCGTGATTTTCTCCCCTTTAAGGAGTTTTCACGTGAATCATGGTGTCTCTACTCTCTCATTCTCTCTAAATTATTATATTTATTATTCTTTCGTAAAGGTCTTCTATACCCAAAAAATCATTTACATTTTGGTGCTCTTATTGAGAGATGAGAAAAACTCAAGAAATCTCTTCCCAAAAAGCTCAAAACTAAACCAAATGCCCCCTCAACAACAAAACCGGAAGTGGAACGAGTTGGAAGCATAAACGAAAAAGGCAATACAGAACTGGAAATGAAAAAATGGTTGAGAACGAGTTTAAAAAAATTAATGTTATTCGTCGATGATCGAATCTGGAAAATTGAGGTAATGGCCATTGTCATCACCAACCGTGAGGGACAAGATCGTAGCTAGTGAAATGTCACCACCGTGGAAGCTTCGACCAAAGAAACAAAAAAAGGAAAGAAGAATTTCATAACAGAAAAATCACGTAAAGGAAGGCCAAGTAAAAAAAGGCCAAGCAAAGAAAGACCGAGTAAAGAAAGGCCAAGAAAAAGGACGCCTAAGCAAAGGAAGGTCAAACATAGAAGTCCACACACAAACCCTTAGAATGGAAAAGTCAAGAAAGCTGCCACTTCAGAATGGGAAGCTGCCACTTCAGAATATGAAAGGTGCAACTTCATTACAAAAAAAATAAAGACAACCATTCAAAGTTTTAGAACAGAAGGCTACAACTTGATAGTCATTCAAATGGACTTTATGAGGAAAATAAAAGATGTACAAACAACGGAAATGAAAATGTCTTAAGCGACAACGGGAACGGAAAAGGAAACTGAAGTGAAAAAAGATGGAAGAAAAATTACATGGCGAGTCATATAATTATAAAGATATGGGAGTCTACTTCATTGAGAATTGTGGAATTAAAGTTGGCCTCCGGATCAAGAGTATGGTAGTCTTCGTACAGTACAGTAAACTTAATCATGTATTATAAATTTAATTTTCTCTTATTGAATTAAAAACACATACATAGCATATTATATATTTTTCGAAAGATATGGATATCTAATTCCTGAATAATTTTTCAGAACTTGATTTGGAGCTCTTGAGTGAAAGTTATGATAATTTTTTATGAAAGTTATTCAAAAATTAAACTGCATTTTTACTGGGGTCCAACTACACAACGAATCTTATATCAACGAAAAGATACATAAATATACTTTGTGAAAATTTTTACGGAAATCAAATTTTAGCTCCCCATCAAAAGTTATGGCAGCTCTCGTTGGTACTATTTAGGAAAGTAAACATATGAAGGCCTTTCAAACTTAATTTTTAGACTATACAATTTAGATAATATTACATATCAAAATATATCATTAGAAATGTATAGATGTCTACTACTTGAAGAATTTTGTAGAACTTTATTTGGAGCTCTTGAGAAAAAGTTATGATGATTCTCATTGAGGCTACTCAAGAAAGCAGATTATGCGGAACCATCAATTTTGAAAATCAAGCTGTATTTACTGGAAGCCAACTACACAGGTGAATTTTATATCATCGGAAATATACAAAAGTTTAATTATTGGAGAATTTTACGGAATTCAATTTGGAGATTTTCGATCCAAAGTTACGATAATTTTTGTACATATCACTCAGAAAAGTAAGGCTATTCACATCTTTCAAATTAAATCTTTAGGCGACTTTGGTTTAGACAATATTATATGATAAACTATATATTTTTGAAAAATATATGGATGTATACTTCTTGAAGAACTTTGCAGAACTTGATTCGGAGCTTCCGAATAAAAGTTATAATAATTTTCATGAAGGTTGTTCATGAAGATAGATTATGCAGAAAAGGCAGATTTGGAAATTATATAACATCAATTGAAAGCTAATTACATGGAGGATTATATATCATCAGAAGCATATGAAAATAAATTTTTAGAAGAATCTCACGGAATTTAATTTGGAGCACTTAATAAAAAATTATGACATGATAACATGCAAGCTGTCAACTATCTCTCTCTTCTTCGATAATGGAAATAAGGACATAAGTCCTTGGGAGGGACAGTTCATAAGTCATACTCTTAGAATGAACTAAGGGCGTAAGTCCTTAAAAGGGGTAGTTTATTAGTCCTACTCTTAGAATGAACTAAGAGCGTAAGTCATTGGGAGGGGCAATTCATAAGTCCTACTCTGAGAAGAAACTAAAGGCGTAAGTTCTTGGAGAGGAAATTCATAAGTCCTACTTCCAGAATGAACTAACAGCATAAGTCATTGAGAGGGGCAATTCATAAGTCCTACTGCCAGAAGGAACTAAGGACGTGAGTCCTTGAGTGGAGCAACACATAAGTCTTACTCTAAAAAAAAACTGAAACACAAGTCACGATGGACAAATGATGAGAACAGAAGAAAGAGAACGGATAACTCAATAAAAAAGGGAAAATAATTTCATAACCAAAATTTAGACTCGAAAATAAAAAACAAAGGAAAAGAATTTCAGAACAGAAATTCAGACTAGGAGAGAAAAAAAGAAGGAAAATATTATAGAACAAAAATTCAGGAGAAAAGAAAAAAAGAAATGAAAAGAATTTCATAACAGAAATTTAGACCAGAAAAAAGAAAGGAAAAAAATTTCAGGACAGAAATTCGGTCGAAGAGAAAAAAGAAAGGAAACGAATTTTAGAACAAAAATTCAGACCTGAAAAGAAAAAAGAAGAAAAAGAACTCAGAACAGAAATTCGGCAGAAAAGAAAAAAAGAAAGGAAAAGAATTTCAGAATGAAAATTCAGGCCAAAAAAGAAAAAAGAAAAGAAATGAATATCAGGACAAAAATTTGGCCGTAGTGAAAAGAGAAAGGAAAAGAATTTTAGAACATAAATTCAGAACAAAAGAGAAAAAGAAGGAAAATAATTTTAGGACATAAATTCTGCAAAAGAGAAAAAAGAAAGGAAACAAAATTTCAGAATGAAAATTCAAACCAGAAAAAAAGAAAGGAAAGGAATTTTAGAACAAAAATTCAGACAACAAGAGAAAAGAAAGAAAAAGAGTTTCAGAACAGAAATTCGGCAGAAAAGGAAAAGAATTTCATGACAGAAATTCAAACTAGAAAAAAGAAAGAAAGAAAAAAGAATTTCAGAACAAAAATTAATACCAGAAAAGTGAAAAGAAAAGGTGAGCTTAGTAAAGAAAGGCAGAAAAGAAGAGTTGAGTAAAGAAAACAGAAATGAAAGGCTGAGGAAAGAAATGTAGAAAAGAAAGGCCGAGAAAAGAAATGCCAAGAAATTAAAGCCGAGTAAAGAAAGGTCAAGAAAGGAAAGCTGAGTAAAGAAATGTCTGTAAAGAAAAGCGGAGTAAAGAAACACTGAGAAAAGAAGGCCAAGTAAAGCAATGCCGCGACTTCAACATTTTAGAACGGGAAGACCAAGATTATAGAAAAAAGAAGTAAGAAAAGGAAGGAAAAAGTTAAAAGCAGAAAAAGGAAACCGAAAAGGAGAAATGGAGAAATACGAAATAAAAAAGTGCAATGCGGAAGAAAGGAAAAGAAACGGGAAAAACTCTATCGATGACCAGCAGTAAATAAAATTGGGGACATGGTTCCACGGAAGGAGCCTAAGTCCTTTGGTAGTGTCTATGGACACCATTCTAAGAAGAAAATGAAAACGAGGTCATGGTTCTTTATTTGAACCTAAGTTATCCTCTCAAAAGAAAGTTGTAGTTCATAATTTCTTCTATCAAAATGAAACTGGGGTTTTGGTTCTTTATTTGAACCTAAGTACTCATCTCAAAAGAAAATGATAGTTCGTAATTCCTTCTCTCAGAATGAAGACGGAGCCATGGTTCATTATTTGAACCTAAGTCATTGAGGAAACATGTATATCATAAAGAAATTAAAGTTTTATCCTTGGGAATAAATTTCACAAAAGAACATAGTTATTCTCAAGAGAACGGGGAGCCAAAAGTTTCCTAAGTATTTAAGAATGGATTTCGTTGAAAGCTTGAAGTCGGCACAGTACTAGATTTTGATCCCCAAAATTTGCTAAGTTTTTGAATGAAATACAACAAAAGGGAATTCAATAGAAGAAAAATTACACAAATCTAGTAATCATATTGATCGAAGCAGAAGTGCAAAGGGAAAATACGAAACAAGAGAAGGATAAAGAAAATAAGGAAACAATAGAAACTTTACCAACAAATGCGGAACATCAAACTTAAACTCATGCGATGCAATTATGAAATGATATACTCGCTCCTTACTCATTTCAATAAATTATTATGTAATTGTTCTTGTACAACATTCTTATCACATGTCTTAACGTACGAGAGAAAGAAAATAAAAAATGAAGAAATGGGAAAAACTCTATAACTGCAAAGCACTTATGAATGGGAACAGAAAAATGCAATGGTAAATGAAGAAGAAGTAATCATCATCGACAACAAACTGATAAAAAATTGTTCAACAACTGCAAAACATTTGTGAATGGGAACAGAAAAATGTAATGGCAGAAAGAAAATGAGAAACCATCAGTAACAACGGACAATCAAAAAGTTACATGGAACAACAACGTTGCATGTTTTCAAGAAGTACGTGAGAACAAAAATGAGCAGACGTAACATTAGAATAAGAAAAGACAAATCATTACACCTAAACGAATAAAATTCCGTTGAGTGTAATGGGAGCCAATGAACAGACAAAATTTCACATGACACATGGTGAGATCTAGTCCAAGGACTCCGTCGAAGAGAAGATAGGACGAAAACCATAGGATCAACCAAACGATTATGAAAAAGAGACCAATCAGACGAAAGTACATGGTTTGCCAATGTGATAATCCAAAGAGAAGCTAATCAAGATCATAGGATTGATCAGATGGTCAAGATTTACTTAAATTGTTAATTTTGATAAGTTAGATCTCAGTAGAATATTCTGTTGATCCTATTTTCAGATAGAATTAGATAAGTTATATCAGATTCTATCCAACTGTCTGAATACTTATAAATAGAGGCATATGTAACAACATACGAAAAGAACAACACGGACCTAAGAAACGCAGACCTCCACAAAATATAAGAGAATATCATAGTTCTTCCCATGGTTTTTCTTTCATTTAAGAGTTTTCCACGTAAATCATGGTGTCTCTACTCTTTCATTCTCTCTATAAATTATTATCTTTATTATTCTTTCGTAAAGGTCCCTCATACCAAAAAAATCCTTTACAGACATCCCATAATGCATAAATGACATGATGTGTATAATATGAGAAGCAATTGGTCTACCTTAAAATAATTTATGGGCATTCATGTTTCATTTGTCCATGAAAGAATGATTTAACTGATGCACTTTTGAAGATGTACAAGTGCACACATCTCTTGAAGCAACCTTTGGAAGAAACAGATGTGATCTTAGGGAAAAATGGTCTTGATCAAGGCAGCGTGAATGGGAAGTCTCATGAATGTTGAAGAATCATTAGCTCCGGTGAATCCTAAATGCTCAGGAAATTTTTGGTTAATTCAAATTCTACTCAATCGTGTTTCAAGCCAGGAAGGTATTGTTCCATTTTAAATTTTTGGTTAAATTAATCCTGACTCAGTCGTGGTCAAAGCCTGGGTCAAACCTAGGTGTGTTTCAAACTATATAGTTAAATCAAATCCAAATTAGTGGCCGTGAAGCCTGGGTCAAAACCAGGTACGTTTCAATCTATATAGTTAAATCAAACCCTACTTGATCATGGTCGAGGCCTGGATAAAATCCAGGTCCATTTTAATCCTTATAATTAAATAAAAAAACCCACTTGGTGAAGGTCGAAGCATGGGTCAAACCCATGTCTGTTTCAATCTATATGGTCAAATCGAACTTGACACAGTTGCAGTTGAAGCTGGGTCAAACCTTGATCTGTTTCCATCTCTATGGTCAAATTGAACCTGACTCAATCGCGATCAAAGTTTGGGTCAAAGCTAAGTCTATTTCAATCTATATGGTTAAATTAAATCCAACTCAGTCACGGTCGAAGTGTGGGTCAAACATAATTCAGTTTCAATCTCGATACTAAATCAAACTCCACTTGGTCGTGGTCGAAGCTTAGGTCAAACCCAAGCCATTTCAATCAACATCGGTAAATCAAACTAACTCAGTCATGATCGAAGCCTGAGTCAAACCCAGGTCTATCTCAATCTACGTGGTTAAATCAAACCCGATTCAATCGAGGTAGAAGCCTGGGTCAAACCCAAGTCTGTTTCAATCTATATGGTCAAATCAAATCATATTCAGTCGTGGTCAAAGCCTGAGTCAAACCCAGGCATGGTTCCAATTTACAAAGCATGTCTGAATCCTGCTCTTATTTACATTTTCTACCACTACATTTTAATTAAGCCTGAGAAAATCAAGTTCAATATCTGTCCAAGCTAGATCTGTTCTCTATAATTCAGGTCATTGTAAATGTTACGACACCAACAAAATACTTATCTACACATTTGTCCATCTTTTGATCACATAAGTTAACACAAATGGGGACAACTTTATATACTGTATTTTGTCTAGTCTAATATATTTCAAAATCAATTTTTAATTGTGTGGCCCAATCCTTTAGCCCAAAATACCCTAAATCCAGAAAATTAAGAAAAGCCAAATATAAAAAGCATAAATAAAAAATAAAAAAGATAATCAAGTGGAAAAGAATTTTCATCACAATCTCTCTCTCAAAACATTTGAATTTGAATGAAATATATTCAGAGTATGATAATAGATAAACACAATGAGATCAGATATATTAAAATCTTTATGATAAACATGGTTAAAAGATGAGATAGAATGCTCTCTCTTTCATAATTTAAATCAAATGTGAAATGATGATAACTTGTCTAAATACATTGAATCCAGATCTTGAACCAAACCCAATGAAGATAACAATCTAAATTTTTTAAATCCTGATAAAATATGTTATAAGCTAAGTTTGAATCTTCAAAAGAATATTTTTAGATCTTGTGGAACTCCATCATGAAAAATTTCAAAAAATACTATACATGGTGATGATAGTAGATTTAAAAATGAAATTGAAGGAGAGAATTTTTCAAGATTTTTGACAAAAAGAAAAGGAAAAAAAACATAAAAAGAAAACAACAGAGAAAGGAAGCCACCGCCACTATCGCTCTAGCGTCGTCACTGTCTGTCGTTGTCCGATGACACAAAACCTACCTATAGATTCGTCTCATCGTCAACTACCTTCCCCCAAGTTTCAACCAATTTGAACGAGTAGTGACCGAGATACGGTAGTTCAGAGTTTCAAAAGGAACAACCACTACCATCGCCGACACTACAGCCACTCTAGCGCTGTCGTCATTTGCACCACCTTGCGGCATGAAACTTACTGGTCTCATCACCAGCTATCACACCTCCAAGTTTTAATTATACTGGATGAGCAATGACCAAGATTCGGCTTTTTAAAGTTTTGGCTTAAAAACCTCAAATACACCATTTCCCGTTCCGATGATTTTATCGAGACCATCACCACCATTTGATTAAACACTACTTATCCAGGATAATTTTCAACCAAAACAACCACCATCTATAGCCACCCAAAAACTCAAAACTAAGAAACCGACATGTTTTCCAGCCACATCTCATTATCAGGTGAGACCCACAACCTCAAATCCGTATCGTTAGATTCATCTTCCAACCCTCTTTGTAACAATACCTTTGGTGATCCAATATGATATTGTTAAAATCACCATATTTTTCAACTACAATATATATTATCATTTATCTAAATTTATTATACATATATTTGTATGTTTTAATTTCAATCTTTACAATAGAATATTAATAGTTGTATGGTAATGTATGTTTTGTTATTGACTATGATATTTAATTTTTTATATTAACATGATTATCATCATGGTACTTATTCTTCTTGTTCAAAAACAATTTGACATTTTTTTAGAAACAACTTCCGACGATGAGTTTTGAGAATTTTGAGATATCAATTTCTTGAACTATTAAGGTGATAAATTATTCTTGGGATATAAAGATACTTCTAATAATATTTATTTTTATTTTAAAATAAAAGTACCAATGATAGACTTTGAACTCTAGGATACAAATTTCCTGAACTACTGAAATAAGGAGTTATATTTTTAGATACTGAAGATAATTCCTTTCTAAATCTTTCAATAGTCTCGTACTACTCATTAATGTGATAAAACTTACTTTAATTTTGATACAAGATAATACATTGTGAGATATGTAAAAAATAATTCTTAAAATATTTTTTTAGAACCCCCATAGCAATTGATAAGGATTGCGGGGTGATGATACATTTCTCACACGTAAATGACTCACAAACTAATATTGTTTTTCGCAGACCAAAATTTATTTTAAAATTAGGTGACCAATCATACCATAAAATGATTGGTGGTGACAGAAAAAAAATGTGTTTCAAATCTCTTTCATCGCCGCTCCACGTTGCAGCCACGTTATGACACATCTCCTCAGTCTCTTTGTGTAGTTCAAACCCTTTCTAGTATCCTACTCTGTGAAGACCATTCTTATTCTTGCTTCGAATTTGAAAGATTAGTACTCAAAACATCAGAGAAGACCATAACTGAAAGGGTGATGCACTTCGCATTCAGGACATCAAACAATGAAGTCGAATATGAAGCTTTTCTCGCATGTCAACGAAGATTCTCAAGCTAGACAAAAGGATGGGGTAAATCATAGTAAAGCTCTAAAATTCAAGGAAGGATTCAATGAGTGCTCCGTAGAGCAGCTATCCCGAGCACACGAGATGCTTGGATGAAAGACCATGATAAAGGAAATGATCGTCGAGACCTCCTATTCACCAGAGATGACTAGAGGAAAAGATCCTATATAAGGAAAAATGACCATGAAAATATTTCACGGCACCCAAGAATACAAGATCATCAGACGAAAGACATCAACCAAGGTGACGGCCTGACGAGGCCTCCTGATCACTAAGGATGATTCGAAGAAAGACCCTACATGGAGAAAAACGACCACGAAAGTATCTCGTGGCACCCGAGCACATGAGATGGAGTATTATAGTCATTTATGTGACTTCGAGTGTATAGTCATCTATGTGGTCGTCGTAGTCATCTAGTGACTTCAGGTACCCTGAAATATTACAGTGGCCATTTTACATTATGTAAGGTATTTTCTCTTATTCGTCTTAGGTAATTTATTAGGTCTTGGCGGCTGTGACCATTATCAAAGTACTTCATCCCAATATCTATTGTACTTAGGTGCCACAAAATATTATCATGGTCTTTTGTCCTAAGTAGGGTCTTTTTCAATCATCTTATGTGAAAAGGAGGACTCGTTAGGCCGTCGCCGTGGATGAGGTCTTTTTTCCTTTTGTAGGGTCTTTTTTTAGATCATCTTATGTGATAAGGATGCCTCTTAGCCATGATCATATGGGTGAGGTCTTTCATATGAGGGATCAATGTCCTCGGGCGCCACAAAATATTATTGTGGTCCGTTTACCCTATGTAGGGTCTTTCTCCTAATCATAATTGGTGAAAAGGAGACCTCACCTAGTCGTGGTGAGGGCTTCCATCTGAGTGTTCCATGACCTCGGGCGCCCTATGTAGGGTATTTATCCAAATCATCTTAAGTGGTAAGGAGGCCTCATTTATCCATGGTCTTGGATGAGGTCTTCCATCTGAGTGTTCTATGACCTCGGGTGCCACGACATATTTTATTGGTCATTTTGACTAATGTAGGGTCTTTTCTCCAGATCATCTCAAGTGATAAGGTTGCCTCATTAGGCCGTCCCCTTCGTTGAAGTCTTTCATCCGAGGGTTCCATGACCTCGTGCATTTTTCCATCGTGCCATCTTCCATGACATTTTATATACTGCCTGATTGCTCATTCTCTTGGAATGGTGTCATCTCCATCATAAAGTCAACGAGTACTTGAGCGTTGATTATGATATGGGGTTCATATTTGATGTCGAACTCGCTTAACTTCAGAGAAGTCATCCATGAGACTGAGCATCTTGTGCCCCCACTATAGCGTCCACCAATTGATCTATTTTTGAAAAATGGAAGCCGTCCGTTGGGCACACTTCCTTCATGTTAGTGAAGTCTATATATAACCTCCATGTTTCATTCTTCTTCTTTTCTACCACAATGTTAGCTATCTAGTCAGGGTAGTGAACCTCTCAGGTCTTAATAAATTATGTTTGATAATTATGCTCGCTCTCTAGTGGGAGTATCGGCGTAATCTGTTGTCTCTTGATTCTTGATAATCATGCTTGCTCTCTCGTGGGAGCATTTTCATCATCCGTGACCTCTCGGATCTCAATAATTATGTTCACTCTCCTGTGGGAGCGTTTACGTATTTTGTGACATCTCGGGTCTTTATAATTATATTTGCCCTCTTGTGGGAGCGTTTGCGTATTTCATGATCTCTCTAGTCTTGATAATTATATTTGCTATCTCGTTGGAGCGTTTGCATATTTTATGACCTCCCGGGTCTTGATAATTAAATTTGCTCTCTCGTGGGAGCGTTTTAATTGCATTTGTATATTCCTAGGGAATTGACATTGTATTTCTATTTCTAGTTTCTTATCCCCTATTGAGCAGATCAAAATGATTTATACACCTCATGTTGAGGCGTCGTAATAATATAATTCAGAGATTCTAAGACTTTTTATTATGCATAGGATCTTGTTGCTTATAATAAACTCATGGTTAATATCATACTGAGTTAAAAGTGCTCTAAAAATATTCGAAGAATAATAAAATTAAGCATACAAAATAAGTAACGTACCTCAAAGTTTTACTAGATGTCATCGATGTGACTCTTGATTTTGAAAAAATCTAAAAAAATTCAGGATAATACATATCTGAGCTGTGTAGTTCACGTCATAGTTCACATCCTCATCCTGAAGCTCACTCATGCCCAAGCTATTAAATAATATTGATGCAAATAATTGCATTGTTCTTCGTAAAATTTTAATGGAGATCATTAATGTCACTCTTGATTTTAAGAAAATATAAAAATTTGAAATAATGTAGATGAGCTATGTGATCTGCATTCGAATCTTGAAACTCTTTCTTTGTCTAAGAAATTAAATAATATTAATGTTAATAATTACATTATTCTCTTACTCTGCCATTTTTTTTTTAACTTGGCAAAATTTGATCTTGGAAGAACTGATTGGGCCATTGGAAGGAGGGGGAACCGCTGGTTACTGAGGAGGGAATTCCAGGTGTTGGGTTCGCACAATTTAGGCCGTTTGAGGACCCAAGGCATGCGCAGAGCCTGGGACTCGCGGGTCGAGTTTCCGTGCAGGCAGTGTCTGGGCGCACGGCTCGCGCTGGGCAATCTTCTGGTGGACGCGCAGGTCATCAGTCGTGCTGGGCCTTCTCCACGTGAGGGCCTTCCTTTGTTGGTCTGGGCCACTGCAGCGAGCTTTCTTGGGCTCCGCGTGGACATGGGCCGTGTAGGTCAACCCAGTAAGCTGAAAGCGGGTAGAGATGGAGACCGCCGGCGCAGGCGGTGCGTGCGGCCGCATCCAGCGACCTTTCACGGCCGGAAATTGCTCCATTTGGATGGAAATCTTCGCCTGAACATCTTTTCGGGCGTTTTCAAGTCTGAAAACGCTCCATTTTGCGTAGATCTGAGGTTTCATTTTCGATAGTAAAGGAGTTTCTTCCTCCATCATTTTCATGGCAGCGGCTGTTGTGGACTTCTTCTCCGAAGAACATCCGGCCACCGGACAGACTCGTTGGCGGGATCTGGTGTCCAAAGCGTCGACCGTGCACTACGAGGGCGGTGGCTCTCATCGCGCCTGCGGTTGCTTTTTCATTTTTTATCTTTTGAACGGGTTACAACAGTGTTTTCACTGCAACAAAATTTGTCGTCGTGCGGCTGCCTCTCGCAATTGATGATGATGGCGGCAACAAAAATGACTGAGACACATAGAAGTGACGAACAATACGTGGTGACGACGACCACAATAATTCTCCAACTTTCTCTGTCCATCCTTCCTTCATGATTCTTCAACTCTTTTGGGATCGTGGCGGTGGATTTTGATTTTTGATCAATTTCAGAAATGGGAGATCTTGTTTTCCACCGAGCGCCAAACTATAAATGTGAAAAATATATCAGCATCAACTGTCGAGAGTACACCGAGCGTGACTTGATAATTCGTTTAGAGGTCTTCAAAAATTAAAAACGATCGTGAAAGTGAAAGATAGAGCATCGAGTGGTGTCCAACCTAATGCACTCCGACGATCAAGTCAGTAGAGTATTTAGAGAAAAGTAACAGTGTGGATCATTATATATTAATAATGATTTCCTGTATCAGTCAAATGTTCAGTTCAATGTATCTTCTTTCTTATTCTAATAAGGAATGAATATATTTTTGAAGAATATTTTCTGATCAGGATATTTTGATTATCATCTTATTATTTTTAACAATCATTTAGACTGCTTGATAGATTTGATGTGTGTCTATCCTTTTCTTGTATGACTGATTATTATATATTATCGTGAAAGAAAAATGATATATGCTATCTCGAGTAGCCACGATTCTAGGTATGAGATTACATCATCATCTGTGTGACTTTCGATACAGTATTGAGCTTTGTTCAGAAATATTATTAAGTGAGATTTAACCAAGATGTTTTCTCTCTCCTACATGGCAAATGATTATCAAAATAAAACGAACTACAACTTCATTGCAAGAACAACAAACATAAAATTAGATGTAATATTTTTTTGCTAATATTACACTATAATTGAAGGATGAAACATGAAGGTTACAATGACTTAGGTTGAGAAAGAATGAGAAAGAAGTGAAAGAATTTTAAAAGAAGGTGCATTTACATATAAATTAATTGAATGCTTTTTTTATGTTATAACATTTTTCTAACTGCTAGTATCTGATGGTTTCTACCCATCAGGTGTCATCAAAAGTAAAGCGATAGGCGCCATGGTAAAAATTTATCCAAACAAAAACACTTGTTATAGAAGCGTAGGTAAAATAATATTATTTTTAAATGCATGAAAATAATTTTAAAGAAAACGAGCTTCAAATCTCGATAAGGTGAACTTGGGATAATGAGTAATAAAAATGGCTTTTGTTGCCATGTAACAGAAAATAAATATAGGTTTTGTTGTAATATATTTATATTTTATAATAAATGTAAAGACATGATTATTTTCTTAATATCCAAAGTTCTATGAGCATGTAATAAATACATATGTATACAGACACATAATTCTTTAGTCTATTATCGTTTTGATGCTGCTATACTGTGAGGTGACATTGACGGGTGTACGAGCGTTAGAAAATGTATGGAATCGAATTGAATAAAAAATCATCGGCTCAATGGTTCTTGAAGTGTTCGTTGTTCAGTTCGGTTCGACAATTTTAGAAATCTGAAGTTTCAGTCAATTTAAAAATTAACCCCTCTCTACCCTAGAGCTTCTTTCTATGCTCTTATGATTTCCTCGAGATTTATGTTTTCATGGTGATCACGTTTGATCTTAGGACCTAAGTTGGGAGCTTGTTTCTTATTTGAGTCAGCATTGGGATATGTGAAGATGAAGCTAAAGGCTAGTAAGAGCAAACATGGCTTAATGGTGGCTCCAACCAGCATGGGAAACAATGAAAAATTTGAGGTTTTGAACGCTGATTCAGTGAAGGAAATACTGAGCATGGGTCCAAAATGACGTGGCCAGGCGCCCTCATAAGAACCTAGAAGAGAAAGGGATATTAATGTGGATTTACTAGATTTAGCAGGTGGGGATGACGATGTGAAAAGCTTGTCTGGTCATTCCCGTTTGAGCGTGGATGTCATTAATGAAAACCCTAATAACTTTTAGGGGAATATTGAAACAGATGAGGAATTTCCCTCATTGCCCTTGGCTTCTAAAGTAGCAAAAACACCAGAGGAGATAATAAAAGAGAATTCGATGTACAAAAACGTGCTTTCTAATAAGAAAAATGATGAAGATCATCTTTCTCAGGATATTGTCTCAGAACAGAAAGAAGAGGAAACTAAAGGTAAATGGTTTGATAGAATTAGACAAAACAACGTCCGTTTCACTGTCCAGTATGCCATTACTCCCTCTCTCAATGGTGGAAGCCGCAAATATCGTATTATGAAAGAGGTTATTCATGAAGGTATTAAAATACTAGATAGCACCATTATTGGCTATTTCCTAGCTAAGAAACCTGCTTTCAGTTTCACTAAGTAAGCTGCATTTAGACTGTGGGGAACTAGATGACTTAAAGAGGTTACTGAATATGAAGAAGGATTTTTCTTCTTCAAGTTTCACTCCCTTGAAGAGAAAGAGGCCATTTTAAAGGGTGATCCTTGGTTCTTTCTAGGGAAACTCATTATCCTTAAAGAATGGAATCCCAACATGAAGTTAACCAAGGATGAGATGACCAAAATCCCTGTTTGGCTCAAGTTATGGAACTTACTTCCTATTTTATGGACACAAAAAGGATTCTTTAGCATAAGTAGTATTCGGGGCAAATTTTTATATGCAGATGCTATTACTGCAATGGGGTGAAGCTATCATTTACCAAGGTTTGCATTGAAATTGATGTCTCATCCTAGCTTCCTATGGACATTGATATTGACTTGAAGGAGATAGGAATTGCAGAGGCTAAGATTATGATTAAATATATGGGAGTTCTAAAGATTTGCAAAGACTATAAAGTCTTCGGGCATGATTACAGCACTACATCTCAAGTCAAGGTGGCTAAGCCTGTAAATGCTAAACCTCCTAGATAAAAAGTGGGTGCAGGTCACTAATAAGAGTCAAGAATATTGTGAACCTTTAGGATGTCCCTCCTCTACAAGATGTAGAAAAGGCTCCTAAGTTATAGGTCCTGAGACTTTAGATGATGTGGCTCAATTGGAGGTTCCTTGCATTGAGCTTCGCGTAGCTAAAGAAACTGTTGTCTCTGATGGAAAATGCACTCCAGCTAAAGATCTTGACTCTGGAGCTTCTTCTAGCAACTCCCTTTATGCTAGACAAAAGCAAAGGCTTAGACAGACTGCGACAAATTTGAAAGCAAAGTGTGGTGAGCATGTGAGCTCTTCACCTAACTCTAAACCTCATCCATGTTAAAATATTGCAGCATGAAATGTTAGAGATTTTAACCAATCCCTTAAACATTCAAAGGTTAGGAGAGTATTGTTTAAGCATTACATGAGATGGTGTGGCCTGTCAGAAACTCGAGTGAACTCAAACACTTTAACAAGAATGCGAACTATCTATTTCCTAGCTGGAATTATGAGAATAGTTACTCTCATGATCCCTTAGGGAGAATTAGGGTGGCTTATGACCCTACAATTTTTTATCTTTCTATTTTGGAATCTACTCCTCAACTAATGCATTGTAAGGTTACTGAGAATGTCTCTTCTACTATTTTCCTTTGTAATTTCATTTATGCTGCTAACAATGTTAGCTTGAGGAAAATTCTTTGGAAGGGCCTCATTTCCCTCCATGCAGGATCCTGTAATTTACCCTGGGTCATTTTAGGTGATTTTAATGAAGTTTTACATCCTGATGAGAAGAATGAAGGTTCTCTTAATTGGGATGAGGGCATGGGTGACTTTGCCAAATGTCTTAAATCTATTGAAGTCAATGATCTCAACTTTTCTAGGGCTTTTTACACCTGGTGGAATCATCAAGAGGGTACTACTAGTATTCATACTAAGATTGGTTAATTCTCAATGGAGGAACATTTTTAACAGATCTTTGGCCATCTTTGCTACTCCTACTTACTCTGATCATAGCTCACCTTTTTTAAGTTTTATCTTGATGCTTCAAGGACAAAATCTTACTTCAAGTACTTCAATTACTAGGCAGGTGTAGAGGGATTCTCTGAGACTATTCAGCAAGCATGGAACTTAGACTTGCATGGCACTGCAATGTACAACTTGATAAAAAGTTGAAATCAGTTAAGGCTGCTTTAAAGATTTTTAACTCTACCCACTGTAGTGACATCTCTAAAAGAGTGAATGAAGCTAAGATTACATCAGAAGCTGCTCAGCAAAAGCTTGATGTTAATCCAAACCTTTTGGAAGCTCAAAAAGATGCTAATAAGGTTTTTAAGGACTTCTAATCCTAGAATTTGACAGAGGAGAGTTTCTTCATGCAGAAGTCTAGGATTTATTGGCTTAACCTTGGTGACAGCAACACCTCCTTCCTTTTTTAGACTGTCAACGCTCACAGAAGGAGATTAAACTTTAACTTCCTCATAAATGGCCAAGGTATTATGATTACTGATCCTGCTAAGATTCAAAGTCTGGTTATCAACTTCTACAAGGATCTATTAGGGAAGCAGACGCCTGTCCCTAATATTTAATGGGACATTCATATGAATTTCATTCCTCATAGAATCAGTCCCTTAGATGGCATTAATCGGATTCAACATTTTACAATTGAAGAGATCAAGGAAAAATTCTTTTTATTCAGTTACAAAAATGCACCTGGCCCTGATGGTTTCAATGCAAGCTTCTACAAGAGAAGTTGGCATATTATTAGACAAGATGTCTGTGCTACAGTCTTGAAATTTATTCAAACCGGGGAACTTTTGAAACTTTTCAATAGCACTACCATAACTCTTATCCCAAAAGTGACTAATCCTAGCAAGGTTTATGAGTTTAGGTTTTTTTCCAATTGTAACCTCTTTTATAAGTGCATAACTTCTTTGCTGGCTAGTAGGCTTAGGAATATACTGACCAATCTTATTAGCCTCAATCTGATAGCCTTTGTCTTGGTAGGACAATCTCTAAATATCCTCTTATCTTAGGAGCTCTTGAGGGGATACTGATGAGGACAAGGCTAGCAGATTAATTTCAAACCCCGTTCAAGTCCTCGTTGGTCCAATTATAAGATCTCGTGCAAATACATTCAAAGAGTTAATGTGCTGATACAAGCAACATGGATTCATGACAACACTTGGAGACCCCTTGAAGGAGTTGAACGTGATTCACAAGGATGGTATTCAATAATCCTAGCCTTTGGAGAAGCCCGTAATAAAGGAATAAGCTGAATTGGGATTTGTTAAACAAGGTATATAGGTTGATGAGGAAAAGGTGCGTGCTATCTGAGAGTGGCCTAGTCCAACAAGTGTGGGAAATGTGAGGAGCTTTCATGGACTTGCTAGCTTCTATTGACGGTTTGTAAAAGATTTCCATACTTTAGCGGACCACTTACCGAAGTAATAAAGAAGCATGTTGGGTTTAAATGTGAAAGAGCAAGAGAAAGCATTTTAGCTTATTAAAGAGAAGCTCACAAATGCTCATTTATGCAAGAAGGACAACCAATTTCTTATTTTAGTGAAAAATTAAGCAGAGCAACCTTAAACTATCTGACTTATGACAAGGAGTTGTATATGTATGTTTGAATGATGTAGACATGGCAGCACTACCTATGGACGAATAAGTTCATGATTCACACTGATCATGAGTCCTTAAAGAGCTTAAAGGGCCAACACAAGCTAAATAAAAGGCATGCTCGGTGGGTGGAGTTCATTGAGACATTCTCCTCATATGCCATTCGGTACAAGCAAGGTAGGTAAAACGTCGTGGCAGATGCACTATCCCGTAAGTACATTCTTATCTCTATTCTCGATGCTAAATTGCTTAGTTTTGAATATGTTAACGATTTTGTATGCACAAGATTCTGATTTTGGTCATATCTTCAATACATGTGTTAAAATGGCATTCGATAAGTTTTATATGCATGATGGATTTCTGTTTAGCGAAAATAAATTGTGTGTCCCTATGTGTTCTTTGCATGAATTACTTGTGATAGAAGCTCATGGAAGAGGTCTAACGAATCATCTTGGTGTAGCTAAGACTTTAGAATTTTTCATGAATACTTCTTTTGGCCTCATATGAAACGTGTTGTCTAAAGAATATGTGAGAAGTGTATCACTTGTAAACAAGGTAAGTCTACGTGAAACCCCATGATTTGTACACCCCTTTGCCACTACCTAGAGAACCTTGGACTAATATCTTTATTGCCTATTTCTGAATATGTTAACTTAGATGGAAAGAGGAAAGGATGAATTTATTAAGCATATACATGAGAAAGAAAAAATCAAAATTTAGAGGAGAACGGAGCAATATACAAAACAAGCCAACAAAGGGCGTCATAAGTTGATTTTTGAACCCAGAGATTGGGTTTGGGTGTACATGAGAAAGGAACGATTTCTAGAGAAAATGCGTTCCAAGCTGCTACCTACATGGGATGGACCTTTTCAAGTTCTTGAAATGATCAATGACAATGCTTGCAAGCTAGAATTGCCTGGTAAATATGGAGTAAGTGTTTCTTTTAATGTTATTGATTTAAGTCATTTAGATGTAGGTGACAATTTGAGGAAAAATCCTTTTCAAGATGTGGGGAATGATGAGGACAAGGCTAGCACATGGATTGAATAGTATCCAGACCCTGTTCAAGTCCCCATTGGTCCAGTTATAATAACTCATGCAAAGAAGTTCAAGGAAGTGCTTAATAGGCTGATTCAAGTAACATGGGTTCACGACAACACTTGGAGGCCCCTTGAAGGAGTTGAGCGTAATTCCTAAGAATGGTATTCAATAATCCTAGCCTTTGGAGAAGCCCATAATGAAGGAATGAGTTTAATTGGGAGTATTGGGCTGTTTTGAGTCAATTGCTTCAAAATGAGTCTAAATGGGTCCAAATGAAGAATAAAACAATTTCAAGTTTTTATTTAAGTATTAAGACTACAAATGGCGTGGAAAATTCTTTCTAAATGACTCTTGTGTTGATTTGATCAGATTGGGAGAATATGACTCTTTTTAGGTGTCTTTTTAGTTTGTGTTTTTTCGTTTTGTATCTTTTCAATTTCTTAGGATCTTTTCTATTTGCAATGGCTTCAATAGATTTTAATGTTTCTTGCTGGAACCACCTCTATATAAAGAGGGTTGATATCATTTAAAAGGAATATTATTAAAAATATATTCGATAGAGATTCTCTTTGGTTCTTTTAGAATTGTTCGAACTTATCAATTTTTTATCTGTGGCATTCACCCTGACTTATCAATCCATTTATCCATCCCGGATTGGGGTGTCCTTGACATTCCCTTGGTATGGTGAGAGATTGTCTCAATGGGGAAGGTTCTCCAATGCATTGGTTTGCCTTCTAGATTTATTTATTGGGTAATGGAGTGTGTTACAACTCCCACTTATTCTTTCAACACTAATTTGCAGGGTTTTTTCCAAGGAAGTAAAAGGCTTAGACAATGAGACACTCTCTCCCCATACCTCTTTGTTCTTGTTATGGAGGTTCTTACTTGTATATTGCAGCATTGTACTACTATCCTTGGTTTCTAGTTTCATTGGAGATGCAAGAAGGATAAAGTAGTCAATCTGTCATTTACTAATGATCTTCTTATCTTTTGTAAAGGAACCTCATAATCTATTAAATTAATAAAAGAAGGTCTTGATCTCATTGGTTCTTCTTCTGGCCTGAATTCTAATGTCTCCAAGAGTAGTATTTTCTTTTCTACTGTGACTGATGATAAGAAAGCTAGTATCCTTTCTATTACTGGCTTCTCTAAGGGTGTACTTCCTGTCAGGTATCTTGGAATTCCTCTCATTTCACTAAACTAACAAAGACTAACTATGAAACTAGCTGATAGGATTATTTCTAGAAATAAAGCTTGGGGGAATAAACATCTTACTTTTGCTGGCAGATTTCAGTTAATCAGATATATTCTAACTGCTATCCAAAGATACTAGAGCAGTTTACTTATCCTCCCTAAAAAGGTTATTAATTTGATTAATGAGGCTTTGAGCAACTTCCTTTTGCAGGAAGAACTGATCCGTACAAAGGGGACATAGTGGCCAGTCATACTGTTTGTAGCCTTTTAATGTAAGTTGTCTAAATTTGAGGGATCTAGCTATATGGAATGTAGCAGCTATATCCAAACACTTGTGGAAGTTGGTAGGAGAGACAAAGACTCATTCTGGGTGATTTGGTGTGGGCATAATCTTCTTAAGAGTCAGTCAATCTTCATTATAAAGATGCATGCTGACCCCTCTTGGTGTTTGAGGAAACTCATAAGACTTAGGAAGAAGATAGCTCAATTTTTCAATTTGAAAGTTGGGAATGAGAAGTCCTACATCTTCTTTCTAGATCATTGGCATTAAGATCGCATCCTCCTAAAAAAATTTGACAGGGAAAGTGTTACCCTGCCAAGACTAAATCTTAACTGCAGTCTTGCTCTATTCTTTAGAGAAGGAAATTAGATTTGGTCTATTGCTAAGATTGTAAGTTCTTTAAGATCAAGGAATGCCCTTTTTGTTTCAATTTTGGACCTCTCAATAGGAGGATCAGTGGGTGTGGACAGCAAGCAACAACGTGACTTTTTCTACTAGCAGCGCCTATAGTAAGTTAAAAGGGCCTTATGATACTGTCCAGTGGTCTAATATGGTCTGGCTTTCAGGTAACATTCCTAAGTGTGCTTTCACTCTTTGGTTAGTTCTTCACAACAAGCTAAACACCAAAGATAGAGTCACTCAATGGAATAGGGACTTGAACACAGACTATATCTTCTGCATTAATGGTTCTGAATCAGTGAAGTACATATTCTTTTAGTGCACCTTTGCTAGACATCTACTAAATCCGCTCCTCAGTAAATGTGGTGGCATCCATAAAGCTTCTTCTTGGACTTCTTTCCTTCATTGGTTATCTCTTCTTAAAAGTAACAAGCAATATTCCACTCTATGTTCTAAACTTATTTTCTTTGTTTTTGTTTATTGTTTATGGATTGAGAGAAATAGGAAAATTTTTGTTGGTAAGATTATGGACACCCATTTGATCTCTAGAAAAATTTGCTTCATGGTCAAAGAACGACTTATTTTTCTTGATAAGGATAGAAGTCTTAATATAGGTGATCAATTTTATAAAAAATGGATGTAAATCTTGGTTAGTTTTCTATTGTTGATTATGTACTCTTTGTGTTTGTAGTCCTGGGTATACCCCTTGTACTAGATAGTGTAATACTTTTTAGTTAATATATTTTTACCTTTGACCAAAAAACTTTCATAAAATTTTAAATCGAATCGAACCGAATCCAATTGAAACTTCTTTGAAACAATGTCACTTATATACATGTTAAAGACAAGAACCTCAGACCATATTCCACGTAAATTGGAGTTGTTGTATAACGGATCACTTAGGTTTACAAGTTTTGTCTCATCTTCATAGATTTACCCTACCCCACAGCGTGAAAGTGTGGCCTTCATCTTCATATGTGATTCTTTATCTATGGCCTCCATCCCGGGTTCTCTATCTCCAATTTTTTCCCTATGATGAAATAGTTATTTTTTTCTAGTTCCATTTATTTTCTTATAAAACCGTTTGATTTAATTAGTTTGAAATTGATATGTAAAAAAAATAGTTTAATTTTTTATCCTTTTAAAACAGTTGACTTATTTAGTTTTATCCTGTCTAGTTTACTTTTGTTTTTCTATTTTTATAGTTACATTTTTAATTATTGTTTTTAATTGTACCTTCAAGGTAGATTCATAGTATACAGAAAGAGTGCTGAATTAGATTCATTTTAAAATTTTAAAATCTCCCATTTCTACAATTTTATTCATTTTCACATTATGCTGACAATTACTCCTATATTCTTGGAAGAAAAACCATCAATGAATAATTAGCTTCTCTTTTAAATAATTTTTGGTTTATGTTATAGGTATTTCCTGTCGACTAATAATATGAGGACATGTGTCCCAACACCATCACGTCCCGCTATAGGAGAAGCCAATTGAGCCTCGACATACAGACCAAGTGACTAACCCAACCAAATCTTAGTGACCCACCACAGAGGAAGGCTAGGAAGAGCGGAGCTCATAAGGAACATAGGGTATTCACCACATACCTGAGAATCTGGGAAACCATCCGACATCAGCAACATTACATGCCGAAAGTAGATATCTAGCTCGTTTTTTCTTATTCGGCCTTTGGCCCAGCCGTCCAATCCTCGCTTTCAATGTTAGACGGGTCTCCCTCAAGTCACTTTGACCCTTTTTATGTCAGCTTGTGGGGAAATCAGTATTAAAAGAAGCCTTCACCCATTAATGAGGGTTAGACATCATATCACTCAAGCTTCTTCTACACGCCTCCCCCCATTGGACCTCAAGTATAAATACCCTCACCAATCAAGAAGGAAGGTAAGTTATTCTCCACTTAAGAAACCTACGCCAAATATTTACCATACTAATAATTTAAGCATCAGGGGCTCTTAGGCGAGAACACCACCCCCAGTCATTCCCGTTCTTTGGATTCTTCATTATTTTATAGGTCTCCAACCGTGAACAATGAACACGTGTACTGTTGTGAGAATTAAATCCAACAGTTGGCACTGTCTGTGGGGAACGACATCAAAATCGTTCCCTCCCTTCAGAATACTTAGGAATCCTATCGTTCTATAAAAAGAAAAATGAGTTCACCGTCTACAATCCCAACCCAGTAAAGTTCACAACGGGGAAAATGCCTCAATAAATGACATCCAGCAAATGACTCCCAAAGTAACTATCTAATGATAAAGGTTCTGCCAGAGGATGGTTACAGGTTGCTCTTCAGAATACAATTACTTGGTGTTCATTCAACCTCTTGGTGTACCATTGGCCACCAATAATTAAATTTGGCATGCAAATAAAAATCATAATAAGCATATCCAAAATACGTGGCGATTCTAATAAAAGGAAAATATACAAATAAACATGTTTTGTATCATTCCCAGCTTACAGTACAAGCAGAGAAACATATTCAAGCCCAATATTGCATTTCTCACGAAAATATTGCACCTGAAGTCTTTACTTTCTTATCAATAAGGGTGGATCTATAGACAACGAAGATTTTAAATGCAGGCCTAAGGTAAGTACACCCATAGGAGTAAAGACAACAAGCGAAAGGCCATGATCAGAAAACTTCTCGAAGGACAGCCTAGGGGTGAACCTGTAGAACTGTTAAATCAGTTCTTCTCTCACTAAATAAAGCAGAAAAGACAGTTTAGATTGGATCAACGATTACTCCCGAGCAGAAAGAGAAGCTTACGAGGTTCCTCCGAGAAAAAAAATATGTCTTAGCATGGAACCACGAGGATATGCCTGACATAGATCGTTGCATCATCACCCACCACCTTAACATTAATCTGAACTTCAGACCTGTCGGGCAGAATAGAAGAAGTGTAAATTCAATAAGGGATGAGGCCATTATCGCAGAAGTGGAGAAGCCGCTCTCCATGGGATTCATCAGGGAAGTTCAATACCCACAATGGCTGGCCAACGTCATGTTAGTCAGGAAGGCAAACAGAAACTGGAAAGCCTGTATAGACATCACAATTTAAATAAAGCATTTCCTAAAGACAAACTTCTCCCTGCCCCGTATAGACTAGCTAGTCGACGCAACCTCATGGCATGATCTTCTCAACTTCATTGATGCATACTCGGGATATAACACCATCTTAATGCACCCACCCAACCAGGAGAAAACCTCTTTCTTCACCAGTCGAAGAACGTATTACTACACCCTGATGCCCTTCGCCCTAAAAAAACATAGGGGCAAACTACCAAAGGTTGGTAAACAAGGTGTTCATCAAGAAAATATCAAGGAACATGGAGGTTTATATGCACGCATGCTCATCAAAAATAGAAAGTCAGCAAACCACATCACCGAACTCGCTGAAACATTCGACGCCCTGAGAAAATACAGAATGAAGCTGAACCCTTCTAAATGCTCTTACAAAGTCATCTCAAGAAAGTTTTTGGGTTTTATGGTCAATCACAGAGGAATCGAGAACAACATTGAGTAGGTGAGAACAAATTCACCATATTCGCCATAGACTTTCACCATGTGGGTAGAGGCATAACCCCTGGCCATGATCATATACTACAAGACCATGAACTTCATATGAAAAAATGTGATATGTAGGTTCAGCATACCCCATACCGTCATCATGGATAATGGAAACCGTCATCATGGATAATGGAAAATAATTCGATAATTCCAAATTCAAGTGGACATCTAAATAGCTCGGGATTAGGCATCTCATCTCGTCACCAGCCTACCCATAGTCCAACATGAAAGTAGAGGTAGTCAACAAAACCATTAAGCACAATCTCAAGACCAAGCTTGAAGGTAGGAAAGGGTTGTGGGTAGACGAGCACCCAAACATCCTCTAGGCTTATAGGACCATAAGCAGGACGGCGACCTGGTGGAAATTGGGTTACTCTCTCATAGAGTCTAGCAGTATGATCTGGAATAGAACGTACTCTAGTTAACGCATGATTTGGATGACCTAGAAGAACTACGAGATCAAGCCAACCTACGAAATTATTCACAATAACTCACCGCCTCATGGTACAACAAATCCAAGATAAAATTCTGTCACCCAGGTAAGTGATTTGGTCCTTCGAAAAAGGAAGGACACAGAAATGGGGCCCTTGAGCATAACTGGGAAGGACCATATTTGGTAATTGAAGTGGTACAGTTGAGGACATACCAACTATAGTACTTAGAAGGTTAGGCGCTAACACATCCTAGGAATGCGGAGCACCTAAAGATCTATTACAAGTAAAAAGGATTGTAACCATGCCAGATATTAAATACAAAGGCTGATTCTCCAATGAAATAAGATGAAGGGAAAAAGTGAAGTATGACTTGTACTATAGCTCGCTAGCGGGAAATGGACCCTAGCTATAGCAGGAATGCCTGGCTAATAGTCAAAGAGAAAAAGTGAAGTTTGGCTTGCACTTTAGCTTGCCATACGGGAAATGGACCCTAGCCAGAGTAGAAATGCCTATCTAGCATTCAAAGGAAAAAAGTGAAGTCTGACTTGCTCTCTAGCTCGCCAGACGGGAAAAGTACTTGAGCTAGAACAGAAATGCCTGACTAGCAGTCAAAGGGAAAAAATTGAAGTCTGGCTTGCACTCTAACTCTCTAGACGGGAATGGACTCTAGCTAGAGCAGGAATGCTTGGCTAGCAGTCAAAGGAAAAAAGTAAAGTTTGGCTTGTGCTCTAGCTCGCCAGACAGGAAATGGACCTAGCTAGAGCAGGAATGACTGGCTAATAGCCAAAGGAAAAATGTGAATTCTTGTTTCCACTCTAACTCGCCATACAGGAATAGACTCTAGCTAGAGTAGGATTTCCTGGCCAGTAGTTAAAGGAAAAAAGTGAAGTATGGCTTGCACTCTAGCCCACCAAAACGGGAAATAGACCCTAGCTAAAGGCATTCCTGGCTAGCAGTCAAAGGAAAAATAGTGAAGTCTGGCTTGTACTCTAGTTCCCCAGACGGGAAATGGACCCTAGCCAGAGTTGGAATGCCTTGCTAGTCGTCAAAGGAAAAAAGTGAAGTCTAGCTTGCACTCTAGCTCACCAGACGAGAAAAAGACTCTAGCCAGAATAGGAATGTCTGGCTAGTAGTCAAAGGAAAAAAGTGATGTCTTATTTGTACTGTAGCTCTCCATACGGGAAAAGGACTCTAGATTAAGCAAAAATGCCTAGCTAGATGTCAAAGAAAAAAATGAAGTCTTGTTGGCACCCTAACTCGCCAGAGGAGAAAAATGACTACAGCTAGAGTAAGAATACTTGGCTAGAAATCAAAAGAAAAGGTGAGGTCTGGCCTACACTCTAGCTTGCCAATCGGAAGGTGCAACTACCATAATTCAAAGCAGGTACGAGCAAACAGAACTCTCGCATGGGGAAACATTTGGAAAACTTCCGAGATTACGATGGACTATGCATCACAACCTCCTTAAAAGGGGAAACACACCAGGAAAGGAATAAATAAGGATAACCTCATGCTTCAGATCAGCAGGTACTACTATTTAAATAATGGAGTAGCAAGAACAAAGAAAATATTAAGAGTTTTATCCGAATTAAGGATTAAATCCAGACACATGACTAAGTCAGAGCTCAGTGAAAGTGGAGCTTCATTTATTTAAAGTTCAATTACTTAAGTCATTTATTACTTCAAGTTCATTCAAGCTCGAGACCGATACTCAAGCATATGCTAATGTTAAGGTGAAAACAAACAAGTAGCGAACAAAAACAGAACCAATGCAAGAAAAGCGACAGGGCCAGTTAAGAAAAAATATTTTCATTAATGAAAAGGAAAAACTTACAAGTAGAAGAAAAGGAAAGATTACAAGTAAAAGAATAATTTATAAAATAAATGGTAAGGGGGGCCTCGACAGTGCCGGCAACAACCTCAGCTAGCTCTAGTGGCGGCAGAAAGATCTCTTCCTCAGGTTGACCCGAATGTAAAGAAGAAGACTATCCGCATCTTGCTCAACTGGAGCAGCTTTTGAAACCAAGGGGTCAGGAACCACGAGAAAGGAAGACCTATAATCATTTGGTCTAACATGGTGAAGATTCCAAATGACAGTCGAGGAAGTTCAAGTCCCACTTAGGATGGGCCTCAACAATCTCGTCTCGACAACTATCAAAACCCATGGAGAACTCTAAGAGAAGGGTAGTCTTGAACTCATGAGACTCTTTAAAGTCCTACATACCCTTCGCATGATCTTCGAACCACCGATCATATTCCTCCTGCAAAGCGGCTTCCGTCGAGCTTAGTTTTAAGGCAATCTCTTTCCCGACCTTCTTACTGAGATAGCGCATGCATCTCTTGAGAAAGCTTCTCCCCTTTAAGTTGGGACTTCTCTCTCACGATGTTCTCATGCTGCTAAAGGTTCTTGATAATCTTATCACGATTGGATAGTCAGGCACTAAGTCCCGATGGATTCTATGATCTCGAGAGGACTCCCCCTTAGCCAGAGCCAAACCCTCCTCTAGACTCACCGACCTCCCAGCAATGACGCGGAGCTCCTGGACCTCTTCCATCAATAGCACGTGAGCTTGTCAGAGGGAGTCAAATCTCCGAGCCCCCTCTACAAGCATGGACTCATGCGTTATGGGCAAGGACATGCGAGCAGCACCGAACACATAAGGAGATGATAATAAGGCATGAAGGACTGAAAAGATAGTATTTACGTCTAAAGTATGCACCTTAAAGGCATCAACAAGCCCTGCCTCCGGCAGCTCGAGAAGGAGATCCCTCTTCTTAGAGTCCACCTGCTAAGACCACCAGTCTAGAAGCCTCCCCACCTTGCCTCAGGCCCGGTCTTAAG
This sequence comes from Datisca glomerata, assembly GCA_003255025.1. Classification (NCBI taxonomy): domain Eukaryota; kingdom Viridiplantae; phylum Streptophyta; class Magnoliopsida; order Cucurbitales; family Datiscaceae; genus Datisca; species Datisca glomerata. The sequence goes on along the minus strand of QANY01013726.1, from coordinate 60,101 downwards.
GTTTGGGACTCTCATAACCCTCTACAGGAGACATAAGGGCCTTGCGTTTCATGGGCTCCTAACTGATCAAAACCTAGAGGAGCAAATAAGTGAATTCGAAACGAAGACTCCTCGACCTCTGAAATGGTCACCTTAAACAAAGTACGAGGATGAGAAGGTGGCTGGAGTGATTGGGACAAGCCCATAAGAGCTACGCGATCAACACTTCTCCACAATGGTCCTTGCTCCGAAGGAGGAACATGTTTTTTGGGAAGACTCTTGGTGGTCTTTCACAAATTAGATATTATGTCTCACTTATCGATAATTAAAAAAATGATAATTATTTATACATATATAATTTTAGAAAATTATATTTAAATATAAAAATAATCTAATTAATTAATTAATCACACATAATTATGTACTTGCCCTAGAATAAAAATTTCTTTTGTAAGTCAGTTATTTCTCATGTCCTAAAATATTCACATCCTAGACAGTATAGTATAGAAGTGATTTAAGGACCATCGACCTATAATCTTAAGCTCCAATAAACTAGATTATTAATGAAACTATTTAATTAAATAATTTTATATATTAATTTCATTATTACTCCNATATATATATATATATATATTAATTTTGAAAATTAAATTTACATATATAAATAATTTAATTAATTAATTAATTTTTAATTAATTTATCACACATAATTATGTACTTGCTCAAAAAAAAAATTCTTTTGCAAGTTAGACCGTTTCTCTTGTCCTAAAATATTCACACCGCAGGCTACGTAGTATAGAGGTGACTTGGGACCATGGACCTATAATCTTAAGTTTCAATAAATCAGATTATTAGTTAAACTCTTTAATTAAATAACCTTATTTCTTAATTTCATTATTATTCCACTATAAATATGGAATTGAACTCTTAGAGNTTAATTTCATTATTACTCCACTATAAATATGAAATTGCACTCTTAGAGATTATAGAATGTATTTACAGAGTATTCTCATGTAGTCCACCGGTATAATCATTTCATGTAGTTTTATCCTCTAATTATTGGTTCGTAAATTAGAAATAGTCAAAATTACCATTTTACCATTCTAATTACCTCTTGATCCTTAAGTACCATTAATCCACTGGTGAATGACTAATTTATAATATTATTATAAATTTATGCTCAATAATCATTCAGTTCCAAAATGTATACTTCAGGGAACCAATATACGATCCGTTAGGGAAGCTTAGACTTCAAATCTTGTAAGATCATGTCTCCAGCCATCCACATCACCGAATCTCCGAAAAAAACCACTAGCTTGATTAACAAACAGACCTTAACGAGTGAATCAAAGGATCCAGTAGACATGCATAGGAGTTCATGGCTACTCAAGACTCAGACTGATCTACATATGATCATCGAATTGATATGTATTAAATCTTTATGATAAACAACACGTTAATGAAGATATTAATTCATATTGATCATGTTATATATAATCTTATTATGTAAAGTACATTCACTAAGATGTATATCCACATCAATGATCTGGATTTAGATCACACGCATTCATAATACTTAGTTAAAGATTTCATATTTCAATATGTTGCTGCCAATTTTATTCATTATCTATGATCTTAATACTCTTGTACTAATGCGATACCATAGTCTCATTAATGAATATATAATTTTTAGATATTTATATAAATTATTCAACATTAATTTAAAAGAACAATTATAAAAAAATGTAACTCTTTTTAAATTTAATATCAAAATGTCAATACACATGCCTTGAAGGCATAACCTCTAACAATCTCCCACTTACCCTAAAGCAAATGTGGCATATCCCGTAATTCCATTTTACGCACATGACCATCAAATGACTTCGCAGAAATTGTCTTTGTAAAAGGATCAGTCAATTCTATTTCGATGCTATCTTCATAACAGTCACATCACATCGATGCACGATCTCTATTATAAGATGATATTTCCTCTCTTTGTGTTTGCCCCTCTTATGACTACTCGATTCCTTGGAATTTGCTACCACCCCACTGTTATCACAGTACAAGATCAATGGCTTATCCATATATGGAACTACTTTCATGTCAGAATAGAACTTTCTGAGCCATACCGCCTCTTTCACAGCTTCACAAGCTGTTATATATTTGGCTTCCATAGTGGTATCTGCAATGTTGGATTATTGAATACGTTTTCAAACTACACTCCTCCACCTAGGATAAATATTGATCATGATGTTGACTTTTGACTATCTCTGTCTATTTGAAAATCAAAATTAGTATATCTAATTGGGTTCAGGTCTCCACCTGAATAAACAAGCATATAGTTTCCCGTTCTCCTAAAATACTTAAGAGTGTGCTTTACTTCAATCTAGTGTTCCAAACCAGGATTCAATTAATAACCAATGATAATTCCCACTTCATAACAGATGTCCGGCCTCGTACACAATATGTCATACATGAGACTTCTAACTACTGAAGCATAGGGAAACTTTCTCATATCCTCTCCCTCATGAGGTGTCTTAGAACATTGTTCCTTGGAGAGGACAATTCCATGCTGGTCGGTTGTTGACCTTTCTTGAAATTCTCTATAGAGAATCTCTCCAGCACCTTATCAATATAAGATCCTAAGATAGTACCAAGAACTTGTTCTTTCTATCTCTTAAGGTTTGGATGCCTAAAATATAGCTCGTTTCTCCCAAATATTTCATTTGAAATTTCTCATCTAACCACTTCTTTATTTTTGACAAAGTTTCTACATCATTCCCAATGAGTAGAATATCATCAAGATAAAGAACTAAGAAAACTACTATCTTATCTTTGGTGTATTTATAAACACAAGCTTCGTCAACATTTTACTCAAAACCATAAGACTTTATAATCTCATCAAAGGTAAGTTTCCAAGATCTAGATGTTTACTTTAATCCATTAATGGATTTAAGCAACTTGCATACTTTTTGATCTTGCCCATTTTGTACGAACCTTTCCGGTTGCATCATATAGATGCTTTCTTCAAGAGAGTCATTTAGAAAAGCTGCCTTACCGTCCATTTGCCATATCTCATAGTCAAAACTAGCAGCTATGGACAAAATGATGCGAATGGATTTTAGCATGGCAACAGGAGAGAATGTCTCTTCATAATCGAATCTCTCCATTTGTGTATAGCCATTGGCTACTAACCGTGCCTTGAAAGTCTCTACTTTCCCATATGCATCTCTTTTCTTCTTGAAGGTCCATTTAGATCCAATGGACTTAACATTTTCATGTGGATCTACAAGTTCCCAGACAAAATTGGAATGCATAGATTCTATTTTCTGGTTTATGGCATCTGTCATTTCTCCTTTTCAGAATCATCCATTCTTCTTCATAAGATAATGGATCATCCTTATTAGTGTCTGACACTAGGACATGTGCCTCTAGTTCATTGCGAACTGGTTGTCTCACTACCCTCCCATTACAACGTTGCACCGGGGTTTCCTTTACAAGAACTGTGATTTCTCTAGTTTGTCATTTATCAGTAGAAATTGAAGGTGTTATGATCTCATCAGTCACTAATTTCTCGAGAACTACTTTGCTACGAGGTTTATAGTTTTTCATATAGTCATGCTTAAGAAAGGTTGCATTTGTTGATACAAACACCTTTTGATCATTGTAACTATAAAAGTACCAACCTTTAGTCTCTAGAGAATAGCCAACGAATATGCATACCTCAGACTTTGAGTCTAACTTTCCGGTCATGGGTCTAAGAACGTGAACTGGACACCCCCATATACGTAAATGATGCAAACTAGGTTTGGAGCCATTTCATAACTCTAAAGGCGTCTTACTTACAGACTTAGGACGCACTACATTCAAAATGTAAGTTGCTGTGTGTAATGCATATCTCTAAAATGTATGTGACAATGATGAATAGCTTAACATCGACCTAACCATATCCAATAAGGCTAGGTTTCTCCTCTCTGCAATATCATTTTACTGTGGTGTTCCAGGTGCTATAAGTTGGGATATGATTCCACACTCCAGCAAATAATCCTTGAATTATAAATCCATGTATTTACCACCTCGATCGGATCAAAGAGTTTTCAATGATTTACCTAATTACTTTTCAGCTTCGGCCTTGAAGCCTTTAAACTTTCTAAAAGTTTCAGAATTTCGATGGATTAGATAACTATAAACATATCATTGAGTAGTAGTCAATGACAATGACAAAATACTCATACTCACCTCTAGCTTGTACATTGATCGGCCCATAGACATCACTATGTACTAACTCAAGTGGTTCTTTGGCTCTTTATCCATTTCCTATGAAAGGTCTCTCAGTCATTTACCTTATAGACAAGATTCACAAACATGAAGAGTTCCAACTTTTAGCTCTTTCAAAGCATCATACTTTGTTAACCTTTTTAACCTATCTAGATTAATATGTCACAACCTAAAATGCCATAAATACGTGTTATCATCTTGAGAAACTCTTTGTCATTTGTTATTTTTAGGTTTTGCTACTTTAAATAATTTAGAATTATTTAACACTCGTTCAGTCAGTTTAAGCATATACAACCCGTTTATAATTTTAGCATGACATATATTGAATCCATTCTTAGAAATAACAAACTATTTATTAATGAAAGAAACTTTGAATAATTATTCTTGCAAAAATGAAAGAGAAATCAAATTCCTCGAAAAACCATGAATATAATAAACATTGTTTAAAACTAAGTAATTATATCCAAAAAGTAAACGGGTTGTCCCTAAAGCTATAGCTGACACGTTCGCACCACTGTCAAATCTCAAAATGACCTCGCCATCAGCCAGCTCCCTTGACGAATCAAGCATCTGTAAAGAAAAACATACATGGTTAGTGGCTCCTGAATCAAGTATCCATGATGACAAATCATATTCCACTAAACAAACTTCAAGTACAAGTAAATCATATTTACCTTTCTTTTTCTGCTCAAAGTGATACTTGATATAGTTTTTCTTCCAATGACTTTCAAAATCATAGTGGAAACACTTTCCTTTGAGCTTGCTTTCTTTCTTTATTCTTTTTTTCTTATTCTTGTCCTTACCATTGTTCTTCTTGTTTTTCTTGTTCTTAACAATATTGGAAGAAAGCTTTTGCTCAACTACATTTAGCTCACCCTTTTTGGTCATTCTAAGGTTGAGTGACTAAAAAATCTGCAGTTCATTCAACAATTGGATCATGTTGAATTGCAACTTATTCATAATGTAGTTGGTCGTGAATGCAGAAAAAAATGGTGTGAGCGACTCTAATATGATGCTAACTTGAGTCCGCTTATCAATGGTCGCCTCATGTACTTCTGCCTCGTGCACTATGTTGATCATGTTCAAAACATGTTCTCGAATAGAAGAAATTTTCCTCATCGTAGTTGTCATATAGCTTCTAATGGCCTCATGAAGACTTTGATCGGACTACTGCCCAAACATTACCTGTAAATATTCCATAATCTCATAGGCAATCTTCATGCTTGGTTCTCAGAACATCATTCATGCTCACAAACATGTAGCAATTCATCTTGTTGTTTGATATGACCCAAACATTATATTTGTCCCTAACATTATTAGGGATGTTAGTAGCGGGCTTCTCCGGACATTTCTCAGTAAGAATGAACTTATGGTTCTCACAAATTAGCATTAAGTACATATTTGATTTCCAACGTACGAAATTATCACCATTCAATTTCTTAAGAGCTAGTAAAGCAGCAACATGGTTGCCCATGGTAGACATAATATTGATAACTGAAATTTAAAACATACATAATTCAATATAATTGATAAGTATTTAGAATTTAAAAAGTAAACGTGATTCACGAATGCAATCATAATAAACACATAAATTTAGAATTTACTAGCCACGATAAAACAATCCAACGATTAATGTGTCAACTTAGGGTCGGTCAGATTAACCTCAGACTGTCTATGGGACATTCTCATCCTTATTAATTAAAACTTAAAATATCTCATATTTTCTTTCTTAAAAATAAGGTATCGCTTGTTCGATCAAGTCACAACTATCCACATGAAAGCTTGATTGTTATTTTGTGAGTGTAACCCATCAATTCAGATTTCATGACTTCATTTAGAATATGTCACCTTAAGGTCGGTCAAAACTAAACTACATCACTTCCTCCTAGATTCTTAAGAAGTCCAACCTTGGTATTTGTACAGCTCGAAACCTTCCTTAGGGTGATGAAAACAAATCCATCTCAAGGCCAAGGTGTTGTACTAAAGATGGAGACCATATGTTACATTGGCATGTAAACCTTCTGTCACTCACTATTTTAGGATAATGTATTTCTATTTTAACTAATCAATAAATTTCAAATTAACTACTAGTTAAAATAATAACCCTATGAATATTTAATTATCAATTAATCCACTCTCATTGGTCTAAGTATATTTAACTTTCTGAAGCGCCTAAGTCATAATTAGGTGAACTTAGATTAACTAATTAACTTTAATAAAACTCTTTTACTAAAGTCGGATAACCTAAAGGTTACTATAGCTTAGAGTGTGATGTGATTACTAAATTTTAACTAATTAAAATCTAGCAGTTTACATGCAATTAATTTCATAAAACAATACATATAAACATATTAGAACAATCGTAATAAAACATATTTCTACAGATGAGATGCATGATTAAATAACCCTGTGGGATTTTCATGTATGGCATGTGATCGACTAATGCATGGACATATTATCAAACATAACAATTAAACAATTATTTAATAATTAGATAAAAAAATGATGGACCGAGTCACTATTGGGTATTTCTAAATTACAACCCTTAAAATAAAGAAATAAATTTACAAGGTGGACTTCAAGAATACATATTTCCCAATATATTGCATTCTCCTCCTGATATACATCTTCATAATATTCAAGCCCTTTTTAATTAGAAAAATTATTTTTCTTAATTAAAATAATTTCTATAATTATTCATTTTAATATAGTTGACTTTGACTTAGTCAAATAAATATTTTATTTGAGTTGGTCAAACTTGGGTCAAACCCAATCAACCTATTAATTTTTATATTTCATAAAATCAAATTTTCATAATTAATTTTAAAATTACATCAATTTCAAATTTAAATGGATAATTAAAAGAATTTAGGTTTTTATGGTCAAGGTGTTGTACTAAAGATGGAGACAATTATAGTGGGTCTCACTGCATTTGGTAATTTAACAATTAAATATTATTTCACTTTATCCTTAAAAATCTGATATACCATTATCTAGATATATATACAGATATTATTCTAATGGCCAGCACAGTGCCTCACGACACCATTGTAGTGTCATATGGTATTACAGTATTGCACACTCACTACTGTAGTGCCTCGTGGCACCAGAGTAGTCCAAGTCAATTTCTGATACCCTATTAATGATTGACACACGATAACTGTGAATTAAATATTTATTTTAATCATATAATTATTTAGATATCAGTTGATTCAAAATTAACATATCTGATTATCCATATCAACTAACTTATTTGTTATCACAAATACTATATTTAGTTGATTTAAATTATTATCAAATAATAATTTAATTATGCCAATACCAATGATTTTTAAATCAGTATCATCACCACTTAGCTCCTTACCTCCATCTATGGAATCATATGTGTCAAACCAAGACTAATTTGGACACATGAAAAAGGAGCAGCCACTGTCTAGCACCCACTTAAATGTACTTCTTTCACTTGCTAAAACCAGAAGTTCTGAGCTTTCATAACCATCATCTCCAACTACTGTATTACTTGAACCAGTGTGTTCTTCTTTCTTTCTATCTGGAAAATTTCTTCTAATATGCCTTTCTTTGTGACAGTGAAAGCATTTGAACTTTCCCTTTTGAGTTTTGGACTTAGACCTTGACTGACTTTTCTCCTTTGACTATCTTTCTTATCAGATCTTCCTCTTGCTATCAATCCTTCTCCAACTCATGATTCCTCCCTAGCAGCTCTAAACTCAAGTTCTTTTGCTCGAATTACACCAAGAACAACATCGAGTGTTAGAACATCCTTGTTATATGTGAGTGTATCTTTCAAGGTCTCAAACCTTTTTGGTAGTGAATTTAAGAGAAATACAGCTTGGTCTTCATCAACTATTTTTACTTCAAGATTTTCAAGATCCTTTTTATGTCATAATTTAATTTTAATTTTAAGTGATCTAAATAATTAATGTTTTATGTTACTAATTAAAACTAATAATTAAATATTTTATGTTTTATGCTAAGAATTTATGATAAAATAATTTCTCAAAGGGCCAAAGATTAATGCATTGGAAAAGTTGACATCGTCATATACAATGTATATCTAACAGCAGAATTTGTTTTTCGTAAAAGCATGTATCCTATTGGTTTTGAAATGTATATCATTTAATATATTTTGAAATTCGTTTCATCTAAATCATTCAACCGTGTTAATAATATAAATTAATTGAGTATGGCTCTGTTTGGTTCAACGTATAAGTAACAACTTATGACTTATAACATAAATAACTAAATATGTTATTTTTAAGAGGACGTTTGTTACAATTTATTGGAATAAGGTAGCAGTTTATTTAAGCTAAAAAACTAATAAGCTTTAAACTAAACTAATCTAATTTTTTAACTTACATTTCTTTCAATTTTTTTACATCTCCAAATTTACCCCTTTCTTTTTTAAAAACTATACAAACATACCTCTCTTTTTCAAGACAGATTTATGAAATGAGAAAGAAACTATGCTGCTTTAAACTGGAGTGGTAGCGCCGATGTAATTATCGATTCTTTCAGCGGTGCTTTCCATGAGGTCAAGAGTTCGGGTCGGGTCAGGGACATGGGTTGGGGGGTCAATGTGTGGGGTTCGGGTGGGACACAGGTCAAGATAGGTAATAGGTCGGGATGGATCGTGGAGTCGGGTCAAGAACACGGGTTGGCGTAGGTAGGGTCAGGGACTCAGGTAGGGACGTGAGTTCAGGAGTTTGGGTCGGGGACACTCATCAGGTCGGGAACATGTGTTAGGTCGAGGAATCGGGGTCGGGTCGGGGAACTAGGGTCGGATTAGGAAGTCGAGTCAGTATGGGACATAAGTCGGGTGGGGGAGCCGGGGTCGGGTGGAAACACAGGTCCGGTGGGTCAAGAACAGGTTAGGGACACAAGATCAGGAGGTAGGTTCGGGTTGGGGAACTGAGATTGGATGAGACACGGGTTCGTGCCGGTGAGTTGGGTCGGATAGATCACATGTCGGGGTGTCGGGTTGATACGGGGTTGGGGTCGAGATCGGGACACGACACGGGTCAAGGCCACAGGTCAGGTCAGGAACATGGGTCGGTGAGTTGAGCCAGGTCAGGTTGGAGAGTCGGGGAAACAAATGGCTCAGAATGATTCTCGTTTAGATTAACGATTTGAAAAAATATAGATACTAAGGAAATGAATTAAATGCAAGTTGTATCATTAAGTAAAAAACTAAATTAATTTCAATTAAAATAATTCAATTATTTATGTATTTTCCAAACGTCAATATAAAAAAAATTATAGCTTAAAGTTAATTGTAATAAGCTAAGTCAAACACGTTTTAACATATAGATTAAAGTAAACTTAAATACGTTACAACTTAAAAGTTTTATCTATAAGTTTAAGAGGAGCCAAATGGGCCCTATGTATATCAGTTTTACTAACTATATTGAGTACATGCATTAATTTTACAAATTAAATGGATTACATGTTGGATCGAGTTATAAAATTTGAGGAAAAATCAATGAACCATGAGGGGTTTGTGGCGAATAATAAAAAAAATTCTCATCAACGAATTTAATTATATTAATTATTAAAATCATATAACTAATTATGCATATTAAGTTCAATGTATTCAAAAGAGGTAAAAATAATTCTATACTTTTTTTTTATCAGAGATTTTCTGAATTGGTGGAATCATAATTTAAGTTTAGTGTTATTCAATCTTCAAGAATCAAGAACTTCAAATTATTTTTACACCAACAACTACTCGTGAATTTCAGAAATATGTCTCTAGAGAATATCGATAAGAAACTGAGAGTGGTCTTTCAAAACAACTAAGGAAGAAATTTTTTTTCTTCCTCTATGGGGTTCGACGACAACACAGTAAGGAGGGGAGAGACAACTTTTTCTCTGCATGCTTAGAGTTGTGTCAACACACATCTCTCTTATATAATAATTTGGAATTTGCACATCTACCCATATATGTCAAATTTCTGAAAATTCAACCCCAATACTTATGTAATTTTTGAAAAGTATCTTTCCCCTTAAAGTCAATATTGTGTCCAAATTTATCAATCCCAATTGATAAATTAAATTGATCTCCATCAATTAATTAATTAATATCTTTTATTTATTTATTGTTCAATAATTAGAAAATATAAAATGAATTACTTGTTTATCACTAATTAATTGACAAAACCCATCACATATGGGTTCAGAAAATACAGCTTGGCCCCCAAACACATTTTGGCCCAACTGATATTGTTTCTTTTATTCATGTTCTCATGAGCTATCCCTGAGATCTAATGGACCCACATGAACAAAACTATAAGATTCAAATACCCGGCAAATTTACCTTGATAAATTCACGATCTATTTAATCCTAACATTGTACGGCTCCACTATAGGTTCGATGTCGAATCAACTCTTGATTCATGCGCGCTATCTTTTCTGTTGGTGCAAATAAACTCTTTTATTCACAGTGCACAAAATATTTTATCATATTACCCTTTGTGAATATCAGTAACAAGAGAGGAATATAGATTATCATTTTACCCATTTTGTTATTATTTTCTTAACTCTATTATTGACAGTGAAAAATAAAGACATAACAGTGAATTGTCTAATACAATACACAAGTCTTATTCAATGACTCATTTAATTGAATACTTGACCAAGTTAATTTATTCACACACCTATCAATAAAACATAAGGTGATATTGTTACTTTCACCATCTAATCATGAATTTCCATATATGTGAATCACACAACTCAAACATAGTTGAATTACGATCCCAACAGCTGAGGCATTGTCCGGCAATTCGAACTCACTCATTTGACATATCAAAGACCGCAAGTAACTAAGTCAAGTTTCGTATTCACCTCAAGATAAATGTAATTATGAAAATACTATTAAAGTGTAACAATTAGATTTAGAGCTAAATAAACAGTTTTGCTCTAAACTAATTTGTTACAGGTCTATTCAACATGTTCCATAACAGGCCTAGGTCAACCGTCAGAGTCTCCACTCCCATGCCCCAAGACTGGCATCCATTAGTTCAACCTAACAGTCATAATCGAACTTGATTGCCTAGTCGATCATAAGTCTGCGAATATCATTCTGAATTATTTCAGAAGAGTTTATCTAGAGGACCCCTCTGTCTTTACTCTTCTTACCTTGACAATAGTTCCAGGACTTAAATATGTTATAAACACACTTTAATTAATAGAAAAACATTCATTCATTCAAAAAAATTTAGCAGTACGAAATGTCTAAAAAATAACTAAATACTCATAAATAGTAATTACACCCTACTTTATGGACATAATTCCAACAATCTCCCACTTGGACTAAGGTCGGTGTGTATAATCTTGTATCCCCATGCTCTCCATATGACCATCAAAGGCTTTACTGTTTAAAGTCTTCGTGAATGGATCAGCTGTTGGTCGTCGCGGCGGAAGCGTGTGGCGCGTGGCCATTTGAAAACTTAATTTTTTAAAATAAAAATCGAATCTTTTGATAAAATAAAATCGTGCAACGCTACGATAACAAAAGACACTTTTAATTGAAAACACTTTTCAATCAGTCAGGATCCATTATATATTTATATGTTAAATTAACAACATACAAGGTTAGGAATCATATACCTCTTGTATTCTAAAGCAAGCGTCCTCGCAAAATTAATTGATTTTCCGTTCTCATGAAATCGTTCTAACGATTAGCAGACTCCGAGATCCACACTAAGATCTTCCAAGTCAATCTCCAACCCACTAAAACATGTGTGGACACGTAGAATATAACGAAGACACTTTTCTGCCTTTAGATGTACTCAACACGTGAGATCTAGAGATTTACTGAGAATGATTTTTGTGAGATGATTTTCTAAAAGAAAGTTACGATTATTCTTTTAGATATTTGATTAACTCTTAATCGTAGAAAAATCACTCATTAAGAATTGTGTTCTTCTCTCAACTCTTGATTAATGAATTGATTCTGTGATTCAACTGATTGATTAAGCAAATTCATTATCTTAGGCCATCAGAATAATATCTGTATATTTTTCTTAATAATGGCGTATCATATATTTTGGGATAATTGAAATAATATTTAATTATAAAATTTTCAACAGTAGTGGGTCCCACTACCATTGTGCACAACTACAGTGCCACGGCAGCACAGTGCCTCACAGCATTACAGTGTTGCATACCCACTATTGTAGTGCCACGTGGTACTATAGTAGTCCATGTCAATCTCAGATACTCAATCAGTGATTGACACATGGAAATTACTGTGTATTAAATATTTATTTTAATCAAATTAAATATCTAGATATTTGTTAATTCAAAATTAACATATATGATTATCCCTATAAACTAAATTATCTGTTATTTCATAAATTAGATATTTTGTCTCAATTATAAATAATTAAAAAATTGATAATTATTTATATATATATTAATTCCGAAAATTATATTTATATATATAAATTATTCAATTAATTAATTCTTAATAATTAATCACACATAATTGTCTCATAATTATGTACTTACCCCTGATTAAAAATTCATTTGCAAGTAAGTCATTTTCTAATGTCCTGAAATATTCACACGCTAGACTGCGTAGTACAGAAGTGATTTAGGGACCATGGACCGATAATCTTAAGCTCCAATACATTAGATTATTAATTAAACTATTTAATTAAATAATCTTATTTATCAATTTCATTATTACTGCACTATAAATATGGAATTGCACTCTTAAAGATTACATATCCTATTTACAAAGTATTCTCATGTAGTCCACTGATATAATCATTTCACGTAGTTCTATCATCCTATTATTGGTTCGTAGATTAGAATTGATCAAAATTACCATTTTACCCTTCTAATTATCTCTTAATCCTTAAGTACCATTAATCCACTAGTGAATGACTAATTTATAATTTATAATCTTATTATAAATTTGAGCTCAACAACCATTCAGTTTCAGAATTGACACTTTAGGGAACGGATATACGATCCGTTAGAAAAGCTTGAATTCCAAAACTTGTAAGATCATGTTCCTAGCCATCCATATTACTGAAGCTCCAAAACAAAAGTCAATAGCCTATTTTCTAAACAAACCTTAACGAGTTAATCAAAATATCCAGTAGACATGCATATGAATTCATGACTATTCAGGATTCAGACTGATCTACATATGATCATCGAATTGATGTATATTAAATCTTTATGATAAATGATACGTTGATAAAGATATTAATTCACATTGTTGCAGTCATATATAATATCATTATATAAAGCGACATCACTAAGATGTCTATTTACATCAATGATCCGGATCTAGATCACATGCATTCATAATGCTTAGTGAATCGTACCCGCCACCATTCATTAAAGATTTCATACTTTAATATGTTGCTGATAATTTTATTCCTTATCTATGATCTTAATCCTCTCGTACTAATACAAGATCATGGTCTCATTAATGACTATGTAATTTTCAAATATTTATATAAATTATTCAATAATAATTTAAATGAACAATTATAAGAAAATTGCAATCCTTATTAAATTTCATATCAAATGTCAATACACATGCTTTGAGACTATAACCCCCAATAATTTCTCACTTTCCCTAAAGCAAATGTTTCCTAGGAAGTGTCTTTGCAAAAGGATCAGCCAGGTTCTATTTCAACGCTATCTTCATGATAGTCACATCACTTCGATGCACGATCTCTCTCACAAGATGATATTTCCTTTCTATGTGTCCTCCCCTCTTGTGACTCATCGGTTCCTTGGAAATCACCACCGCCTCCCTGTTGTCACAGTACAAGATCAGTGACTTGTCCATATCTAGAACTACTTCCAGATTAGTATAGAACTTTCTAAGAAATACAGTATCTTTCGCAACCTCACAAGTTGCTATATATTCGGCTTCCATAGTGGAATCTGCAATGCTAGATTGATTAATACTCTCTAGACTACAGCTCCTCCACCTAGGGTGAATACTGATCCATATGTCGACTTTTGACCACTCTGTCTGATTGAAAATCAGAAACAATATATCTAGTGGGGTTCAGGTCTCCGCCTGAATAAACAATCATATAGTTTCTCGTTCTCCTAAGATACTTGAGAATATACTTTACTGTAATCCAATGTTTCAAACTTGAATTCAATTGATAATGAATGACAATTCCCACTGCATAACAGATGTCCGGTCTCATACACAACATGGCATACATGAGACTTCCAACTGTTGAAGCATATGGAGCATTTCTTATATCCTCTTCCTTCTAAGGTGTCTTAGGACATTGTTCCTTGGAAATGACAATTTCATGTTTGGTCGGTAGTTGAGCTTTCTTGGAATTCTCCATAGAGAATCTCCCCAGCACCTTATCAATAAAAGATGCCTAAGAAAGAGCTAAGAGTTTGTTCTTTCTATCCCTTAGGATTTGGATGCCTAGAACATAGCTCGCTTCTCCCAAATCTTTCATTTGAAATTTCTCAACTAACCACTTCTTTACTTTTGATAGAGTTTCTACATAATTTCCAATGAGTAGAATATCATTAACATAAAAAACTAAGAAAACCACTATCTTATAAATATTTGATGTATTTATAAACACAAGCTTCGTCAACATTTTACTTAAAGCCTTAAGATTTTATAATCTTATCAAAGGTAAGACTACAACATCTAGATGCTTGCTTTAATCTATAAATGAATTAAGCAACTTGCATCTTTCTTACCTTGCCCCTTTTATATGAACCCTTCTGGTTGCATCATATAGATGCTTTCTTCAAGAGAACCATTCAGAAAAGCTGTCTTGATGTTCGTTTTTCATATCTCATAGTTAAAACTAGTGGCTATAGACAAAAGGATGCGAATGAATTTCAGCATGGCCACAGGGGAGAATGTATCTTCATAATCGACTCCCTGCCTTTATGTATAACCCTTGGCTACTAACCGTGCCTTGAAAGTCTCTACTTCCCTTCTACACCCCTTTTCTTCTTGAAGATCCATTTGCATCCAATGAGCCTGACATTTTCAGGTGGATCTACAAGTTCCCAAGCAGAATTGGAATACATAGATTCCATTTCCTGGTTCATGGCTTCTTGCCATTTCTCCTTTTCAGGATCATCCATTGCTTCTTCATAAGGTAATAGATCATCCTTAACAGTGTCTGACACTAGGACATATACTTCTAGTTCATAGCGAACTGGTTGTTTCCCAATCCTCTCACTATGATGTTACACCAGGGTTTCCTTTACAAGAATTATGGTTTCTCTAGTTTGTCATTTATTAGTAAAATTTGAAGTGGTCTGATCTTATCAGCCGCTAATTCCTCGAGAACTACTCTTCCACGAGATTTTTAGTTTTGCATATAGTCATGCTCAAGAAAGGTTGCATTTTTCGACCCAAACACCTTTTGGACTTGTGTCTATAAAAGTACTCACCTCTACTCTGTAGAGTAGAACTTACAAATATGCATACCTCAGACCTTGAGTCTAACTTTCCGATCTTGGGTCTATGAACTTTAGTTGCACATCCCCATATACAAAAATGACGCAAACTAGGTTTGAAGTCATTCCATAGCTCTAAAAGCGTTTTGTTTACAGACTTAGAGGGCACTACATTCAAAATGTAACTTGCCGTGTGTAGTGTATATCCCCAAAATGTAAGTGATAATGATGAGTAGCTTAACATCAACCTAACCATATCCAATAAGGTTTGGTTTCTCCTCTCAACAACACTATTTTTCTGTGGTGTTCCAGGTGCTGTGAGTTGGTATATGATTCTACACTCCAGCAAATAATCCTTGAACTCTGAATCCAAGTATTAAACTACATCAATCGGATCGAAGGGTTTTCAATGATTTACCTAATTGCTTTTCAACTTCAGCTTTAAAGGGTTTTCAATCCTTTAAAATAACTTAAACTTTCCAAAAGTTTCAGACTTTGTTTGCATTAGGTAAGTATAATCATATCTCGAGTAATCGTCAATAAAAGTGATAAAATACTCATACCCACCTCTTCTAGCTTGTACATTGATCGATTCACATACATCACTATGTACTAGCTCAAGTGGTTCCTTGGCTCTTTGGCCATTTCCTGTGAAGCATCTCTTGGTTATTTTACCCTCTAGACAGGATTCATAAACATGAAGAGTTCTAACTTTTAGTTCTCTCAAAGCACCATACTTTGTTAACCTATTTAACCTATCTAAGTTAATATGTCCCAACCTAAGATACCAAAGATATGAATATAATTATCATGAGAAACTACTTGTCATTTGTTACTTTTAGGTTTTGCTACTTTAAATAATTCAAAATTATTTATTGCATGTTCAGTCAGTTTAGGCATATATAGTCCGTTAATAACTTTTGCATGACAAATATCAAATCCATTCTTTAAAATAATAAACTCTTTATTAATAAAAGAAACTTTGAAAAGTCGTTCTTGCAAAAATGAAAGAGAAATCAAAATTTTCAAAAATCCAGGAATATAATAAACATCATTCAAAATCAAATAATTATATCCAAAAAGTAAATGAACTATCCCTAATGCATTAGCTGACATGAGGACACTATTGCCAACTCTCAAAATGATCTCGCCATCAGCCAGCTCCCTTAACGAATCAAGCATCTGGAAAGAAGAACATACGTGGTTGGTGGATCCTGAATCCAGTATCAAGGATGGAAAATCATATTCCACTAAACAAGCTTTAAGAACAAGTAAATCATATTCACCGTTCTTTTTCAGCTCGGAGATATACTTGTTATAGTTTCTTTTCCAATGACCTTCAACTCCACAGTGGAAACATTTTCTATTGATTGCTGTCTTTCTTGTTCTTCTTGACTTTTGGCGATGTCTTGGATTTCTTCCCTTTCTTGTTCTTACCTTTGTCCTTTTCATTGATCTTCTTCCTTTTGTTAATGTTAACAGTGGAAGAAGACTTTTGCTCGATAACATTTGTCTCACCCTCTTTTATCATTCTCAGGTTGAGTGACTCAAAAGTCTATATTTCATTCAACATTTGGGTTATGTTGAATTGTAACTTATTCATAACATAACTGGTCATGAACGCAAAATAAAACGGTGTGAGCGACTCTAGTATAATGCTAACTTGATTCCGCTCATCAATGGTCTCCCCATGTACTTCTACCTCGTGCATTATGTTGATCATGTTCAAAACATGTTCTCCCACAGAAGTATCCTTTCTCATCGTAGTTGTCATGTAGCTCATAGTGGCCTCATGACAATTTTGATCAGATTGCTGCCCAAACATCGACTATAGAGATTCCATAATCTCATATGCAGTCTCCATGCTTTCATGCTCGGTTCTCAAAACATCATTAATGCTCACAAGCATGTAACACTTCACCTTGTTGTATGATATGATCCAAGCATCATATTTGTCCCTAACATTCTTAGGAGCATTAGCAAGAGGCTCCTTAGGACATTCATTAGTAAGAACGAACTTATGGTTTCCCAAATTAACATTAAGTTCATATTTGATTTTCAACGTATGAAATTATCACCATTCAATTTCTCGAGAGCGAGTAAAGCAATAACAGAGTGGCCCATGGTAAACATAATAATGATAACTGAAATTTAAAATATACAAGATTCAATATAATTGATAAATATCTAGAATTCGAAAAGTAAATGTGATGCATGAATGCAACATAATAAACACATAAAATTTAACATTTACTAATCATGATAAAATCGAATAATTAATGTGCTGCCTTAGAGTCAGTAAGATTAACCTCGAATTGTTTATGAGATATTCTCATCCCTATTAATTAAAACTTAAAATATCTCATATTTTCTTTTTTAACAATTAGGTATCGTTTGTTTGGTCAAGTCACAACTATCGACATGAAAGCTTAATTGTGACTTTATGATTATAACCCATTATTTCAGATCCTATGACTTGATTTAGAATATGTCGCTTTAGGGTCGGTTAAAACTAAACTACATCACTTCCTCCCATCTTCTTAAAAGTTCCAATGTTGGTATTGGTACAGCTCGAAACCTTCATTAGAGGGATGAAAACAAAACCATCTTGAGGTCCTCATTGTACCTCACTGTGTTTTACTATTAATGGAGTCCGTAGGTTACATTAACATGTCAACCTTCTTCCACTCACTATCTTAGGATTATGTGTTTCCATTTTACTTAATTAATTAATTCCAATCTCATTGCTCAAAATTCATTTAACCTTCTAAAGCGCTTAAGTCATAATAATGTGAGCTTAGATTTTTAATTAAGTATATTCATCAAACTTTAATAAAACAATACATATAAACATATTAGGATAATATTAATAAATCATGTTTCTACAGATGAGATGCGTGATTAAATAAAACTGTGTGGGATTTTCATATATGGCATGTGATCGACTAATGCATGGACACGTTATCAAGCACAACAATTAAAACAATTATTTAATGATTAAATAAAATATTAATAGACCGAGTGACTATTGCGTATTTCTAAATTATAACACTTGAAATAAAGAAATAAAATTACAAAGCGGACTTCAAGAATACATATTTCCAATATATTATCTTCTCTTGATGTCCATCTTCATAATCTCCAATCTTTGAACAAAATTATATTTAATAAATAAAATTAATATTTCTTAATTGAAATTGATTTCTATAAGTATCCTTTTTATAATAGTTGATTTTGACTTAATCAAATAAACACTTTATTTGATTTTATCAAACTTAAGTCAAACTCAATCAACCTATTAATTTCTAATTTTTATAAAATTAAAAAGTAATAATTAATTTTAAAATATATTAATTTCAAAATTTAAAAAGATAATTGATAGATTGAGAAAACACTATGGTGATAGGGTTGATTGGTAGCAGAGTTTATATAAAACTTCTCCTACGCTGCCCGCCGGCCACCATTATTGCCGCCAGTCCCACTGCTAGTAGCCGCTAACCACCACCATCGAAATAGTACTTTTTGGTCTGTGAGCAGTAAATTCTCACCGTGAACAGTCATTTTCGCCATTCGTCTCGTGCGTTCTTCGTCATCTCACATTCAGAATAATTACAATAATATTTCAAAAGAATTACAAACATTCCTACGCCTCCAAAAGGCTTACACAAGATCTAAGAAAAATTAAAAGATCAAAACCTAACCCAATTATCGCCGTACAATTAACAATCTTTCCATGCATTCAAAAATCATAATCATCCATTCATTCATACATATCTCATAGTATATGACGAATGCAAGAAAACCCACACTGGATTTAACATATAAATATATAAAGCCTGATTTGATACCACTTGTTGGTCATCACGGCGCGTGCGCGTGCGCAGTGAAAACGTGTGGCTCATGGCCATTTTAAAAAATAAATTTGTAATAAAATTGAATCTTTTAATAAAACAAAATCGTGCAACGCTACGTTAACAAATTTCTTTTTCTTGAAAACTCTTTTCAATCAGTCACGATCCATTATATATTTATATATTAAATTAATAACATAAAAGGTTAGGAATCATATACATTTTGTAGTATAAATCAAGCATACTCGCAAAACCCATCGATTCTCCGTTCTCATGAAATCGTTCTAACGATCAGCAGACTCTGAGATCCACACCAAGATCTTCCAAATCAATCAGCAATCCACTAGGATGTGTGTGGGCACGTAGAATATAACGAAGACACTTTTATGTCTTTAGATGTACTCAACACATAAGATATAGAAATTTTACTGAGAAGGACTTTTGTGAGAAAATACTCTAAAAGAACGTGACGATGATTATTTTAGAGATTTGATTAACTCTTAATCGTAGAAAAATTACTCCTTGAGAATTGTGTTATTCTCTCAACTCTTAATTGATGAACTGATTCTGTGATTCAACTTATTGATTGAGCTAATTCATTATCTTAGGCTATCAGAATAATATCTGTATATTTTTTTTGATAATGATGTATCATATATTTTGAGAGCATTGAAATAATATTTAATTATAAAATTATCAATAACAGTGGGACCCACTGCTATTGTGCACAACAGTAGTGCCACATGGCAGTACAGTGTGTCGTGAGGCAGCACAGTGCCTCACGGCACTACAATACTGCACACCCACTATTGTAGTGCCACGTGGCACTACAGTAGTCCATGTCAATTTCTGATACCCAATCAATGATTGACACATGACAATTATTGTGTATTAAATATTTATGTCAATCTTCTAGATATTTGTTAATTCAAAATTAACATATCTGATTATCCCTATCAACTAAATTATATGTTATTTCATAAATAACATATTTAGTTAATCTAAATTATTATCTAATAATAATTTAATTATCTAATTTCATAAATTAGATACTTATTCTCACTTATCAATAATTAAAAAACTCGATAATTTCTTTCCAAGTAATTCATTTCTCATGTCCTGAAATATTCACAGTCTATACTGCGTAGTAGAGAGGTGACTTAGGGACTAAGGACCTATTATCCTAAGCTCCAATAAATCATATTATTAATTAAACTCTTTAATTAAATAATATTATTTATTAATTTCATTATTACTCCACTATAAATATGAAATTACACTCTTAGAGATTATAGATTGTATTTGCAGAGTATTCTCATGTAGTCCACTGATATAATCATTTCATGTAGTTCTATCTCCCATATATTGGTTCGTAAATTAGAATTGGTCAAAATTATCATTACCCTTCTAATTACCTCTTAATCTTTAGGTACCATTAATCCACTAGTGAATGACTAATTTATAATCTTATTATAATTTTAAGCTCAACAACTATTCAATTCCAAAATTAACACTTAAGGGAACCAATATACGATCTGTTAGGAAAGCTTGGATTCCAAATCTTGTAAGATCATGTTCTCAGCCATCAATATCACTGAATCTCCAAAATAAAAATCACCAGTATGTTTTCCAAACAAACCTTAACGAGTGAATCAAAATATCTAGTAGACATCTGTAGGAGTTCATGACTACTCAGGATTCAACATAATCTACATATGATCATCGAATTGATGTGTATTAAATCTTTATGATAAACAGCAAGACTAACCTCTTTTCCATAGAAGTCCATGACTACTCAGGATTCATGACTAGGTTGTTTTCCAAACAAATCTACCAGGTTGTTGACCGTCAATATGTGTGTAACTACAAGATGTCCATGCTAACAGTCTCTCTTATCAAGTGATATTTACACTCTATGTACTTGGATTTTTTGTGGTTCCTTGGTTCCTTCGATTTCCTACAGCCCCACTGTTATCATAATAAGGTGTCATGGGCTTATCAGCTTCTAGAACAACTTATTAAGTCTTCAAGAACATTATAAGCCATACAACCTCCTTAGAAGCTCCACAGGCTGCCACATATTCAGCTTCCATGGTAGAATCAGCAATGCGAGATTGCTTGATACTTCTCCATATAACTGATCCACCGTTCAGGATAAACACTGATCATGAAGTGGACCTCCAAGAATCATTGTCTGCTTGAAAATTGAAATCAGTATACCCTATCATATTCAGGTCAGTACCTGAATACACAAGCATGTAGTTCCTTGGTCTCCTAAGATACTTAAGGATATGCTTGATGACATTCCAATACTCGGTTTCAGAATTAGATTGGAAATAACTCACCACGCCCATGAGATGGAAGATGTCTAGCCTAGTGAAAAGCATCGTATACATGAGACTTCCTACGACTGAGGTATATAGAATATTTCTCATGTCTTCCTCTTCTTTAGGAGTCTTGGGAGACTGCTCCTTGGAGAGGCTGACAACATGCCTGAAAGGAAGCTACACAATCAAATCATCACAAAGGTGAAAGAAAACAAAAGCATCACGGCACATAATCACACATAATAACTTTTCATAGTATGTCAATCATTTAAGTATACGCAAAATTCTACTTACATGGGTATCCTCACATGACAACTAGAGAATAATGTGTCATCTACATGCATGATTGCTAGGGAAACCAGCAATACATTATTATAATTAACTGAATAAATTTTAAAGGGCCATGAATTAATGACAAAATTAAGCCAACTCACTAATAATAAATTTGCTAATAAGACTATATAGTGAAAAACGTATGGGAATAGTCAATAAGCAAATCAAATACTTTGTTTATAAATCATGATTAGTTCAAAATTTCATGCTTAATAATTAAGAGAAATAAATATCAGTTACTTAAAATTTAATTTGGGCACAATTGAGTCGTTAGGACATCTCGAAACGTTTCTCTGCAAGGCTATTTAATTAGGTTATTCTAAGCATTAAATCAAACAATCATCATATTAAATGCAAAAATTAGGGATTAAACACATAATTAAATGTAAGGTTAGTTTGGCGTGTTACAATTCCCCCCTCCTAAAAAAATAATTTCGTTCTCGAAATTAATACGTATCCAACAAATTTGGATATTTGGCACGCATTTCATCCTCGCGCTCCTAGGTTGTCTCTTCTTTAATATATTGCTGACAATTTTTTTATGTATGATCTTAATCCTCTCATACTAATACAAGATCATAGTCTCATTAATGAATATGAAATTTTTAGATATTTATATAAATTATTCAACAATAATTTAAAAGAAAAATTATAAGAAACATGTAATCCTCTTTAAATTTCATATCAAAATGTCAATACACATGCTTTGAGGGAATAACCCTCAACAATCTCCCACTTGCCCTAAAGAAAATGTGGCATCTCTCTTATAACTTCGTAGGAAGTGTATTTGTTAAAGGATCAGCCAGGTTTTATTCTGATACTATCTTCATAACAGTCACATCCCCTCGATGCACGATGCTCTTATAAGATGACATTTCCTCTCTATGTGCTTTCCCTTCTTGTGACTCCTCAGTTCCTTAGAGTTTACTATCACTCCATTGTTATCACAGTACAGGATTAGTGGTTTGTCCATATCTGGAACTACTTCTAGATCAAAATAGAACTTTTTGAGTCATATCGCCTCTTTCGCAGCTTCACAAGCTGCTATATATCTACCTTTAATTAAACACATAATTAAAGGTAGCTTCTCCAAGATCCTATTCAACATACAAGACTAAAAAAACCACTTTCCTTCGTGTATCAGCTTATACACTCAGGGTTCGTTCACTAACTATTCAAAACCAAAGTTCTTAACAGTTTCGTCGAATCTAATATTCCACGAGCGTGACACTTGTTGAAGTCCATAAATAGAATTCAGCAGTTCACAAACCTTACTCTCTTGGCTTTTCTCCATGAACCTATTTGGTTGAGCCATATAAATGCGCTCTTTAAGATTGTCATTCAAAAAAGTAGTCTTGACGTCCATCTGCCAGAATTCATAATCGAGGGCGGCAGCAGCAATGGATATGAGGATTCAGATGGATTTAAGCATGACTACTGGTGAGAAGGTATTCTCGTAGTCTATACCTTCCTTTTGAGTGTAGCCACTAACCTAGGTTTGAACCTGTTTGGTTAACAGACGACTTTCATCTATTCCATCTTTCATAGGGCATGTCAGGCACCATCTTCGACGGAACTTGGTTTAGAATGTATGTTGTTGTTTCCAAGGTATATCCCCAGAACGAATTTGGGATGGATGAGTAACTTCTCATGGATCTAACCATATCCATCAAAGTTCAATTTCTTCTCTCTGACACACCATACTGTTCTAGAGTTCCAGGTGTGGTATGTTGAGAAAGATTACCTTTTTCCTTAAGAAAGTTTTTGAACTCTCTACTACGATCAGATCGTAGTGCTTTGATTTGTTTCTCTAATTGTTTTTCGACCATAGCTTTGTACTTTTTAAACTTTCAAAGGTTTCAAATTTTTGGTGCATCAGATACACATGTCTAAATTTTGAGTAGTCATCAATGAAGGTTACAAAGTATTCATAACCTCTTCTTACTTGGATATTCAATTGCTCACATACATCAATATGCACGAGTTTGAGGCATTGAATGACTCTTTCACCCTTCACTGAAAAGGGTATCTTGGTCATTTTACCTTCTATACAGGATTCACATGTGGGTAGTGATCCCACACTTAAAGTTTGCAATGGGCCATCCTTTGCAGTCTTTTAATCTTGTCCAGACTAATGTGGTCAAGATGTAAGTGCCACAAATAATTTAGATGGATTGAGTCTGACTTCAACTTTTTACTATCCCTTTATAAATCAGTATTTACTTAAGTGTCATATATCATTGGAATTATTGATTTTACATAAAATAATTTATTTATCAAACACGCAGTAGTAATTAAGCAGTCATTTATAAAAATCTTAATATATTTATCAATGAAATTCAAATTGAATCTTTGCTCAATTAAACTCGCTGCTGAAATAAGGTTCTCCAAAAAACTGAGATATAATAAACATCACGTAAAATCATAAAACTGTTATCAAATGACAATTTAATAGTTCCCATAGATATGGATGATATTAGTGCTCCATTTCCCTAACGGAAATTGAACTCGACCTCGTCAAGCCTTCTGTTTTCCCTGAACCCCTGGAGGGAACAACATATATGGTCAGTGGCTGCAGAGTCATTAATCCACGAAAAAGTAGAGTCAACCACATAACATGCCTTAGTAATAAGTACTAAACCTTTAGATATCAATTCCTTGAGATAGTCTGGGCAGTTAAGTTTCCAATGGCCAGCAACTCCACAATGATGACACTTGTCTTTCGACTTATCTACTTTTGCAATGCCCTTACCTTTCTCAGCTTTTGAATTCTGCTTCTTAGCCTTCTTCGAACCTCTCATGTGTTTTTTTGCGCCAGAGGTGGAAGGCTTGCATTCAGTAAAGTTTAGCTATCAAGTCTTCCTCTTGCCCTTCAGAAATAGGGTCTCAACAGCTCGCAGTTCCTTCATCAGCTCAGGACGTGAGTATCTCAACTCATTCATTGAATAATTAAGTTTGCAGTTCTCAAAAGTGTCATGAAGAGTCTTAAGGATCATATCAAATTATGTCTCATCATCTCCCTCAGCACCCATGATCTCCATCTCATTCTGATAACTAATTATCAACATCATATCTTCTCTGATAGGAGTTTCAGGTTTCATCCTATAGTTCACGAAGTTTCACACTACAGCCTGTTTGGCTTGACGACCCTGATCTCTGCACATTTGAGTGATGTTCGACCTCATATTAACGACAATTTCCATGTTCTAATGATGTTGTTGCAGCACATTACTAATAGAAGACAAGATGTAACATCTGACAATCTCATCATAACGCAGTCAAGAAGCATAAGCATCATTTTCCTCTTGTGTTTTTCTACCGTCAACACGATATCAAGATTACGTTTCCAATCCACGTAATTTTCACTAGTAAATTTGTTCGCATTTAAGATAGTTGAGAGTGGGGATAGTGACAAGATTACTAAAAAGGATAAATAAAGCGGTGTAAATAAATACTCAGTCATTTAAGAAAGTGTGATGCATGACGCAAATATTTAAATATTTAAAAATCCAATAAAAATATTTCTTCCATGATATTATGATCAACAATGATAGCTTGTATCATCTAAGGACAATGTTCAAGCTACCTCATATCGCATCGAGACTCCTCTCGTTTGGTTAACGCTTCTCAAGATGTCACTACATCTAGCTTGACCAATCACCAATGATTTTGGTCACCTTAGCCCCATTGACTAGCCTCTATGAGGGATCCCAATGTGCTTCGGTCTAAGTGTTTAACCAACGCATCAGCTTTTAAATGTTGCCATGAACTAGTAGTCTGTCTAGGGACGGTCCTGCCTCACCACTTCCTTTACAAATATTTAAATATTTAAAAATCCAATAAAAATATTTCTTCCATGAAGTTATGATCAACAACGATAACTTGTATCATCTAAGGACAATGTTCAAGCTACCTCATATCGCATCGAGACTCCTCTCATTTGGTTAACGCTTCTCAAGATGTCACTACATCTATCTTGACCAATCACCAATAGTTTTGGTCATCTTAGCCCCATTGACTAGCCTCTATGAGGGAACCCAATATGCTTCGGTCTAAGTGTTTAACCAACGCATCAGCTTTTAAAGGTTGTCATGAACTAGTAGTCTGTCTAGGGACGGTCTTGCCTCACCACTTCCTTTACAAACTTTAGCTTCTTAAACAACTCGATGACTCAAAGCAACATGATTCTGAAGTTTCTCGCATTGAAGAGAGAACCGCTAGGGTGGCTCTAAACCATTTCTCGTGCCATGATCAAGTTTGGGTTGGGGACCTTAGGAACGTTTCACTGTAAATGACCCTCCCACTTAATTTTTGGAAAAACTGATTTTTCGTTGTTTTTTCAAAATTTATAACTCTTTATTAATTTGGAAAGAAAAAGTTTCAAAAATTATAAAGTTTAAAAAAAAATTAAATCCCAATTTAAATTTTACAACTTTTTTAAAATTTGTTGTATTTAAATTATAATCCATTAGAAATTAAACTACAATAATGCATGTACATGTTACATTGCACTTTGATATTGACATATCTCTATTTCTATATGACATGTTATATGATAACGCGAGATTAATAATAAATCATCCATTTAAAATTAACCTCCCTAGTGGCTCATTTCTAATTACAACCCAAAAGAATAATAAATAAATTATAATTAATTTAAATACTAATTTTCATGGTGCCTGTAATTGTCTTCTTATCCTTCAGAAAATTCCACAATTTTGTTACTATTTACAATATTGCAATTCCGCTTTCAAAATTTAAAATTTTGATCAAAACCCTTTAATTAAGGAAAATTATTTTCCTAATTAAATAATCCTTTTATTTTTTTAAATTTAAAATATAAAAGAAAAATAGATTAATAGATAATTATCTTTTAAATTCAAAATTCAAAAGATAAAGTAGATAAAACGGATAATTATACTTTTGAATTCAAAATCCAAAAGATAAAAGGATAAAATAGATAATTATCTTGTGAATTCAAAATTTAAATGATATATAGATAAAATTGGATAATTATCTTTTGAATCTTAATTATCTTTTATCCATTTAAAGTTCAAAATTTTAAAGATAAAAGATGAGATTAGAGTTTTTACAAAACATCACAAGATTTCCTAAACCCTAATTGTTATCGCTTAGGGTTTCACAAACCTTAGTCACCAGGCGGGGCACGACAGTGGACAGCAGGAGGCGGTGTGACACGGTGGCAGGCGGCGGTGACAATGACAGTGACGGTGGCAGTCTCGACGGTGACGGCGGCGGTTTCGTCGATGGCTTATTGAGGCGGTGACGGATTACATGGAACTTGAAAAATATAACTTTTACAAGAAAATAAATTATACAAAATCTTATAACTCAACTTCAGCGTACATCAATTCTATAATTGAAAAATAAAACGCCTAGAGCCAATAGATCGGGATCCATTAATAAAACACATTCAAAACAATTTTGAATCTACCATACAAAAATATGCCAATGTCACAATATACAAAAATATGCCAATGTCACAATATAGAAAAATATGCCAATGTCACAATATACAAAAATATGCCAATGTCACAATTTTGAATCTACCATATAAAACACATTGAAATGAAATGTATTTTCGATACATTCTCACTTATCCAATAAGTTTCCTGATGTTAAATTTGTGTATCTAACACATATAAGCTTTTTGTTAATAGTTGTGAAAATTTTAGAGCCGACATTTTTATCACTGATTTTTGGCCTGTGAATTCAAAAGTTAAATTTTTTTATTATCATCAATTATACTTGACGTGTCAAACCATATATTATTTCTTAATAAATAAAGTTCACGTAGCTTTATTTTTTTATATTTTTTCTATTGCTTTGTGATTGTTAGATTTGACTTAAAAGAACCATCACATTTATTGAAATTTAAAAAAAAACATCATTTAATATTCTCTAACATTTTTTTCATCTTTCATTTCATCCCAAATAGGCCATGTTACATTCAATATATTTTGTTGAATTGCAGAAACAATAATAAATAATGAGGATATATCTATCATGAGAAAAAATGGTTGAAATTAGTTTATTTTGGTAGAACCAAGGTAGGAAGAAATGAAAGAAGATGATACAAAATAATGAGTAATAATTATTTGACCACACAAATTGAGGAATAAAAAACATATAAAATAGGAGGTTGACACTAATTAAAATAAAAATGTATATGGCAATTAAAACAATTGAAAAATTGAATATTATAAAGTGAATAATTATTTTTATTGGAATACGCATTCATTTTGTAAACAAAAAAGTAATACTCACATTACTCTAAAACTTTTTTTTTGTTAATACTCATACTCAAGAATCTTTTTTTTTCGTGCAACTCTGCGTTACTTTTCAATTTTTAATTAAAGTCACTTGATAGTTATTCAATACTTTGTATTTAATTTGTAAACAAGTAGGAGACTATTAGTAATTGTATAGAATTATGTGCTATGCCTCTTTAAAATAGAGTGTGATTTATGTTTTTCACACCCTTTTCCATTTAATATAATTTCTATAATAGAATATTATTTTTATTCAATAATATTATATTAAAAATAGTTTGTAAAATGAAATAGTTTTATAATATTATGTAAATAGAAGCGTAGATGAAATTTGATGAATTTTAAAATTATTTTTGGGTCGACAATAATTTATTCTTTAGAAATTTATAAAGTAAAATATTATATAAATATATGTTATCGGAACATAAAAATTCTTGAGATAAATA
This sequence comes from Datisca glomerata, assembly GCA_003255025.1. NCBI lineage: Eukaryota > Viridiplantae > Streptophyta > Magnoliopsida > Cucurbitales > Datiscaceae > Datisca > Datisca glomerata. The sequence continues at coordinate 31,152 of QANY01013726.1, read as the reverse complement.
CTTTCGAATAAGGCAAATTATCTTCTAATATGATAAGATCTAAAATTGAAGCAAATCATATTATATATTGTTCAAATAATAATTTTATATAGTAAAATTTCAACAATTTATATACAAGTTAATGTATTTGTTATTACTATTATTTTATTTTTAATTTAGATTTAAAATTATTTTAAAGAAAATATATCTATTTTAATATTATTATTAATCTAAAATTCTACTTACATTCTCAAAGAGGAAAGAATTTTAATTTTCCCCTTTTCCCTTTAAGCTCCCTCAAAATTTTAACAAATTAGGTATTTCACAATTTTTTTTAGTTTACTTCATTTCTTTCATTAAGTTTATAAATAGTTTGTAAACTAAATATCTTTACAATGTTATATAATTATGAATGTGAATGTCTGTAAAGATATATTTCAAGAATTTTTATTCGAGGAATACTTATTTTTTATTTGTTAATAATATGTTCCTCAGTAATGTGTAAAATTTACACTATATATTATTTATATTGTTACCAACACGAAATTTATACAAATGAATTAGAGAAGACATTAATATATTTTTCAACAATTTCTTAGTGGTATAATCATTTACTAAGAATGTGACAATTTGATATAATAAAGTCATTTTCTATAATATTTAAAAAGTGATGTTATGTAGTATAATTTCAAGCATCTAATTTTAATTTCACATCTTTATGTCAACTATGTTCGAGTACCAAAACTTCTAATAAATATAACATCTAAAATTTGTATTATTATATTTCTAATGAGTTACTATACAATTAATTTTATATATAATGTGCAAGGTATGCTGGTTGATGAGAGAATCTTTTTACTTAACAAGAGAGTGTGATTAATACTTATTTAATTCACTGTCTAACATAAATTTAAATGCATAAATATTAAAAATTAGTACTGAACATGAATAATTCTCGGTATTCGGCCACATCAGGGGAGAAAAAAAATAAGTAAAGCAAATGCCACAGAAGCATTATGGGAATAGTTGAATTTACCATGTTAGCAGATCTGAAGAAGCTGATCTGGAGCTACTTGCCTAACCAAAGTAGCTGAAATATAAAAGTCGCATAGGAAGTCATGAAAGCCAGAAAAGCCAATCGAGGGAATCATCATTGTGGCAAAGCTGGTAGTAATCACTACAACCGTCAGAATCGCCACACTACACAAACTGATTCAAATTCAATCAGTTATTCACCTAAAAGATGAAGAAAATCTTAGAAGATAAACTCAATCTCAAAGAATATTTTGTTTATTCTTGCTTTACTTCAGCCATTAAGTTATATTACAAGCCTACAAATACATGCCAAATTTTAAATTGAATGATCATCGAATACAAGCCATTACAAATTTCTTACTTGTGTTTATTTTCTTTGCTTTTGATATTTTCTATTTTAGAGGAAAAATTTCCTTTATATTTTGGTGTTTTCATTGAGAGATGAGAGAAAATGCTCGAGCAACCTACCCAAAAACACTGAACATGCCGAGAACTAGATCCAACACAGCCTATAATGGAGACAATGAAGCCAGAAACACTAATGACCAAACAGATCAACCGACCCCACCAATTATGACTGGGATGCGAGAGATGGAATAGCCAAACGCAAAAACACAGCACGATGCATGGAGAGCTATGGAATAATAGATCCATGCTCTTCAACAAGAGATGGCTCGGACGCGTGCTGAGGTCAGCCAAAGAGCAAATAACGAAGAACATGACATATTCTTGAAGAATAACAGGCGAGAGGCGAGATAAGAAAACCACGAGAACAGCAGGAACATGCAAAGATAAGAAGCTAAAATCCAGTCTCAGAACCCAGAAAAGGAGGTTGCAGAGGAGATGCATCCAGTCTCAGAACCTAGAAAAGGAGGTTGCAGAGCAGATGCGTCAGTCTAAAATTATCACCAAGGAAGCTGTAGAAGAATTACTAGAACAAAAGATGCTGGAAATGAGGAACCTGGGGAGTACTGGAAAAATCAACCTTGAATATATCACCCGTTCCCCGTTGAGTCCAGAGATTCTGGCAGCTCCTGTACCCAAGAAATTTGAGGCTCAGACAGAGAATGAGAGAGAGAGGAGGGGGAGAGAGGTAGAGAGTGATAGAGGGAGAATGAAAGATAGAGAGGGAGGGAGAGAGGGAGAGGAAAGAGAGAGAGAGTGTCTGTTTGTGTGTGTGTGTGTGTGAGAGAGAGAGAGAGAGAGAGAGAGAGAATGAGAGGGAGAGGGTGAGTGAGAGAGATAGATAGAGATAGAAGGAGAAAGTGAGAGAGAAAGAGAGAGAGCAAGAGAGGGTGAGAGAGAGATGTAGAAGGAGAGATAGATAGATAAAGGGAGAGATAGAGAGAGAAATAAAGAGAGAGAGTGTGAGAAAGAAAGAAAGATAGAGAGGCAAAGAGAAAGAGAGAGAGAGAAAAGAGAGAGACGGTGAAAAAGAGAGAGAACAAGAGGGAGAGGGTGAGAGATAGAGATAGATAGAGAGGGAGAGGAAGATAGTAGAGTGATAGAGAGATAGCAAGACAAGGAGAGTGAGAGGGGGAGAGAGAGAGAGAGAACAAGAGAGAGCGAGCGGTAGAGAGAGGGAGAGATAGAAAGGGAGAGTGTGTGTGTGTGTATGTGAGAGAGAGAGAGAAAGAGAATGGGAGAGATGGAGAGGGAGAAGGAGAAAGAGGGAGGGAATGAGAGAGAGAATTGGAGAGATAGAGAGAATGAGAGAACAAGAGAGAGAGGGAGAGAGGGAGGAGAGGGAGAGAGAGTGAGATAAAGAGTGAGAGAGAGAGAGAGAGAGAGCGAGTGAAAGAGAGAGCTAGTGAGAGAGAGAGCTAGTGAGTGAGAGAGAGATAGAAAGAGTGAGTGAGAGAGAGAGCTAGTGAGTGAGAGAGCTAGTGAGTGAGAGAGAGAGAGAGATAGAGAGAGCGAGTGAGAGAGAGTGCTAGTGAGAGAGAGAGATGGAGGGAGAGGGAGAGAGATAGAGAGAGCGAGAGAACGAGAGATAAAGAGAGAGGGAGGGGGAGAGAGAGAGAAATTCTATGGAAGTGGACATGTGTGTGCCATGATCCGTCTATTTCAGAAATTCTAAAGATGAACAGTCCATATTTTTTGGACTCAAAATTAGGCTGCGACTTAAAACACTATTTCACCTGTAGGTCTCTCAATAAACTTTGTTTTGACATCTTACGGGCCATGTGATATGAACCTCACCGTCACTTTGCGATGAAACCCGATAACAATAATGGTTCAAGAACCCAATGATCAATTTTTAGGAAGAAGAAACCCTGACCCATTTTCTATGACAGAAAGAGAACCTTAGGTATAAGACCTAAGACCCAAATTGATGTTTCGAAAAGAACCAAATGTATGGTTTAGACGCCACACTCAAGAACAAGAAGGAAAAAGTGAGTGATAAGTCTAGGTTTTAGACGCCACAAGAATATTCTTGATAAGTCTGAAAGGTTCTAAGAAGAACCAAAGAGAAAACTCTCACAAAGAAATTATAATGATCCAAGTTTTTTAATACATTTTGAAACCACGCTTAAATAGAAAAAAAAACTAGAAGCCTAAAGAGTCCTAAAGTATTTAAATAACCTAAACTAAATTTAAAAGTTAAAGAAATATTAATTGCAATAAATATGGAGCTTGTAATCCACCCAAAAGACTTCTATTGGCTGTCCACTTTTTGGTTAGGATTGCTAAGGTGTCTTGCTTACTTGTTATCATTTAAAATGGCATGTCATGCTCCATGTAGACTGCCATATTGAACGTCACATCATGCTCCAAGTGTAATGCCATGTAGGATGCCTTTCCATGTAGGCTGCCATATTGGATACCACATCATGCTCCATGTCGGCTGCCATGTTAGATGCCTTGTCATGTTTCATGTAGGATGTCATGTTGGATCCCACATCATGCTCCATTTAGGCTGTCATATTGGATGCCACGCCATGCTCCACGCAGGTTGTCATATTCCACGTCACACTCCACGTTATACTCCTATTGAGTGCTTCAGCCATTATATTTTCTCTAGCTTTTGTGATTTGGCCTCTTTGTACTTGAAGTGGATCCATCCTTTGATTTTGTGCAACCAGATCCTCATCATTCCTTCCCTCTTGAGAAAGATTTGTCCTAAAATCCTCACCAAGAAGATCTAGCTTGTAGGCATTGTCATTACAATGATGGTCTCTTCATCTTAATGCTAGACAAATAGTTATCCACCCTCTCACCAAACCTATCTTCTCTATTTCCATGTCGGAAACCTCTATCTCCAACCCCATGGCCTAATCTGCCCATGTGAGAATATCGCTCATCTTCATCAAAATAATTTTCAAATTCATCCTCATACTGAACCCTAGGTGATCGTCTCTCCCTTCGATGCCCCATAGGAGCTTTAGGTTGCTCTACTCGTGTTTCAACCTGATCAATCCTCTCATGCAATCGTTCCAAGCCTTCTTCCAACGTTCTCTTAAATTCACCCACTAACGCCTCAATTTGTAACTTCAACATACCACCTTCAGCCATTCCTCCGCTACTATATTTGTTTGACAGACGTGAAAGAGAATAAGATTAGTAGAAAAAAATGAAGGACCACATAATCTCTCTCTCACGTGTTTACACTCAAAGATTGAGGTTCACTCAATTTTCTTTCCACTCATGTTTTCACTCAATGTTTGTTGGCTTTTACCCTCTAATGATATCACACACTCTTGTCTTTTACCACTCTTAGTTTCTCTTTTGGTTCTTGATCAAACTAACCAACAAATCTGGAATTTTCAAGCAACAACTAAAAGTCCTAAACAAATCAAACACTATGAGAAGATAAGGAAAAGAACAACTAATGGATAAAATTAGAGATAAGGAAACAAAAGGAGATCAACTTATTTTATGTTTTTAAAGAAGATAAGTTAGGACAAGATAAGGTAAGGATAAGATGAGATCAGATAAGATAAGATAATGATTAGATAAGATAAGATAAGATAAGAAAAAGATAAGATAAAAAATTAAACACCTCGTCACGTGATCAAAACGATGAAATCTGGCTTCACAATGAACATACAGATTGTAGATCTCGAAAATCCGTTCGATTTGATATGTAGTAATGACTATTTCGACTCCCGAATCCAAAGTTATGATATTTTTTCAGAACCTGTGGAAATGTACCTGTGAAATTCTGTGAGAAACCAAGTTTTCAGCCCTAATCGAATAACGTTGAAGTGGAAATCGAAACGGAACCCAACTGGCAGCATTATTTAATCCTATATCTCGAAAAGGAAGTACTCCCTGAGAAAACACTCATGGCAAAAAAAGTCCAGCAACAAAGTGCAAGGTACGTATTGATAAATGGATTATTATATAGAAAATCTTTTTCAGGATTGTACTTGAATAAGGAGAAAGAAGCGCAGTATATCTTAGCCGAAATTCATGAAGAAGTATGTGAGAACCACTCTAGAAGAAGATCATTAGCTCACAAAACCTTTAATGAGGGATATTACTGGCCTACAATGCATCAAGACGCTAAGCAATATGTGAAGAAATGTGACAAATGCCAACGATTTGCCCCAGTCACCAGAATGTCTCCAGGAGAACTGAACACACTAAAAGCCCATGGCGTTTCATACAGTGGGCACTCGACATCATCGGTCCACTCCCCATAGCGTCAGCTCAGAAACACTTCTTTCTAGTGGCCAAAGACTACTTCATGAAATGGATAGAAGCGGAGGCTTTCACGAGAATCGGGGAAGAAGAATTCAAGGGGTTTTATGGAAAAATATCATATGTTGGTATGGAATACGCAAGATGTTGGTCTTAGATAAAGGACTATAGTTCATAGGAAAAATTATTAAATGCTTCTGGGAAGGACTGGACATCACCAATCGTTTCTCTACTCCATACTATCCACAAGGAAATGGGCAAGTTGAGAGATGAAATCGTATTATACTCGACAGTATGAGAAAGTGACTAGAGTCCGCAAAAGGAAAATAGGCAGAGGAACTACCAGCTGTACTTTGGGCATACAGAACTACTCCTAGAGAAGCCACCGGAGTAACACTGTTTGCCTTAGCATTCGGCTAGAAACAGTGTTTCCCGTCGAAATTGGAAGCCCAATAGTGAGATCAGAGTTCAATGAGAAACACAATGATGAACTCCTCATAAGAAGTATGATCGGAGGAGCGAAGAGATGTTGCCCTAATCAGATTAGCGCGTTATAATCAGAAAATGAGATCCTATTTTCAGAAGAAAAAAAATAGAAGAAGCGAGATTCTAAAAAGGAAATCTAGTCCTAATAAAAGTCTTTCAATCAGAAGGAAAGTTTGGCCACCTTGGGAAGGACCATACATAATCAGTGGCATAGGGAGGAACTGGGTATTACTACTTACCAACAGAGGAAGGAGCAGATCTAGCAAAACCATGGAATGCATCTCATTTAAAGAAGTACTTTGTGTAATTATGATTTTATAGTGAATATATTTCCCGTGGTATTTTCCCGCAAGGGTTTTCCACGTAAAAATCTCTTGTGTCAACCCTCTAACTCTTTTTCCAAGAAAGCACATCAAGGAACTTAGGGCGCAAGTCCTTGGGAGTGGCAATTCATAAATCCTATCTCTTAGAAGGAACTAAGGGCATAAGTCCTTAGGAGGGGCAATTCATAAGTCCTACTCTAAGAAGTAACTAAGGGCATAAGTCCTTGGGATGGGTAATTCATAAGTCCTACTCTCAAAAGGAACTAAGGGCACAAGTCCTAAGGAGGGGCAATTCATAAGTCCTACTCTCAGATGAACTAAGAGCGTAAGTCCTTGAGAGGGGCAACACATAAGTCCTACTCTCAAAAGTAATTAAAACACAAGCTATGATGGTCAAAGAGCAAGTCCTTGGGAGGGGCAATTCATAAGTCCTACTCTCAGAAGAAACTAAGGGCACAAGCTCTTGAGAGGGGCAATTCATAAGTCCTACTCTTAGAAGGAACTAAGAGCGTAAGTCCTTGAGAAGGGCAACACATAAGTCCTACTCTCAAAAGGAATTGAAACACAAGCCGCGATGGTCAAAGAGCAAGAACACAAGAAAGAGAATAGACAAAAAAAAGGAAAAACGAAAAGCTAAGAAGTCCATAACAACTTCAAGAGTTGAGCCCAGACTAGAAGGTAGAGTAGAGCTCAGACTAGAAAGCTCAGAAGTTCATGATGTGAAAGTTTCAGAAGTTGAACGCATACCAAAAAGATTAAACCCGAAGCCCAAGAGCTTTGGCATTCCAGAAAAGAAAAGGTCAGAACTTCATAATTAAGGAAAAAACTTCAAAGCAGAAATTATTATCCAAAATTATTACTTCATTTCAAGTCAGAGAAGTAATACATATGGACGTCTATGAGGTAAAATTTCCCATATTAATAATTCTGATTAATATAGCTTTGAAGGAATATAAAAAATAGGGAATTTGAAAAAGCTTCTACATTGATAAGATGGAAGTACATAAAAATTTACAATTACAAATTACTTAAAAAAACACTACAACTAAAGGGAAGCAATCTCCTCATTCTACACTTTAGAAGAGATCTCAGTGGGGGATAAGGCATATTTTGCTAGGGGAGTATCGTCAACGACTCCAGAATGGTTGATCTCAGCTCGGTCTGCAGAAGTGGTAGCTTCACTCTGCTCATCAACAGGAACATCGCAAAGAGGTTTACTTGGAGGAGCCTTCATTGAGCCATCTCTGTAACCCACAGTATAGATTACCTGCTCGACTTCATAAAAAAGGCCTAATATTCTTCTCCAACCTCTTTCTCTTTTTGTTTCAGAGCTTGGACTGTGCTTGCCTCAACAGTTGCCAGAGACACCTAAGCAGCCTTTAATGCCTCCTTTGTTGCTCCCAGAGATTCTGTCAAACTAAGAATCTCTGCCTTAGCCCCATCGACTTTTGTCGCTTACTTATGCACTATCTCATCAAGCACAGACTTTGACTCTCTCAACTGAGCAACTTATTCATGAAGGCCTTCAATGATGCCAGCAGAATGAGCAACAACCCTTCGAAGCTTCTGCAACACCAAGTCTCGAGCAGCATGATGCTCTTAGAGAGCATTATGGTGAATAAGGGCCTAAGGAGAAAATAAAAATGGTGAGAAAAAATAATGGAATAATTAAGAAAAGGACAAAGAACCATACTCTGACTAAGTCATGACTAAAGGAGGAAACGAGGTCGCTAACTCTTGAGTTGTGAGTCCTGACCTGATCAGCCTCAAAATTAATCCCATGGGCAACTGCATGAGAAGACTGAGCATCATCTAAGAAGCAGATTGTTGATGATATATCAACAAATTTCCTAAATCGCCAAGGGCCATGACCACTAACTACACCCTAAGATCCAGAAGTAGGATCTTAGCTGGTGACTGGCAGAGTTGGTGTGGAAACAGTGAGAGGGGGAGGAGTAGCAGAATGGGGAGTAAATCCTCACCCTGAATGGGAGAAACATTCAGACCAGGAGGATCCCTTGAAGAGCTGGTCGTGTCTGATCTGGGGTGAGTCCGCCTCCCAACTTCACCCACCATGGTACGAAGGCGTTTAGACATAATTAATTTATCTTTCACTCTCTAAAGTAAGATATCCTCCTCTTAAGAGTCAGAATCTGAACTGCTGGGGGAAGAGTGTCATGAATCTCTAACTGGACAGTAAGGAGACGATGAAGTAGATGTGGCAGACGAAGCTGAACGAGAAATAATAGGTAGGTTTTGTGGTAGAATGGATAGTGGCACAGCAACAAGGGGCGCGACTGAACTTGAGGGCTGAGAGCAGGAAAGCGTGACATCACAGTGCGGGTTTAGGAGATCAGACCACCTTCTATGCCGGTAACGGAAAATGAGGTTTAACTTCTCTGTAGTCTCCTAGGTTATGTAAGGCTTCTTGTTCTTAAGCTTATCTGCAGAGAATGAGAAGACCAACATAAGAAAAGAAAAAAAGAACAAATAATAAGGGCAGATTTAAAGAGAAACCAGATTTAGAAATGGGGCTCCGACTACTTACTAAAAATCCCCCAATTCCTGGGAATTCTCCAATTGCCATCACCGCCCTAATTTTTGCGAATCACAAGAACATTCCTCTCCTAGTGTTTGGCACCCGGGGAAATATTGGTCACTATTGGCCCCCTCTTTTCTGAATTTCGATTAGAAATGTAGTAAATCTCATCCTTAAGTTTAATTACATAACAGCATCTCAATTCGTCGACTCCCAAATCAAAACCAAACCTCATATTCAAAGCCTCAAAACCGAGGAGGATCCTATAGGTATAGGAGTAAATCGTGATGGGGCAAGACCACACCAATGGAAGAACTCTTGGAAAATGGGGAGAAAGAGAGTCTAAGGCCTAGAGAAATATACATTGGACTTAAGGTTATCTGGTATGGAGGCCTACAACGATGATATGGGTTCCTACTCTCGCCTAAACCAACTACAACATCATAAGGAAAGGCGTTATTACAGATAGAAAGAAAATCGCTAAGCTCAACCGAATTTCTAACTAGAGGAACAGTAGGCTTAAATTCAACTCCACCTCGGCTCATGTATACTAGAATTACTAACAAAGAAAAGGGAAGTAGAAAAGACAGAAGACTTATGAAAAAGAAGGGAGGAAAGTCAACAAAATGAAAGGGAAAGGAAGAATTTATATTGGCTTCAGACATGAAAGGTTATTGAAATTAATTATGAGAAATGAAATGATGACTGACACGCGCTCGATCGAAGGAACATCAGTAGGAAAAAAATGGGCCATCGCTACTAACGCCTATTCAGGGGTTGACAACAGGAACTAAGGGTGGCATGTTCTGACAAAACAATAAATAAAGACCATTAAATATGAGCACAAGAATGGGAAGCGACAAAGGAAATAATTGAGGAGAGTCAAAATGTCAGAATGGAAATCAAAGCGTCAGAGCAGATTCCTAGCGAGAATGGAAATCAAAGCGTCAAAGTGGCCACCTAGCGAGAATGGAAATCGAAGCGCCAGAGCAAAATCTTAGTGAGAATGGGAATTAGAGCATCAGAGCAGACCATTGATGTGAATAGGAGAATGAAATGATAGAAGAGAAAGCTCATGCAACCATCAAACGCACGTCATTCGGTAAGATAACTATTATTATTGTTAAGTTTTTCAAGTTATAGCCATTACAGGTCCAAATCAATCTAGTGTTGAAGATCGAGAAACCAAATCATTATACATGAAGGAAGAGAGACTTCATCAAGTGTAATGGGGGCAAATGAAGAGGATAATTCTTGGTGTTCAGCCATGTCAGCGGAGAAGAAAAACAATTAAAGCAAATGTCATAGAAGCATTATGGGAATAGTTGAATTTTCCATGCTGGCAGATCTGAATAAGCTGATATGGAGCTACTCACCTAACCCAGGTAGCTGAAGTACAAAAGTCGCATAAGAAATCACGAAAGTCAGAGAAGCCAATTGAGGGAATCATCACCATGGAAAAACTGGTAGGAATCATTACAACCGTCAAATTCTTCACACTATGCCAAATGATTCAAATTCAAAAATTTGTTAATATTGATAAGCAAGGCTCAGTTATTCACCTAAAAATGAGGTAAATCCTAAAAGATAAACTCAATCTCAATGAATATTCCATTTGTTCTCGCTTTATTTTGAGAATTAAGTGGTATTACAAGCTTATAAATACATGCCAAATTGTAAACTGAATTATTAACGAATACAAGCCATTGTAAATTGCTTACTCTCGTACTTATTTTCTCTGCTTTTGATATTATCTATTTTAGAGAAAAAAATTCCTTTACAAGTACATTATCACTTTTTTATAGCGAAAAATAGAAATGAATATACTTATCATGCGCAACGCACGTCCGTTTCTATTAGTATATTAAAAGTGACTTAAGAAGAGAAATTTTTGAATTCCTCTTTTGCCGCTTATATATTTTATGTATTTCACAAATATTCATTCCAAGATACATGTGGTATCAGTACTAATGAATTTTGGTTTTCTATTCAATTATTAATGTATCTATATTCATTAAGTTAATTAAATGATTTATGTATATATAATGTAATGAATCTCTACAATACTATGAATCTCATCTCAAGTTACTAATATATTACTTGACAGACCATTTATGCCCCTCTATTTATATTGTAATATTTGCTATGCTGAACTCAGAGTCAGTGTATTTGAGCCTTGAGGCAATTAGGATGATCAAGTTATTGAGAAAGAAGAAGGGTTGTCTCCTCTATTACTGGGTAGTGATGATGATTATGAATTTTTTTCTCATATTTTCATATATCAAATGGTTTCTATGTTTTTTATTTCGCCTATTTTTTACGAAACATTCACCCAACATTTTGTCAGGTCTGGTTCATACTTCATAGTTTTATGTTGTTATAGATTTTTTCCACTAAATCTATGTAGCAAATAAACGTAATTTTGTTAATTAATAAATTTGTTAGTTCTGTTAATAAATTTGTTAGTTCTGTTAATAAAATTGTCATTCATTATATATGCAGTATTATATGGTATGAAGCTCTTTATATGCATAAGGGTGGATTATGAAATACCGAATTTCAAAAGTCTCAATTTTTAAGTAGTAGAAAGATCAAAACTCTATTACTAAGGGGTTTTTTCATATAAATCAAAACTAGGTAGTCCAAGTTAGGCTTGCAATGGTTTGATTTTCAGGTGTATGGAATTGAGTGTGATGGCCAGAACTGTAAAAATGACCCCTTCCTAGCTCAAGTTGCAAAAAAGTCCAGAAAATTTTTTTATTACAAAAATGGCCGAAATATGGTAACTAATTTATTTACTACTGTGTAATTTTGGTAAATATATTATTTATCACACTCATATTTCGGCCATTTTTACAACTCTACCCCTGAAACCTATCTTGTCCTGCTATTGCCCCTAAGAAAAATAGCAGGAAAAGACAAGTTTTCGTGGGTGGAGTTGTAAAAATGGCCGAAAATACGCGACGTGAGTTTTGAATTCATATTACTACCCTTGCCTCTTTTGCCATATGTTGTTTCCCTAGTTGTCTATTGTCACGATGATCCATTTCATTGCACCTTGTTAGTCACATCTTCTTGACAGGTCTTTTTGTACTCAGGTACCTCCAGGCGTCCTTTCATCACCTCTTTTCAGCATTTACCCAATGAATTAAAATTCTTCTTCACATCCGTGGCCTATTTAAAGGCCTTTGCGTTCACTATTTTTCGTTCTTCATCTTTGATATCATAAGTTCTCCACTTCTTCTTCTCTGCATTTATTTTGTTATCTTAGAGTTATGGCAGATGAGATTTATTTTAAACCCATTGTTCCTTTAGTTAGGTCTAAAACTGAGTTTAGGCAGTTCATGGCCTCTAACCAATAAGCTTTCCCTCTAGACATACTATGTGCCTTAGGAGAGAATTTATCATCGGGAGTCCTCCATATCAAATCACACTTCATCTAGTGTACATAGCATTAGGCCTTATCGCTTGGCCCCTTCCTAGTTTACTCTGAGTTCTTATAGGGTAGTCTTATGTTTCAAAGCCATGAATAGGAGGTATAACCTAGGCTTAGTCATGGATGAACTCTAATATTTGTATATAGTCAAGCGCCAGGGTGAGAGTTACTACCTGGCCCCTCGATCGTCAAGAAAAAGGGGGGCGTTGATTTTGGACCTTCCAAAATGAGACAAAGGATGGGAATAGGACATTCTTCAGGTTGGCGGAAATTGGAGCGTGATGGCCGCTAGATAGTTCCCAAGAAATGAAAATTTTTTAGTAAGTTACTAGAGCTCCTTTCTTGTTTCCTTTTAGTTTCTTTTTAATTTTTGTGTAGTTTCCATTTCTAACTTCTTGTTTTCCTTTGAATTGTGAAGATAAACGCTCAACAAGAAACTTTCCTTATCAAAAGCTCTTAATGAAAAGATTTTTGCTGCTTACCATTGCCAAGATAGGCGGTGGTACGAGCTCTTGGATCCAAGGAGGGCATTAACGTCACCTTCGTTCCATCTACCGATCCTGCTGTCGTTGCCTCATCATCTGCTCCCTTGACTTCCACGTCACTTCCTAGAATATACATGTTCCTCCTTTTCATTCAATTTCCCATTCTTCCGCTTTTCCTCTAAGTCAATGGATTTTGAAGGAGAGGAAGAAGAAAAGAAGCCTTGTTTCAAAGAGCTGCTACAGAAATAGAGGTGGCTAAGCGGCTCTGAACCATGGTCGATGACTTCTCAGGGAGGGGTGTTCGTCCAAGAACGGACACCTCCAGCTCTTCCCAAGCTCCTCCTGCTCCGGCTATTCCTCCTGCTCCCATAGGTGAACATGAGGTAGCTCCAGTTTGGTCAGGACTCCTCCACTAGCGCCTCCTTCGTCGAAGCCGGCTGAACCGACCCGTTAAAGCCCGTCCCGACCCGCTTATAAACAATACAAGGCCGGTTAAGGCCCACGGGCCAAGCCCGAGCCTGCACAGGCCTAACAGTTTTGCCATATGGCCCGGCCCGACCCGTGGACAAGTTCTTTTTATCTCAAAAAATCATTGATTTAGTATATATTGAAGATTGAACCCACTTCCTTATTAATGTGACACCTTACAACTAGACCAAGACTATTTTGTGTAAATATTGTTTGTGTTATATTTTTATTGTCTTTCAATACATTTTGTCAAATACTTTATTAAATATATTTTTGAGATAAATATATTTAACTAAATAAATAGATAATATTTTTTGTTTAAATATTATTTTATTCAATCAACAAAAAATACACCAAGAGTCCAAGTGCATACCCCAATACCAATTAATATGACACAAAAGCAAAATTACTTGGAGTTGAAATTTTCTCCTATGGATCCTAGGATAAAATTAGTTAGAGCTGAAATTTTTATTGATTTAATTTCTGAGAATTGATAACTTTCCCCCATTGTAGATATTAAAGAACTAACATCTAAATTAAATTCATTTTATTCAACATATGACTCAAAATATAAAAAATGATGATTGTAATATTAATGATGGTAATAGTTTATCTACACAAGTAGGTAGTTCTATGAATATTTTTCAACAAAGAATGAAATTTAAAATGAAGAACATTATTTCTACTCCTCATAGATAAAAAATTTATAAATTTTTTGAAACGAAATATAGAATTAAATAAAATGATGAGTTAGATATTTTACAATGGTAGAAAGCAAATTCAACGAGTTATCCAATTCTTTCTATTATGGCGCGTGATCTACTAACCCTTCTGGTCTCTACAATAGCATCGAAGTTTATTTTTAGTGCAGGTGGACTTGTAATTAAAAAAAAAATAGATTAGCTCATGATATTGTTGAAGCCCTTATCTGCGTTAAGGATTAGAGTGATGCCATCAAAAGAAGATAACAACAACTAGACGACATCATTCAAGATTTTCAAGATTTAGATGTTAATGAAAATGAATTATAGATGATTCAGATTTTTAAAGTCTTATATGAGTTAGTTCTTATGGTTAGTACTCTTTTTCCTTTTTTGAGTTTTCCCCAATGGAGTTTTTTCTAGTAAAAGTTTTAACAAGCCTAGCACGAGAAGGGGGGTGGTTAATTTTTGAAATTATTGCAAGTGATTGATAAATAGCTAGGTGTCAACCTAGTTGGGATGTACTTGATTTAAAGTGATGCAACTCTTAAATTCAGTAAATAAAAAATAATAAATTGATTGTATTTAGAATCTCCATGATTATCATAATTTTATTTAAATGAATACTTTATTAGGATGTACTTAATTTATATTGATGCAACTATTTAATTGAATGAATAAAATAATTATTTTACTTAGTATGACAAGTTTTTCTATTGAGATTTTAAAGTAAAAAAATAAAATAATTAAAATAAAAGTAATTTCACTTCCATATAATTTAGTGGTAATCTCTACACTTCATCTATTCCCCCACCAAGGCTCAACTCTCCTCATCTACATTTTTCAGAATTAAATCACATTAAAATGAGAGAAAATGGGCTGGTCCGATTATTTAATCGGGGTTAGGCCGGCCTGGGCCGTCACAGGCCTGGTGCGTGAGTACACATGCCGATTGCGTGGTTCATTCTGGGCCGCCTTAAAATTCTAGTGGCTCGGCCCGTGAACTGCCTGAAAAGGTCCAGGACCGGCCCATGAATCGCCTGAAAAGGTCCGGGACTGGCCCATGAACCACCCGGACCGAGCATTAACGCACTGGGCCTGAGCTGGGCTGGCCCGATTTCCACCTTTAGTTCAACGGAACCCGCTACTGCTTCTAGTTCATAAGATGTTGTGGAGGGATTTATTCCTTGGAGGCTAAGGCATTACACTGTTGTCCCTCCCATTCATGCATCAATTTGCTTTCTGAACGATGCACAGTCTTCTCACTTCATCACCTAGGCATTCTAAGTGAGGCGGATATGGTGTAACACGTATCATGAGCATTGGTGATCCCATCAACTCTTTGAGCCACGATCTCATGAGGGTAAGTTCTCTTTCTTTTCCTATTTACTTGTAAATCTACACACCCATTTACTTACACTTGTTTTCCTCTTCTTGCAAGCCATTATTCATCATAATGCCCTCCAAGATCACCACATTACCCATGACCAAGCCTTTATGAACTTTCATAGGGAAGTCACTGAGTGTCTTAACTTCATTGATGGTATTTGTGCTAAAATTGAACAGTTGAAGAAGACTGAGGCTGAACTATAATAAATTATGGAGAAGTATGCCCAGGAAGCAATTATCACGAAGGTGGAGATCCTTAAGCTGGAAGACTCTCCAAAAGTGGCTAATGAGTCTTTGGCTGTGGCTGAGGAGTCTTTGGCTGTGGCTGATGATCTATAGCTTGGGCTATAGAGATGGCTCACCAAATGCTCTTCCCAGGAAGCCTCGTTGTGAATTGCCTCCCAAAGTTCAAGCTGAAGTTAACGGCTCTACGAAAGACGCGCTTATCAGTTCTGCCAAAGTTGTTGCTGACCAGCATTTTAATTCAATGCTGAAGATACCTTATTTTGTAATTTTACTTCTTTCCTTTTCTGCACAGCATTTTAATTCAAGTACTTTTATATTTTTCTACTTATCAATGAGAAGTACCTTGCCTTTGCAACTTCTCTTCTATTTGAATTGCATTTCGTTCTTTCTTTAAAGTCTTAGTAGAAATGTAAAAGTTTTAAATCCGTTGTGAGGGGCTTGTAGTAGCTTCAACCTTTAACTCAATTATTAGAATCTGTTCTTGAAGATGAAGAATTCTGACTAATAATATTCGTTCTAAATGATTTGTAGTAACGTCATGCTTTAGCAAGATCCACTTTCGATGCTTTGAACTTTGTCAACTTAGATCTATTCTCAAATACTCGAGCAACTTTTATGTTTCAACTTTTCCTTGCTTTCGTAGCAGAATCCGTTCTCAAGCACTTGACAAATTTGCAATCAAATTTTTCAGTAGTATAATCCACATTTTGTAGAGCTTTATGCTTCACTTTAAAGAACGGATCAATACTTCTTTAACTATTTTCCATTGCGTAGTTCGTTACTAATGACTTGTGTTTCTAAGAGTTGCTTTGGTTTCCTTTAGAGAGAATGACTTATGGTCCACCCGCTCCCAAGGATTTAGGTTCATTGAAAGACCATGGCTCTGGTTTCCATTAGAGAGAAGGACTTATGATCCACCCACTCTTAAAGACAGATTCATCGAAGAACCATGACCTCAGTTTCCTTTTGAGAGAATGACATATGGTTCGCCCGCTCTCAAGGACATAGGTTCAACAAAGAACCATGGCCCCAATTTCATTTAGAGAGAATGACTTATGATTCGTCCACTCTCAAGTACTTAGGTTCATTGAAGAACCATGGCCCCAAATCTGTAGTTATTTATTGTGCTAGAGAGGTGAGAGAGTTGACACTAAGCATTTTACATGGAAAACCCTTGCGGGAAAATATCCACTAAAATATGTTTACAAAGTAGACAAAATATATTTCAAATGCGTAGCATTCATGCTTTGCCAGATCCTTCCCATCTTTCGCTGTCAGATAAATATTTGATGCCTCTTATTCAGCTTACAATATATGATCCTTCCCAATTTGGTCCGATGTTCCCTTCTGCTTGGAAGATTTTCTTCAATACTAGATCTCCCTTTTGAATTCCTCATCTTCAAATCATTTTCGAAAAGTCAGCTCTCCTTTTCTGGTTATAATTGGTCATCCAGATTAAAGTCGTTTCCCTCCGTTCTTCTAAAATATCAAGACTTTTCCTTAGGAGTTCCTCGTTCTGATGTTCTTGTTAGCCCTATATCTCTATGAGACAACTTTTGATGATAACAAAACATTGACGTTGCTAATAAATTTAATCAAGTTTGTAGAGGCTATTTGTAAAATTATCACAAGGTATTCTGATTGAAGATCATGAAAATATTTATTCTCATAGGAGCTCATAAGCATGGAGATTGAAGATCATGAAGATATTTACTTTCATGTGATTTTTATTAGGAGCTTACTCATTTTATTTTCCTTTATTAAAGCTTAATTTATTTAGGGATGTCTATCTTTAAATTAATTCTACATCCATAAAAAGACTACATACCAAAAATCATATATATTTTGCACATTAGACAAAATACATGAGATGGAGATAATGACAAAGTACAAACAAAGTCAGTTTCAATTTGAAGTACATAAAGAGATATGGAGCCTACCTAAATAATTTTTTACCATATTGTGTTATTTTGGGTAGGAGTATTTCTTGCCTTTTAGGTCAATGATTTTTTGTCCTCATTGTTAAGGATGGAGTGTCATTTCCTTTGTCTATATTAAAAATTTGAAATTTCCCCTCCTAAATCCTAACCTCCATCTCCTCTATAAATACACCACATTTCTCTTCACAAAACACAATTCATAGCCAATAGACTTACTCCTAAAACTTTCCCAACACTCTCCTAAATCTCTTTTAATATTTTCAGCTTTATACCTGTAAATTTCTTGAGTGAGCAAGATTATTTTTTGTGAGCTTAGATTGAAGATTCTACTCTTTTGAGAGAGTTATTGTAATAGGTCACTCAATCTCGAAACACATAGTCTTGTGAAGTTTAGTTAGCACCCATAAGCCAATTGGGCTTGTAAGGTTTGGTTTTCACCTTTAAGAAGATCGTTGGATTAAAAATCTCCAAGGGGGCTTGGAGCGTGGACGTAGGGATAGGATTTCCATAACCACGTAAAAATATAGTATGCCTATTTTCTTCTCCTTCTTCTCTTTTTATTTTATGATATTTATTTTCCGCACTTCAATTCCTCAACTTAAGTGCCACAATTTAATTTTCTCACTTTAAGTTTCCATATTTTATTTGCTTGTTTTATATTTTTCGCATTTTTATTATCGCAAGCATTATTAATTTAACGCTTTTATCTATTACATATTTATCTTTTCAACAGTTAAACTCGTGGAACATTGAAGTTCGTTCTTGAACATTCATTTTTCACTCGAGTACGAAATTTTTTTAATTTGAACACGATCACCAATTCACCCCCACTTGGGTTGCCATATTGATCCTACAATCGGTATCAGAGCTTGGTACTCTATACATAAGATTTAATCATCTTGAGTTTTAGCATCCATGAGTGGTTCTTTCATTGAAGTCAATCTACTATTAGACCTCCATTTTCAATGGTAATGATTATACTTATTGGAAAGCGAAAATGAGAATTTATATTCAATCGATTGACTATGACTTATGAGATCTTGTTGAAAATTATACTCACATTCCATTCAAAACTGTGGACGGTAAAAATATTGTCAAAACAAGTAGTGAATGGAATGTGATGATAAAAAAAAATTTATTTAAATGCTGAGGCTATGAATGTTTTTTTTATGTTCTTGATAAAAATGAATTTAATAGAATTTCTACATGTGAATCTACTAAATCTATATGGCACATGTTAGAAGTCACACGAAGGTACAAATCAAGTTAAAGAATCTAAAATTTGCATGTTTGTTCATAGTTATGAATTATTTAAAATGAAGCATGACAAATCCGTATGCGATGTATTTACTCATTTCACTTATATTATTAATGGCTTGAAATCTCTTTGTAAGACTTATTCAAATGTTGAAATGGTGATATTTCTTAGGTATCTACTAAAGAATTGGGAGGCCAAGGTGACCTCCATCAAATAAGTCAAAGATCTTAACACACTTCTTCTTGAAGAACTTATTGGCTCATTGATGACGCATGGAATGAGGCTAAATGAAAATGACGAGAATATACATCAAAGGTAACTTGGGATGATATCGACGATAGCGACTCTGATGGCGAAGAAGAAGAAGTTGCAAACATGTGTTTCATGGCACTAGAAGATGAGGTAAGTTCTTCTAAGCTAACTTTAAATGATAAACCTTGTTATAAAGAACTTGAAAATGCTTTTGAAAAGATTTATAGTAAATTTGAAAAACTTCGCTTAAAGAACAAAATTATGAAAATTGGTTTTTCAAAATTTCAATAAGAAAATGAGTCTTTTAAAAGAAAGAATTTGAAAATCAAAGTTCCCTTACATGTTTGCGTCGAGATCTTGTTCAAAGCCAAAATAAAGAAAAATATTTAAATTCAATCATTTTTAAATTTACATATGGAAGAAACAATCTTGACAAATTTCTTGGTAATCAAACGAATGCTTCCACTAAAAGGGGATTAGGATATCAACCTTTTCAAAAATAAAAATATCACAAAAATATTTTTGTAAAACCAACAAATATCCTCCTATTATTTGTCACTATGGTGGGGTTAAAGGTCATATTCATGCTTTCATTAAAAGAAAGCTATTTTCCATTAAGTAAATGAATGGATTCTCTACAACACTAACCCTAAAGAACCCAAAAAGATTTGGGTACCAAAAGTCAACTTTTAAATTTTTATGTTATAGGTACCATTGAAAAAGAAGGATAAATGGTATCTTAATAGTGGATGCTCAAGAAATATAACCAGTGATGAATCAAAGCTCACTCAAATTTGACAAAAGAAATGGCATGTCACCTTTGGAGATGATAAGAAAGGTAAAATCATTAGTATTGCTCCGTAAGTAATTACTCTTCTCATGCTATAGGTAAAATTATAGTAGATGGTTTAAGCATAATTTACTTAGCATAAGCCAACTTTCTAATAAAAACTATAGAGTAAGTTTTAAAAAAGAATTTTGTCTAATTATAGATAAAGTGTCAAACAAACTTTTATTTGTTGGACAAATGGACCAAAATGTCTATACTATTAATCTAAATGATTTCCAAAATCATAATAAAAAATGTTTTCTTGTTTTTGACAATGATAGTTGGCTATGGCATAAAAGACTTGGATATTTATGTTCAAAACTATCAAAAAATTATTGAGTAAAAGGTCTTCCAAAAATAAATTGTGAAAGACAAAATTTGTGATGCTTGTCAAATGGGTAAAAAAGCTCTTTCAAATCAAAATATATAGTGTCAACCACTAGACCATTGCAATTACTACACACAGACCTATTTGGCCCTTCAAAAATCACAAATCTTTGGGGTAAACATTATACATTTGCTATAGTTGATGATTTTTCAAGATATACTTCTGTTTTATTTCTAAAAAATAAGGATGAAACTTTTCAAACATTTGTAAAGTTTTGCAAACTAGTTCAAAATGAAAAAGGTTTTGAAATTTCAAAAATTAGAAGTGATCATGGTGGAGAACTTAAAAATATAAACTTTGGAAATTTTTGTGATAAAAATGGTTTTTCACATGAGTTTTCTACTCCTAGAACTCCACATTAAAATGGTATTGTTAAGAGGAAAACTCGGTCCCTATAAAAAATGCCAAACCAATGATAAAAGAGAATATTTACCTAAGTATTTTTTGGCCGAAACTGTTAGTATATATTGCTACATTATGAATCATGTTTTACTTAGAACTATTTTAAACATTTACACCCAAAAACGTTGAAATAACTAAATCGGTCCCTACAAGAAATGACAAGAACAATGATAAATGAGAATGACTACCTAAGTATTTTTGGGCCGAATCCATTGATACATCTTTCTACATTATGAATCGTGTTTTACTTAGACCTATTTTAAACAAAACTCCTTATGAACTTTGGAAAAACAAAATTCCTAATATTAGTTATTTCAAAGTTTTTTGGTGTAAATATTTTATTTTAAACAATAAAGATAACCTTAGTAAGTTCCATTCTAAAACTGACTTAGGAATATTTTTAGGATATTCCATATCTAGCAAAGCATATAGAGTTTATAATAGAAGAACATTAGTTGTGGAAGAATCCATGCATGTTGTCTTTGATGAATCTATTCCCTTTAACATCTTTTATAATCAAGATGATGAAATTATAAGAAAGGTACAAGGGGTTAATATCAATATTAATGGAGGATCAAGTCACTCTCTCCAAGAAAATGTTAAAGTACAAGACTGTAACCAACTTCCAAAATAATGGAAGTTTGTAAAATATCATCCAAATGAGCTCTTAGTGGGAGACATTAAAAGAGGTAGAGACCCGCTCTACACTTCATAGTATTGGTAACGTCTTTTTTATTTCTCAACTTGAGCCTAAATCTTTTTATAGAGTCCAAAAAAGATGAATATTGAATAGTTGTTATGCAAGAAGAACTTAATCAATTTGAAAGAAGTAATGTATGAGAACTTGTGTCTAGACCCCCTAATCACTCGGTAATTGGTACTGAGTAGGTGTTTAAAAATAAAGTAGATGAAAATGGTATTGTTACTAGAAATAAAGCTAGATTAGTGACACAAGAATAAAATCAAGAAGAAGGTATAGATTATGATGAAACTTTCACTCCCGATGCTAGACTTGAGTCAATAAGAATGTCATTAGCCTTTGTATGTTTCAAAAAAAAATTATATCAAATGGATGTCAAGAATACCTTTTTAAATGGATACATTATGGAGGAAGTTTATGTAGAACAACCTCCTGGTTTTCAAAGTTTGATTTTTTTAAATCACGTGTATAAACTAAAAATAGCTCTCTATGGACTAAAACAAGCTCCTTGAGCTTTGTACGAAAGACTAATTAAATTTTTTATTGATGATGAATTTAACATGGGTAAAATTGATAACACCATCTTCTTAAAATCAAAAGGCAATGATATCTTGGTTGTCCAAATATATGTAGATGATATAATTTTTGGTGCCGATAACGAATATTTGTGTAAGAATTTTGCAAACTCTATGAGCAAGGAGTTTGAAATGAGCATGATGGGGAAAATTGAACTTCTTCCTTGGACTACAAATCAAGCAAATGAATGATGAGATCTTCATAAACCAAGAAAAATACACCAAGGATTTGCTCAAGAAATTTTTCATGGAAAATGTGAAGGCTAGTAATACTCCTATAAGTACCACGACAAAGATGAGAAATGTAAAGACGTCGTATAAAGAAATATCATCGTATGGTTGGATCTCTACTTTACTTAATTGCTAG
Organism: Datisca glomerata; assembly: GCA_003255025.1. NCBI lineage: Eukaryota > Viridiplantae > Streptophyta > Magnoliopsida > Cucurbitales > Datiscaceae > Datisca > Datisca glomerata. Next base: position 8,707 of record QANY01013726.1, on the reverse strand, counting down.
TAGACCCAATATCAAGTTTGGTGTATGTTTATGTGCTCATTTTCAAACTTGTCCCAAAGAATCACATTTACAAGCTATTAAAAGAATTTTTAAATATTTACTTGGAGTAACTAAATTTGACATTTGGTATCCAAAATGTGATCATCTTCATTTAATTGGGTATTCTGATTTGGATTTCGCTGGGAGTTTAACCGATTGAAAAAATATGAGTCGTACATGTCAATTTTTAGGACACTCACTTGTTTCTTGGTTTATCAAAAAGTAAAATTCAGTAGCACTATCCGCCGAAAGCTGAATATATTTTTACCGGTAGTTGTTGTGTTCAAATTTTATGGATGAAGCAAACTCTAAAAGATTTTAGTTTAATTTTTGAAAATGTTCCTATTAGATATGATAATAGTAGCGCAATTGATGTTTCCAAAAATCCTATTTTTCATTCCGTACTAAGCATATAGACCGCAGACATCATTTTATTTAAGATCATGTGTAAAAATGGGATATTTCACTAGAGTTTGTAAACACTACAACTCAACTTGCGGGTATTTTCACAAAACCATTAAATGTTGAAAGTTTTTTTGTAAAAATATGCTTGCTTCAAAAAATTTAGATATTAGTTAAATACTTTTTGTCTACTTACCATGTCAAGATAAAAGTATTTTTCCTCATTATTATTGGTTTACTTTTTTATGATAACAAAGGGAGAGAAAATAGAATATGCTTAAGAGTTATATTTTAATCTTGATTTGTAAGCATATATTTAGGGGAATTAAATTAAATTTACTTGATTAAATACATTTTTTGTCTCAGTTGTTTGTCATCATAAAAAAGGAGAGATTGTTAGCCATATATCTCTATGAGACAACTTTTGATGATAACAAAGCATTGACATTGCTAATCAATTTAGTCAAGTTTGTAGAGCCTATTGAAGAAATTACCACAAGGCATTCAAATTGAAAATCATGATAATTATTATTTTCATGTGAGCTCATAAAGCATTACGATTGAAGATCATGAAGCCTAAACACAAATGTTGAAAGTAAATAAAATATTTACTTTCATGTAATTTTTATTAGGAGCTTATTCATTTTATTTGTCTTTATTAAAACTCAATTTATTTAGGCATATCTATGTATTATTTTAGGTAGGAGTATTCCTCGCCTTTTCAGTCAATGATTTTTTGTCCTCCTTATTAAGGATGGCATGTCATTTCCTTTGTCTATATTCAAAATTTGAAAATTTTCCTCCTAAACCCTAACCTACATCTCCCCTATAAATACACCACATTTCTCTACACACAATTCGTAATCAAGAGACTTGCTCCTAAAACTTTCCTAATACTCTCCTAAATGTCTCTTAATATTTTGAGATTCATACTTGCAAATTTCTTGAGTGAGCAAGATTAATTTTTTTGTGAGCTTAGATTAGAGATTCTACTATTTTAAAGAGTTATTGTAAGAGGACATTAAATCTTGAAACATATAGCCTTATGAGGTTTCGTTGGCACCAATAAGTTAATTGGGTTTGTAAGGTTTGGTTTTCACCCTTAAGAAGATCGTGAGATTGAAAATCTCCAACAATGGGCCTTGGAGCGTGGACGTAGGGATAAGATTTTCTGAACCACATAAAAATATTGTGCGCCTATCTTCTTCTTCTTCTCTTTTTATTTTGTGTCATTTATTTTTTGCACTTCAATTTCTCGCACTTAATTTCTGCACTTTAAGTTTCCGTAATTATTTTATTTGTTTGCTTTATACTATAGCAAGCATTATTTACTTTGACGTTAATATCTATTATTTATTTATCTTTTCAAGAGTTAAACTCGTGGAACATTGAATTTCATTCTTGAACATTCATTTTTTACTTTAGTGTAAAAAGTTTTTAATTTGAATACGATCACCCAATTAACCCCCCAACCCCTTCTTGGGTTTCCATATCGATCCTATAGTTCTTCCAGGCTTGATTTCATGGCTGGACTTCCAATTTCAATAGGTATTACAGCTTATGTATCATATGTCAAAGATAAGGGAGTTTTGCATGTTGCCTCTCTAGGAGTGGTCATGTACGCCTATAGTACAGCTGGTAATTCCTTCAGCTATTTTCTTTTGGCAGACTCTAGTCGATTTTTCATACTTTCAAGTATGATGTGATTCGACCTTTCTGTTTGACCATTCTCTTGCGAGTAGTATAGTGTTAAAAAACTATTGATAATGCCCAAGTCTTCGTAGAATTCCTGAACCATCTTTTTTGTAAACTAAAGTTCATTGTCAAAGACGAGTATTTATGGAATTCTGTACCCGCAGACTATATTTTTCCACAAGAATCCATTCACTTCCTCTTCTCGAATCTTCGCATACGCTCCATCCTAAATCCACTTTGTGAAATAGTTCGTGGCTACCAACAGAAAATATTTTCTAAGTAGGTGTAATGGGAAGAGGGCCTATAATGTCCAGGTCTCATTGCATGAAACGCCATGAGCTTGTCACTCTATTGAGTTCTCTGGGCACCATTTTTACTACGAGAGCTAGGCGTTGGCATTTGTCACATTATTTACATACTGTTGGGCAACCTAGTGCACTTTAGGCCAATAATATCCTTCATTTAATACTTTATGGGTCAACGACCTTCCCCAGTATGGTTTCCACATATTCCTTCATGAATTTTAGCTAGTACATACCAGGCTTCTTTATTTCTTAAACATTTCAAGTATGGACCTGAAAAAGACTTTTTATATAATAATCCGTTAATTAAAGAGTACATGGTGCTTTGTCGCTGGACTTTTCTTGCTAAAAGCTTGTCTTCAAGTAATACCCCTTCTTCCAAATAATGAAGTATATCATCATGTCAGCTGGGTTCTCTTTCAAACTCCACATCCACTACGTTTGACAACGGAAATGTGATGTTTGGTTTTTTGAGAAACTCCACTTCCACGCTTCTTTTGTAAGGGAGTTGAAGCAACGATCCCAAATTCGCCAGCGCATCTGCATGTCCATTTTCAGCCCTATGGATTTGGTGTATCTAGTATGTTTTCAACAAACTTAGTAGCTCTTTTTCCCGTTGCAGATAGTTTACCATTCTTTCATCTTTGGCCATGAACTATCCCATGACCTGTCTCACAATTAACTTAGAATCGTAAAATATTTTAACATTCGTTACCTCAAAATCTCGTAGTAGGGTAACTCCTACTGTCAAGGCTTCATATTTCACTTCATTATTTGATGCATTGAAACTGAAAGAGATAAAATGTTCTAAAGTTTCTCCAAATGGGGTTTGCACTACTATTCCTGCTTTGACGCCTTTGTTGTTTGAGGCCCCATCAACAAATAATTTACAGGATCCATTTTCCACTTAGACTTGAGATTTATTGCTATCTTATTTTTCATCATGAGTGAAATCTACCCCTTGATTGACATTCTTGGCTCATATTGGATTTTGTACTGGTCGACTTCAATTTCCCACTTTGCCATTCTTCTGCTTATCTCAGGTGAGTGCAATAGACTTCTAATGGGTGAGTTTGCTAACACTTTTATGTTGTGAGCTTGGAAATAAGACCTTAGGTTTCTTGCCGCAACCACAACAACTAACACTAATTTCTCCATTCTTTTATACCTTGCTTCTGCCACCATTAGACTCTTACTCACAAAGTAAACAGGCTTATGCTTTCTTTTTCTTCACTGATTAGAACAACACTAACAATTGTTCACAATACTACAGCGTAAAGAAGCAGTTGCTAACCAAGAATCAGTTTTGAGAGCAACGGAAGAGTCGTCAGATATTCCTTGATTCTCTTGAAATCATCTTCACATTCTTCGTCCCAGTTGTCAACAGAATTCTTTTTCAATTTTGTGTAGAATGGCTTGCACTTATTTGTTGACCTTGAGATAAATCTGTTTAGGGCCTCCAATTTTCCCATCAGAAATTGTATCTCCATGATAGCCTTTACCGGGTACGGGTTGACTTCAATTCCCATTTGCGTTACTAGATGGTCAAGGAACTTTCCCACTGCTACGCCGAATGTGCACTTTTCTAGATTTAGCTTCATAAATATTTTTCTCAAGATCGAAAAGGCTTCATCAAGATCTCTTATGTGATCTTCCTATTTTCAATTTTTGACCAGCATATCAACTACGTAAACTATCATCCATGTAAAGATTTTAGTCCAAAGGGAATTACTTTATAATAGAATATACATTGTTTAGTTATAAATGAGGTCTTTTCTTGATCATGTTAGAACATTTTCACATGATTATATCCTGAGAAGGTGTCCATGAAGCTGAGGAGTTCAAGTCCCGAAGTCGCACCCACCATTTGATATATTCTTGGCAACGGGTAGTCATCATTTGGGCAGACTTTATTCAAATCGGTGAAATCAACACAGATCCTTCATTTCACATTCTGCTTTTTCACCATGATGACATTGGCAAGCCATTCCGGGCAATCCACTTCTCGGACGAAGTCAACTTTCCAAGAAACTTCTTTTCGAATGTTTTTACTGACTTTACAACGGATCTGTATTTAATTTATGAGATATTTTTTTTAATAATACATGTTATCTCAGGTGTCATAGTTGAGAAGATGTCTTTATTTTTCCGCAAGAAATCTGTCAACTTTTTCTTCTCCGTTTGCTCGAGGTGGCCCCGATGTTGGTCGCCTTCTAAATCCTTCTTCTAGGTACACATGCTTAGTTTCTTCTCCAGCTTCGTACCTTATGCCACATTTCCCGTCTTTCTGTGATTGTTATTATTTTGTAGTCTCAGTCTTTCAACTTTCTTGTTTGTTGTCCGTCTTGTGGTGGATTCTAGTGACGTTACGGCGCAGATGCGAGCAGTAGCCTAATCTCCCTTTATCATCTTAATTCCATTGGGAGATGGATACTTCAGTACTTAATAGAAGGTGGATGGAACAACTTTCATCTTATGTAGTCAGGTTCTTCCTAAAATGGCGTTGTACAGGGATGAGGTATTCAGGACCATAAATTCTATCAAATGGTTGAACTGCTCAGCGTTCACTGGGATAACGATGATTCCTTTAAAATAGCTAATAGTGCCATTGAAACCTATTAGAGGCTATGATAAGCCCTACAATTGTTGATCACCCATTAACATCTTCTTGAAAGTCAAGAGACGTAAGATGTTGATTGCACTTTCATCATCAATTAATACCTTTCTCAACAGACAATTTCCAACTTGTATAGTAATCACCAAAGCGTCATTGTGATGTTTGTCATGTTCTAGGTCTAGCTCATCGAATATCAGTGGCAGATTCCTGCTCTCTCGAGGAGCTTCCTTTTTCTCTATATTCTTCTAACATCAACTTCTTACAGTACATCTTTCTTTCCTTTCTCATGGTTCCCTCATGTTCTGTAGGTCCAATGATAAGAACAATATGTATCTTTGAAGGTTTATCCTTGATTATTCCAAGAATTTGATTTATCGGGATCATGAGGGGAGTATAGACTTTATTGTTGGGATAAATTCTGCCAGCATACCTTCCCCGACTTCCCATTTTTTCATGTTTGCTCTCTTCCCTTGCGTCATCTCTTCTCGTTCTTTTGGATCTTTTCCTACTAGGTCTGGAGCTTTATTCTCCTTTTCTTTGTTCCTCCGTTCTCTGCGCTGTCAGTTGCAAAAAAGTTTTATTTTCCTCCTCCAGAGTGATGTAAGTTTGTGCATGTTGGAACATCTCTACTATAAATAAAGGTTTCAACCTTGACTAATCTTCAAAGAGGGGTGAGATTGGATCCAACACTCGTCTGAAAGCCAGTCTGGCATAGCTTTCCACATTGGCCATCTTGTCATTGAATCTATGTGTGTACTCCCATAAACATTCTCCTTTTTTAATGGATATGGTCAAGAGTTATTCCATATCCTCCATTACCGCACGATGTGTAGTGCAGTGTTCCAAGAAGACTGAAGGCATATTAGTAAAGTTAGTAATTGAATGAACAGGGAAAGAGTGATGCCATTTTAATATAGTCCCGTCTAGGCTGGTGGGGAACATTGTGCACATCAGTTCGTCTTCGTGTTGGTATAGCGCCAACACTTGCTTGAACTGCCTGACATGGTCCACCAGATCATTTTTTTTTCATAGTACTTGAACTTGGGTGCCATAAATTTCTTAGGCACCAGGGTAGCCAGAATCTTCGGACATAACAGAGAACGGGTAAGTGACTTGAGGTCTTCCTTTTCTGTACTCCCCAGCTTCCTCATCTCCATCATCTTTCTTTCCAGCATCTATTTCACCGCTTTTTCGGTTATGATTTTAGGCGGATGGGCATATCTCGTTCCCTCTTTTGTGTGGTCTTGGGAATGGATCTCCCCGTCTTCTTGTTGTATTTTTATGTTGTTCTCAGGATTTCCCCATCTGACATTTTGTTTGTCTTCTTCAGAACGATTATCTCATTCCTCATTATTCATTTGTTGGCTAATGTTTGCACGTGTCTGTGATAATTCCCGTTGAAGTGTATTGCTTTGGTCCTGCAGCGTTTGCCATGTGTTGCGCAGCGTTTCGGTATTCTGTTACTCCATCTCCCACATCCGTGTTAGAATTGTCTGGAGCATCTCAACTGGTGGAGTGGGTTGATCAGCATGATCATTCCCATTTTTGACTTTGTTTCCCTCATTGAGGACAACACTCAATCTAGTTCTAGGCATTTTTGGTTTCAGAAGGGTTCTCTCGAGTTTCTCTTCTCACTCTCAACGAGAGCACCAAAATGTAAAAAAATTTTCTTGTGAGGGAAAAATCTATTACGCTCAAATAATAAAAGTAAGAATGAGAGAATGTATGTAAGAAAGTAAGAACTCAAAAGCTTAAGTTGGCTTGTATTCAATTAATCTTTGAGGTAGTACATAGTCCTTTTATACATGCATTTCACAATCAGATTACAACAAATTCCCTTATCTCGTAGCTAATAATAGGGAATTGATAGACTTTCAAAAAAGAATATTCCCTATGAAGATCCATTTCATAACTGTATGGTCAATCCTATAGTTATCGTTCCATCTTTTCTTTGATTGAGTGTTCAGTCTAGATCTTGCCCATGTAAGATAAGATTTCATTTGTTCAAGTATAATGACAACTCAAATTTGTATTATAAAGTGGATCACCGATTAATGTACTATTGTGTGTTATCATGTCTATTTTAAGCTAATTTTAGTTGAAACATTTGTGATAGTTAACGACTTGAATGATTTTCTTAAATTTAGAAAAGAAGGAGAAAGAAAAATAAGTCATGGAGGAAGCAGGAGGACGACTACCATTATGGATAAGTTCATTTAGAGGAAGAAAAATATACATTGTTAAAACAATGTTCAGGGTTCATGTTCTTCGGTTTTTCTTTTTTTTTTCTCTCATTCTAAATTTTATTTATCCAAGTTAATTAATCTAATCTATATCTATATTTATATCTATACTGTATTAAAATGGGATTAAAGGAGAGAAACTTTTGATTTTCATTTTTACCCTTGAAACTCTCTTAAAATATCATATAAAATAGGTATTTCACCTACTTTTAAGAGAAGAATCTTCGTCGTTCAATGAAAAAAGAAAAAGAGAGAATCTTGGTCCATAATACTTTAAAAATACGACTAGTCAAACAAGAAATTATAAAAAAAATGGACGACTCTCTCAAAAAAAAATTCCGGCATTGAGGTTGGGTCAAATTTTGACCATTAGAACTGTTCAAATAAATCTCTGTCATTGATGATTTATTTACCTCTTAACCTAATGAAAAAGTTGCAGGTTGTCATTAGATTTTTTCTCTCTCTACATTTTTGCTTATTCTACTGATGCTCGTCTTGTTAGACACTACAATCCCCCTGTAATTTTGTTTACCGAAAAACATTTGTGTACTTCTCTTTTGGTTATAGCTCTCGCTAGATACTTAGAAATTTATGGGGTTTTTATGATGAATTTATATTTGATCTAGCTCATGTTGTTTCCAGTTTCTTGAGGGTTTTAAATAATCAATGTGATTGAAAAAATAGCCTTTCTCCCTATCCCCAGTGCATAAATAGATGGAGAATCAGAACCAAAAGAAGATGTGCAGCACCTAAAAAATCTAGTAGAGACCAAATACAAGAACTCCAACTTTGTGGTAGTTCTTTATTAGCATGGACGATAACTCTTTACTAATATCTTTAGTGTGTGTAGAAAATCTTTGATTTTTATAGATATTAGGCGTTTAATTGTTGGTCTAGTATTGTAATTTTTTTCTCATTTTTATGTAAGAGGTATATTACTTGCATATGTATCTGCTCAAAGTTCAGAATTGGCTTTTAGTAGCTTTCATTTTGTAGAATACCTTTCATTTTCTCAGTAAAGCTACCCTATTTAAATTGGTTTAGGTAATTGACAAGTCTATGGACTTGGGAACAATAAAAATTAAAATGAATTTCTGATATCAACTATTATGTGTCGTAGAACATTGTTGAAATGCAGGTTTCTAATGAAGAGGCCAAACCAAATGGCCAACCTTTAGAGACATATTTGATGTGGATCATTTCGTTACCAATGGCCAACCTTTGGTGATATGCATATTCCTAAAACCATCACTTTATTTTAAATTATAGTGAATTGAAGAAATGGAAGAACCTCTAAGAAGAGATAGAGTACAAATTGGATATGAGAGACACATTGTAACTTGGAATGAAATGATGCAGCTGAAGCAATTATTAAAAATTCTTCGTCATTGTATTTGTGTTATATCCGG
>QANY01013712.1:151116-383976 GCA_003255025.1 Datisca glomerata | reverse complement strand
TGAGAGATTGAGTGGTTGCATGAAAGTATTTTAGAGGGATTAATCATTCATGAATACAACTCATATCTGCACCACTATCTACTAAGACAATGATGTCAGTTATAAGGAAATCAGGTTTGATTACCAGGGTAATCTTTGTATACCATTTCTGAAAAGTGACCTGGTTTAGAAGGAAAAGGTACGGATTGTTTTCTTTCGTCTGATCTGGTGAGATCTGACAAGTCTGATCTGGGAAAGTCAAAGTTTGACTTTGACTGGGAGATGGCTGATCTGGTGAAGTCAAAGGTTGACCTTGACTCTGACCTGGCTGATCTGGTGAAGGTAGATCTGGGAAGACTATAGGGGTTTTCCCTTTGGCTGTAGACTGTTTGAATTGATTTAACTCTTGAGAAATGATTTGATGTGCAGTCTTTAACTGCTGGATGTCAGATTTAATAATATTAATCTCCATCTTTAGATCAAAAATAGTTACGGGTTTATGAGGTATGTACTCTTGTTGAATTCGGTTTAATAATTCTTTCATACTGTAATTTTCTACAGGTTTGATCTCGGGAGTGGAATATTCTTTGTAGCAAGTTTCTAGAAACTTGAGTTTCATTTCTGGATCAGTAATTTGATCAGCTGTGGCAAGAAGAGATCGTTAAGTATTCGTTAAAACATTTAGACCTGGTCCTTTCAGATCTAAACCGTTCATCTCAACTATTGCCTTCCAATAATTGGTTTCTGTTATGGCATTGCAGTTTTTAAAGCTGCAGCAAGGTTGATCAGGTTGTTCAGATGTGACAGAAGAATCAGATTCAGATGCAGAAATATATGCAACGTCATCATCTGAATTGGTAGTAGAACTGTCTTCAGAGAGGCAATTCAGAATCTTATGTTTTGTTTCTTCATCGAGAGCTAACTCATGAAGTTTTCTTTTGAATTTAGATCGGCATTTGTTAGCAAAATGTCCAGTTAATCCACATTTATAACAGATGGCTTTGTCTTTGCTGTTATGTGACTTCTGGTGTGGTGTAGGTCGATATTTGGGTTCTTTATGTCTAAATTTCTTTTTGGAAAAGTATTTTTTATGCGGTTTAGGATGTTTTGAAGAAATCCTAAGAGGTTTGGATGAAAAAGAAGTGGTTGGATAATGGATTTTTGTATCATAGGCAAATTGATCACAAAATTCACCTAATTCTTTTCTGTTGTCAAGATTCTGATTCTTCATCATGTGTTGAAGTTTCATATCATTGCATAATCCTAGTCCTTCTTCAATTACTAGGGCGATGAGATGTCCATACATGTATTGATCATAAGGAATATCCATTTGATCATGCTTATCTCAGAGTTTTCTTCTTACTCTTTCAGCAAAAAGACTTGGGAGGCCATCAATAAACTTTGCCTTCCAATGTTCATTGTTTGCATCACTTCTCTGCATGACTTTCATAAGAAAGACATCTTTATACCATCTGAAGTGAGTCAGAGAGGGGCATCTCAGGTTTTGGAGAAGTTCTCTGTGTCTATCAATATCGATGATTCCTGGGCCAAGAAAATGGTGAATAATGGATTGGGCAAGGGTATAACAAGCGTCTTCAGTTCTGGTATGAGTACCAGTAATTGGGTCAGTATGAATTTTGAAAGAGTCTAAGATTTCTTGGCGTTGACTTTCAGTGAGACAGTTGTCCCACCAGCCTTTCAGTATTCCTGTGAAACCGTTGACCAGGAATCTGCAGATCTGGTGATCTGTATTATCATTCTGTTTACAAACAGAAGAATACATGATCATTTGATGAATGATCTCGAAGACCTGATATTCTGTTTTGCCATCTATGTTCCATTCGTAGATGGTTTTACCATGGTAAGATTTCTGAGAATGAAGAAAGTCTTCTTCATATAAGATATCTTGAGGAGTAGGTCTAAGATAATAATACCTACTTGGTCCAGTTAACGCCGTACGAGTAGTAGGTCGTTTGGAATAGTTAGAAGAGAGTTTGTTGATGGAATCATCAAAATTCTTTTGAATATCTAAAATTTGAGAGAGGGAATACTCTTCTGGTTCTTCAGGGTTAGGTGTGTCCTGATTCATCATGTTCAACTGTCCTGAAGATGATTCAGGTGTGGTCTTATCAGGTGTAGCGATCTTTAAGTTTTTGATCTTATCCATAATGGTTTCCATGAAATCTTCCTCCTTCTTACTAGATTTTAATTTAAAATTCTGGACATCTAAAGGAGGTTTAAGAGTAACTGGTTCAATAGTTAATTTGGTTTTATCCATAGGAGGAGTTTTAGATTGGGTTTCTTGGATTTGAGAAACTTGTTCCTCAATCCTAGTTAACTGTGTTCCTACAGTTTGAAGGAAGATGTTGGTGTAATTGTTCTGTTTGGTTACAGATACAATATCTTTTACCTTAAAAATATCCTGATGGTTGGTCTTATCAGGTACCTCAGTATAGGGGTTAATGACCAATGGTTTTTGGTTACCTTATCCTGGAGCTAGTTCTAAGGATAAAGGTGGTGGATGAATAGCATGGTAAGTTCTCCCAGTGGTGGTTATCCAAGTTTTTTGTATATTGGTGAGAACTTGTAACTGTTGGTCATCTTTAATTTTGACTCTTTGAGTGAGCTGGTAATACCATTCAGGGAAAGACTGAAGGGATTGATTCTGATCTAATTGGAAGTAGTATAAATTCTTAAGATCTAAGAGCTGTTGAGGATTATGGTTGGCAAAATACCAATCTCGGAAATCCTTATATTTTGGTTACATAAAATCCTGGTGAAGACTTTGTCTTAACATGCTATTGGGTGTAAAATCCATCTAAATGTTGAATTGCATGTCACTTGCGGTAGGGCTCATAGGCCTTCTGTTTATGGTGGATTCATAAACACCATGAAGAATCTGATTATCACTTATGTGAATTTCTCTAATCTGATCTTCTGGGAGGAAAAATGATCAGATTCCTCTGATCTAGAGGGTTCAGTGAAAGAGGCCCGAGAAGATTCGGGGAGATCGACCTGATAGGGAGGTATATTAGTGCGACTAAGACTAGAAGGGCTTCTGGTCAGAGACAAAGGTGGTTTCTGAAAACGAAGATAAACATTGCCACCACGAGTTTGGATGACATCATCAAGAGATTGTCGGATGACAGGTCTGGTAGGGACAGCCTGGGGAATTTTTCAGGTGTCAGGAAAGGTGATGTCAGACCAGAGAATCATGCGGGGAACAGCCACTTGGCTGTTAAATAGATTAGTATCTATAAGGACAGTATGTCCTTGCTCACTTTGCTTTCTGGTATAAGGATTCAAGGTTGTCAAAACCTTAAGATGAATCCTAAAGAGGATAGCAAAGGGAGATGATCCGGGAAGATAATCATAGCCATGTGATTGAACTCTAAGTTCAAGTACTTTGGCTAGATTGCTGTCAGATAAAGCAATACTTAAATTCGGATAAATATTAAAATATATAGGTCCATGAGATAAACTAGTCTCTATGGCTCCCATAAGGGAAGCTTTCCAGTTCAGACACCTACCATCTCTAAGAGTGCATTGTATGCTGGTGTCTGTCCTAACAGAGTTAAATGTTTTAATGCAATTTGCACTAAGCCTATATGCACATATTTATATTTTTTCATGAATGGATATAAATCATGCAAGTGCAACAAATATAAAACATCATCATTATACTGTAATGGAATGGCATATTCAAATGTTTTAATGATTTTACGGCTAGTGAAATCAAATGTTCCAATTTTATATATTGTGTCTGGTTATACCTTAGGGATAGTCCACCTATCTAAAGCTTCTTTTACATCTTGATATGCAATTAATTCAGTTACCTCAGATGTGGAGGCTACAGTATTAGTCACGGATTGTATAGATGCAGAGCTTAGTTCAGACATGTGTGTGTGTGTGACCATGTATGCTTAATATAAAAAGGATATAAACAGTACTATAACCAAGACTAATCATGGCTCTGATACCAACTTGGGCTAGTCGCCACGCACCAGCCACGTGAGGAGGCAAAACACTGTAGGTTCAGCCAGATCAGATAACAAAATAACTTACACTGAGCACGTCTGTCAACGTTTTACAGGGGTCAACGGTCTTAACATAATCTCTGCTCAACAGACCTACCCAGACGCGACTTGGGTGACGTCCCACTCAGTGTTCATTGATTGTTTCCTGACCTTACTGTAGTACAGTGTGTATATATATAAATTTTATTAATAAGAAAATATTAAGTACATCATGATGGTCTACGTCCACCAATTATAAAGAATTTGTCTCTATCTATTAAACTAGTAATGCTAGAAGATAAAAGTAAAAAGTCTAAAATCTCACAGTTCTGGTAATTATTATTCTTAATAATAAAATCAACAATTGTGTTGCATTTTGTACTAACCCAAGCTACATTAAAGAAATCAAATTTCTTCCTATTACTCTATATAATCAAAGATAAGAAGTTTGATAAATTCCAACAGATAGAGCCACTTATATTTATGCAATCCACAATCTTTGTAGAATCACACTCTACAATAATTCTGCTATAGTTATTGCTGCTAGCCATCTTCAATCCTTCGAATAAAGTTGCTAATTATGCTTGCTCAGTACTAGAAGCGAAAATTGATTTCTCAAGAAGCTTAAGAGATTGACCGGCAGAATCCCTTGCTATTATACCAAAAGAGCTGCTAGGAGGAGAGGAGAAAAAAAGGCATCCACATTAACATTAATACAGCCCAAGGATGGCTCCACCTTACCATATTCAAAGAGTAGCCATTGTCTATTTCCAGATCTTCAAAGATAGAAACCCTACTACAATAATCGACTTTTTTAGCTTCTGAAACAAAGAAATTCCTTATAAAAAGATGATAATTATTGATGCCGGAAATCTCAATAGTGAGTTTACATGTAATCTCCTTCGTACATAGAAATTCTCTCTGTCTGGGAATCTGCAAAACACAGACAAAGAACCCGAAGGTGAGGAGAATCAGGGAGGGGGGTTATCTTTGAGTCTCTCATGACTAAGTCAATATCCTAACATTATTTTGACATAGTTTTCTTAGGGCAGAAAATGACCTATTATTTCTCTCTTTAAAGGATGAGGGTATTTGTACCTGAAGTTCTACGGAGGAAACGTTTCGAAGAAGCCCTGTGAGCGTGTTGGGGAAGCTTCCCGGGTTACGACGTCTATCTTCGATTGGATGGAAAGGAGACAATTTTTGACATAAAGTGACAGAAAGAAATGTTGATGCGCTTTTGATGTGACATATCATAGACTGATCTTCCATCCTGCCACGACGATTAGACTTATTGAGTATTTGAGCCTGTGGTAAGGAACCACATAGGATGGTACTTTTGACGGATAATGATGACTTTCGTACTTGAGGTCAATCAAAATTTCTTCGTGAAATCCATTTGTGTTCTCGAATATGCTCAGGTGTATACGACTCAAGATCCCTTGGGGCTGACCAGCTAAGGTTGGTTCTTCTCCTTCTACACTTTCCTTGTCATTGATGCTTGAGAAAGCACCCATAACAGTTGCCCCCAATCGAAGAAACTTTAAGTATAAATGTGAGGTGCCCATGATGGGTGAGGCTCTTAGCTTACCACTGCTCAAAGGTAGCTCGAACGATGAGCTCGGATAAAGAAGTCTTCTGACCCGGGAGACTGAAGCCACCCAAGTGTACATGCTGTCCTTCCCAATGCGCTCCATGGAGATTGTATCTTCGATATGGGCCAAAATATCAAATCAACTTATAAAAAGGAAGATGCAGTCGCATTATTTTTTAAAGCAGCAAATGTATACCGTCAATCAGAATTTCATCAGCTGATGACTCATTTTACAGATGCATTTCTAGATATCTCACAATACGTGTCGGTGGGGGGAGTTGAGAGGTGGACATGTCCCTGCTTTGATGGAATGCGATGCAATATAATGACTACAAATATCGTGGAATATTTGAATGGAATTTTGATGCTTGAGAAAGCACCCATAACAGTTGCCCCCAGTCGAGAACTTAGGTGGCTTCAGTCTCCCGAGTCAGAAGACTTCTTTATCCGAGCTCCTCGTCCGAGCTACCTTTGAGTGGTGGTAAGCTAAGAGCCTCACCCGTCATGGGCACCTTCCATTTGTACTTAAAGTTTCTTCAATTGGGAGGCCTGTACCAAATGAGATTAATTACTTGATCATTTTACCACGTCTCATCTACCACGCATATGTCATTTCGTCCTTTCTGCGGTTCAATGCCATCAATATCTTGGGAGTGGAGGCATTAATGGCATGTGGGTGCGTGTATATGAGTCTGTTTCATTGATGTGTCACTTCATTCCTGACGCGTCGTTTGAACGACGTTTGGTCTTCCAAAAATTTTCTTATTGGTCCACGAAATGGCCGCTTACTAGGGCGTAGGATAGCTTGAATGGTCACCATCATGACCCTCTTTAATGCCCTTTAACTGAGCAGCTTCCTTCTTCTAGGCCTATAAATAGATGATTTTCCTTTTCATTTCCTTCATCCCTGCCTTTCTTACAGAATCGAAACTTTCATTATTGCCCCCATTTCTACTTTTTTCCTTGAGAGAACAATGATCCTTCCCTTTCTAAGGCCTCTTTGGTTCAGATGCTTCCTCTTGAGATACTCCTGGCTTTCCTTTTCATGGTTGTAGTTTTCCTTTCCATCATCTTTTAAACGTCTTTCCTCAAAGTTTCTGACGTTCCATTCGTGGTGATTTTTTTGCCATCGACAAACCCATGTGGTGGACATTTTATCCGTGCTGGTTACCGGCTTAAAGTTGCAAAGTCCTTTCTGTTGTAAAATATTACCCTTATGAGAGGTCTGCAACTTAACAAAGGATCTTGTCCTTGGACTGATAACGAGATGACTTCCTCGAATGCATCCCACTTCCTTTCTCGTCGATGTTCCCTTCCTTTTATCACATTTGTCCTTTCAGACCTCTAGTTCCTTATTGCAACACGCATTGAGAGTGAGCCGTGCACAACCATTGTAGACATATCCTTCAGGATCGTCTCGAATCATGCGGTGGTGGTTTTCTTCCTTGCTCACCTTGTGGGAGAAGTTAAGACTCTTTCCATCCTCAGCTCGAAAATTAGGTGTTGTCCGTGGTTTGGATCCACTTTTTATCCCAACTTGGTGTGGGTCTTCAGACCAAGTCAACATAATTCTCAGCCGACAGGCGACCAGAGTCCTCTAGACCTCAAAAGAGTTAAAAAAAACTATGGAAATCCTAAGGCCACCATCCCAGTCCTAGGGGGTCTTTTCCTTTTAAGTTAGCCGAATAGGGGTTCGCCTCCTCAATTGAGGAGGAGATTTTTTTGGCTTTTATTCACTTGTACTTGTAATCATTTTTCCCTAGTAATGAGAAATGGACTTTTATTTAGTAACTTTTACTCCTTTTAGCTTTGCTTTTGCTTATTTCCTTTATCGTAACATTTTATAATTGCACGAACTATGCTTTAAGTAATAAACATTCCTCAGTAGATAAAGTTTCACTTACTCTCGTCGAGCTTTGATTAAGGGCTAGACGAGACATTAATCTTCCTTTGTTCCTACTTCTTTTTTGCTTTGAGTTATGAATGTTCTAAGTACTCATTCATGTTGAACTGAGCTATGGGGTTGCTCAGACCCCAAGCTTGAGTGGGCCCCAAACAGACTTGGTCCTTCCCAGTGGGCAGACTCCTTTGAGGGAGGTCGGGCCGTTCAGACATGTCGAAATCTTAGTGAAGTCTCAAGTGTGTTTGCCATTCAAGGGGTCTGGTCGGGCGGACCTGCCTCAAATTGGGGCTTTACCTTTTGACGTTCTATCATGCGTCCTTTCTCTTGGATGAGCTTTTTCCTGGACTAACGAGTTAGACTGCAAGACAAACTCCTTTCCTTTGGTACTCGATCATAGGATCATTCCTTTGGCGCCTATCCAGGAATTCCTACTTTGGATAAAACCTTTTCCAGTGAGCTAAGGCATTGTTCTCGTCTGGTGAGCTAGAGTGCTCAGTAGACATCTCGTGCCTTTGGCGTCTTGCCATACGTGACTGCTCTGGATAGATCCTTAATATCGTCTTGTGAGCTAGAGTGCTCTGTTGGCATTTCTTTTTATCTTGATATGTAGTCAGACGTGTCTGCCCTAGCTAGATCCTTGATCCCGCCTGACGAGCTAGGGTGCTCATTAAACATCAGTTTTTGTCTCGATGCCTAGCCAGGTGTGCCTGCTCTGGCTAGATCCTTGATTCTGCCTATCGAGCTAAGGTACTCGGCAGACATCACTTTTTAATCCTAATTGGTGGACTAGAGTGGCGCATCAATCATCACTTTTTAATCCTAACTGGTAGGCTAGAGCGTCACACCAGTCATCACTTTTTAATCTTGACTAGTGTGCTAGATTGTCGTAACAGTCATCACTTTTTAATCCTGACTAGTGGCTAGATTGTCTCACTAGTCATCACTTTTTAATCCCGACTCGTGGGCTAGACTGTCGTACCAATCATCACTTTTTGATCCTTCATCGCATGTTGTGGAAGAGTCGATTTTCTCCTTTTATTTGACAGATGTTGCTAAGCACACGATCTATGTTGTCTGTTATACCTTAACGTTGGTCCTTCAAAACTGAGATCACTTCTTCTTCTCCAACTGAGGGAGGGCTGAGATGGAGCACTGAAGATTTTCGGGTGTCATGTTCCCCAAACTACCACCTCACATGCCTTATTGAGACCTAGTGTACTTTTCCTTTTGAACCTCATCTCTTATCTCTGGGAGGAACTCTCTCAGCTCCTCATTTTTGCTCTGGAGTAAGTGTTGATTTGCCTTAGCGGGTGATTAATTGATTCCTACAGAATTTCAAGTTCTTCTCCAGACTACTCTCTGGGCAGTTTGCTGATCGTTGACTTCCCTGTTCCTGTGGGTTCATCCACTTCATGCTGACCCCAAGGAGGAGCATGCATGCGTGTTCCGCCATTAAATCTTGGTTCCTCTATAAGCTGGTGTAAAATACCCTCATTTTCTTATAGGGGGCCTCAGATAGAACTTGGCGTGTGATCTCATGTACCAATTTTGACACGGTCTACGTCATTCCGTTTCACCCGATGTGGGATACGAGATTCAGGAGATGTATAGCCCAAATTTTCAAAACGTGGCTCATATCCATTACTTTTTTTAGGAGGGCTTGTGGTGGAGGGTTGATGCAAGGCTCTGTATTTCAACTAAGAATGACCTTAGACTCGTCGATCCGTACAACACCACTTTCATTTGTGCGGGAGCCTTTTCAAATTATTGGTGGCCAAAAGGACACGAGGAGTTGGACGGAAGGTGGTCTACCAATACTTTCCTCCACCTTCCAAAGCTGCTCACATATTGCCCATAGAAAGTTGTTTAGGGGTCTCTACCTTCGCTCGTTCTTCGGCATCCCCGTTCTCCTCCTTCGTCTGGCGACATGGTGAGCCGCCGTAAGCAAGTCCGGGGTTGTTTTATGGGGTGTCTTGAGTACGCTGCTCTTTCCTTTGTCTTCTTGGGATGACCACAACCACAACCTCCAGCTGTAACGGGGAGCGTGGACACTCGCTGTCTGGTTTTCGCTTTGGTCCCGGTTTTCTCAAGATGTGGCAGTTTCTCAGAGCCAAGATGTCTTCCCATCCTCTCCCAGATAGTTTTCCCTCAGGATTCCGCGAGTGCATGATGATTACTGCGGTGCACCTTTAAGTCACAGGGGAGGATCACTCATGTGCAAGAGACCGTTATTATTTAAGCGATGACTAGCGTGTTTTTCCTCCATTTCTTGGTCACCTTAGAGGTTATGACCACCGTATCCTTCCACCTCCGTTGTGTAATCATTATGATGACAGAGGGTCCTTCTCTCACTGAGGGAAGGGTGAATCATCCCTCTCATCTTGTACTTCATCGATATAAGATACCAAACCTATCCCCTCCTTGTAGGAGAATGAGGGCTTCAAGTGTTTTGAATCTGAACGATTTTATCATCGTCCCACAGATAACGTCAACTGTTGAAGTAAAAATCTCAACAATGAGTTTTCAGGTAATCTCCTTTGTATGTAGAAATTATCTTGGCTTGGGAGTCTGTAAAATACAGACAAAGAACCCGAATGCGAGGAGAACTAAGGGGTGGTTGCCTCACCTAAGGGTTTATGATGCCTAAATTAGTATCCTGATATTATTTTGACATAGTTTCCTTATGGGAGAAAATGGCCTCCTTTTCTCTTTAGTGGATGGGGGTATTTGTTCCAGAAGTTCTGCGGAGGAACCATTTCGAAGAAGTCTCGTGAACGTGTTGAGGAAGCTTCCCCCGATGTCTGTCTTCGATTGGACGAGAGGGAGACGACCTTTGACATAAAGTGATGGGTATTAAATGTTGATATGCTTTCAAGGTGACATATCAGAGACTGATCTGCCATCCTACCACGTCGATTAGACTTATTGAGCGCTGAGCCTGTGGGAAAGCGCCACCTAGGATTTTCGGCGGGTAATGGCGACTTTGGTACTCGAGGTCAACCGAGCTCTTTTCACGGATTTTATTTGTGTTCTCACATATGCTCAGGTATGTGCACCCTGAGCTCCCTTGAGGCTGATCAATTGAGGTCGGTTCTTCTCTTTCAACACTATTCCTTATCGTTGGCTCTCTGTTGGGATGCGATACATGTTGTCTTGCCATTGGTGCTCGAGAAAGCATCCATAACAAGAATCATATACTTTTTATTATATATAGTATAGGAAAATAGAGTTTGCAACAGTTTGATCATTAGAATAAATAAGATATTATCATCAAGCCAGATATTGTTTGTTACGACTTTATGGAAAATCTTAGTTCTGTTAAAATATTGATACGGCAAATATTGGACGATCAAAAGAAAAACCCATATAACTTTCTAATGAGATGAAAATGTAGGGGTGTGCACGGTTCAGTTCGGTCGGTTAGTAAGACATTTTTGTAATCGAACTGAATTCACCGGTTACCTATAATACTGAAACCGAACTGGTGTAACAAAAGAACCGAACCGAATAAAACCAAAGTAATTGGTTCGGTTCGGTTTGATTACTTGTAACGGTTCGACTAAAATTATAATTTTTTTTTAAAAATAACAAAAATCATTAAATTGAAAATATCAACACTCGTGTGTGTGTGTGTGATTAATAATTATGTCTAATTTTTAATAATATATGTCTAATTTATTATATTTATAATAATTTATGTCTAATTTATGTATGTATATTAAAAAATAGTTGTAATCAATTCGAACCTATTACATGTTTATTGTAAAATATAATAAAACCGAAAATTTGATTATTTAAATTAACTAAATCAATTACAATTAACATAAAAAATTGATCAAATCGATTCAGTTCAATTTAATTCGATTCCATTCTATCAGTTTATAAAAATTCTACACACCTCTGTGAAAATGTTACGGGCCTGTGGGAGATACGGATATGGGTCTTCGCTGGTTTGTGCAGACGGAGGATGATTTATTTTATTTAGGTTGTTAATTTTATCTTGAACGGTTCATATTTGATTAAAAAATTAAAAAATATTTTTTTAGTGTAGCTTAAATTTGGGTTTTTGTTTTCATTTCGACAGCTCAAATTTGACGAGAAGACAGCCTCCAATTCTGTCAAGATCAGAGATGATCTAATTCTAGGAGATAAAGTAAATTAGTGGTGGACTAGATAAAGCAGAAAAGTTGAGAGGGATATTAGGTTTATGTCATATCAATCCCAACTTTTGGTTCTCATTAAGGCATAGTGAGCAATTGGGTAAGCACTGAAAAGTTTAAAATTTTAGTAGCACTTATAAAGTGTCATTTCCTAAATAAGACTATTTTCACTGATTAGTTTAATCACCATTTCATACCAATTATTTTCAATTTCATTTTTCCTCATCTTTTTTAGTTGACTTTTTCATTTTCTTGTACCATTTCCGTACACGCACAGCAATAGCAACAATAATATATATATATTGTAATAGCAGCAATAATATGAGGTATTTTTTTTTTTGTAAATTACGTTATTAGAGTTTAGTTAATCAAATTAATTAATTTTGTCGAGATAGCCAATTTAAACTAACATCCACACGCATGTAATAATGAGTTGGAGTTGTTATTTGTATATACTTGTGACAGAAAAATATCTATGGTAGGTTTTCTCTAATTAGGTATGGTGATTATTTTTATGGCATGGACTTCCACCACAAAACTAGAGCACTGTGTTCTAAAATATGTTGCTTATAAAAATTGCATTACATTTACAACTCATGATATAGATTACAGTGTGTATCGTTTACATCAGTTTAGAAAATATAAGTACGCTATACCGATATATTTTATCGTTTGCAATATTTTTCTTTTTATTAAAGATATATTACAATTTAAGAAGAGTGAGTTATAATTTTTTGAACATGTTTCCTTAAATCATTGGGGTGACCAAACTTGTTATCAACCATAAATTATGTACAGGTTTTTAGACAAATATACCATTCAGAAATTTTAATTTGTTAAATAGTCGATAATAATAATAGTTAGAAGAAGTCAATAAAATTATAAACTATATTTACTATAATATTTCATCATTACATTTATTTCAATATCATTTATCCTAATTAGTAGCTAAACTAAATGAATTTTAAAATTTAAATTATCAGAAAGATTTATCTATTTTAGGTTACTTAAAAATAAGGGTTTGAATTAGTATATTTAATTATAAATAACAATCATTTCAATTATTTGCATATATACCTATTTAATTATAAATAATAATTTTCTACTATTACATCCACATTATATATATATATATATATATAATAGTAGGATTACATATTTCTGAATATTAATGTTTATTTTTATTATTCTCGTAATACAGTCAATATGTATTAACCGATACTACTAAATATTATTGTTAATAAAACTTTATTATCAGACTAATGATATTTTTTTGATTAATTTATTAAAATAATTATTATATATTCGTAAATAGGTATCAAGATATTTAGTATTAAATTATTACAATCCATACAAATATATATGTTTCCTTCTCTAAACAAAAGCCTTTAGATATATTACCAAAACATAATGTACAATATATTTACCATGAATTTATATTTATTTATTTGATGAGTAAATATATATTTGTCTAAAAATCACTACTAATTTTTCTAGAAAATAACAAATTTCCCAGTCTTAAAAAAATATGCATTTAACAAAAATGATTGATTTAAAAAATACATCTACGTTAAAAATTATAATTATTTTGAATTAAATTATTTATTTTATTAGTAAATATAGATTTATCTAAAAATCACAACTAATTCCTCTAAAAATAAGAGAAATGCTCAATCATTAAAAAATATATCATTTAACGAAACATTATATAAATATTTATAGGAGAAAATATTTAGAAATCATTATTTTCATTAATTACATAAATACTTATATAAATAAAATGGACCAATAACTAATAAACACAATTACATAACTCATAATATTCTCATTTTTTATATGATATATCCCATGTATATAATGACACTTTGTCAGTTTTTGTCATAAATGAAAGTTTTAAATCAGGTTTTTTGGCAATATTAGTGTTAATTATATTTTTTATATATCCCATGTATATATTTTTTTCTCCTTGCTAATTTTTAGTATTATTAGTCTCACAATTTTATTTTATTTAGATAAGAAAATCTAAAGATTTTTTTAAAAAATTTGTTAAAGAAGTTAGATTTTTTAAGATTTAAGGATTACTTATAAACGATCATGAATGATGGAATGAGAATATAAATATATGATCAAACTAACTTAATTACTAATTTAATTATTTTTAAAAATGTCTGAAAAATTATAGCATACACCATATTATAATGGTTAAATGTTAGAATTTTTGAATTATTTATAAATGATTTAAAAATTTCTGAATTATTTATAAATGATTTCAAAAAGAAACGAGACGAAGAGAAATGCCAACATGGTAAGAGACAATGGCAAGTGGGGCACTGCAACATTTCACCATTATGTAAAT
Organism: Datisca glomerata; assembly: GCA_003255025.1. Classification (NCBI taxonomy): domain Eukaryota; kingdom Viridiplantae; phylum Streptophyta; class Magnoliopsida; order Cucurbitales; family Datiscaceae; genus Datisca; species Datisca glomerata. The sequence goes on along the minus strand of QANY01013712.1, from coordinate 369,968 downwards.
TTTTCATAAAATTTTGCCCAAATAATTAATCACTGACAGTAGTTTCAATAAAAAAATAATTATCGTGATCAATTTCTGTTCATCAATCCTTTCTAACAGAAAGAATTAAAAAGAAAACATTAGTTTCACCATCTATTTATTTTCATCATATAATATTTCATCTAACACTTATTTTTATTTTCCTGATCCCCAAAAACACAGGCTCTATGATAGGGAATTTTAATTTAATTATTATGTTAGAAGTAAATACAGAAATTTAAATTTTAGATATGTGAAACGGGAATTATCGTGACATGTTTAGCCCATGGAGATGATGTCATCATTTCATGCACAAACGTGACAAAATATTCCGAATCTATTTATGGTTAATTATATGATTTTTTTCATTAATATATATGGTGGTATCGTGATCTATAGTAATGAAGGATTCAAATCGTTTGCAATCGTTGGATTTGGTGAAATCAATGTTACCCACTTCGTAATTGACAGTCAAGATTCCAATTAAGAACTCATGACATAAAAAGAGATTGAAAATCAATTTGTCACTCATAATATATAAAATATTATATTTACACACATANATATATATAATATTTATATATAAAATAAATATTACACACACACATATATATATATATGTGTGTGTGTTTTTATATCATGAACATTATTTTGTTAATATTTTAGATATTTTAAATGTTTTTATAAAATTAAAAACAAAACAACAAAATAAAAAATCTACAGATAGACAGTCACAGTATTAACAAAATAATGTTCATGATATAAAAATATCTAAAATAGTATACATGATCCATCACATTTCTAATGATATAATGATATAAAATACAAAATTTTATAAAGTATTAGTAAAAGAACAATTAATTAATAGAATTTAAATGACTTAAATAATAATAAAAATTAATATATATTATATTTAATAGGGCTTAAGGATATAAGGGGAAATCAAAAGTCTATCATTTTTAAACCTATTTTAATATAGTAGAGATTTGTGATGTACTTGACTTGAAAATGGAAATACCACATAGCTGAGGGCATACGATTGCTACAATAAGTTTCCCACTTTTTGTATTAGGAACGAGTTTGTCAATTATCTCAAAAACTTAAGTTGTTGACCGGTTAAAACGAATTGATATATGAATAAATTCTTTACAATCCCTCTCATATGTGGTTTGAAATTTTTTTAAATAGAGATTAAGATCGTTGATACGAAGATTTGAACTTAGAACTTATGCTCAATGTCATGTTACGTATATATATATATATATATCTTAAAAGCCTAAGTTGTTGGACTATGACGAACATATATATATGAATTAATTCTCAACATTATATATAGGATATGCCTCTTAATTAAATCAAGCATTTCTGAGCGGCCAAGTACAAACAACATAGTGAGAGAGAGAGATTTGTTTCAACTCAATGGAGTCAACTACAACTACAATAACAATTCAGGAAGAAGAGGGAGTTGTTGTACTTCCAAACAAAGAGAAGAAGAAACAAAAAATTTCTCTCTCCCCCATAACTTTGTATCTTAGAGAGAGAATCCCAAAAGATGTAATGAGAAAACTATTACACAGTGTAAAAGTTGGAATAGCTATGGTTTTGGTTTCACTTCTCTATCTTCTTAGTCCTCTCTATAATCAAGTTGGAGATAATGCTATGTGGGCTATAATGACGGTTGTTGTCGTCTTTGAGTTTTTTGCAGGTTTCTATTAATGTAATTATGATTTAATTAATTATTTTTATTATCGGGTTCTTTTTATGTTTAATTAACACAATCATGTTATTTAATTGATTTCAGGAGCTACACTTAGCAAAGGCTTGAACCGTGGGTTGGGAACCATATTAGGAGGTGGATTAGGGTGTTTGGCTGCAGCCTTAGCACAAGAAGTTGGTGGAATTGGCAACACACTCATAGTTGCCACTTCATTGTTTGTCTTTGGTAATCATGTTCAATGTTTTATATTTTTTTAACGAAAAATCTCACAATTTTTATCAGAATTGAGATGAATTAAGCAGAAAATACAATAAATTAATGGTGCAGGAACAATGGGAACATACTGTAGGCAGGTGACAAGCATAAAGAAGAGATATGATTATGGAGCAATGATATTCATCCTCACATTTAATCTGATAGCAGTCTCAGGTTTAAGAGCTGAAAGAGTAATGCAATTAGCCAAACAACGTCTCCTAACTATTGCTTTGGGATTTGCAGTCTGCTTAATCATTAGCTTACTCATCTTCCCCAACTGGGCTAGTGATCAACTTCATCACTCTCTTTCCTTTCATTTTCTCCATCTCTCTCAATCTATTCAAGGTAATAATAAGATCAATCTGCTTCAATAACCCTTCTATTTTACCTTAATCAAATTGAGGTTGTTTTCTTTTCAACAGGATGTGTTGAAGGCTACTTCACATTAGTGAGTGAAAAGGAAAAGCTTCCAACTGCTAATCTCAGTGGTTGCAAATCGGTCTTAAATTCCAAATCAAAGGATGAGTCACTGGTATATTAATTATCTCCTAACCCCATTTCTTTTTCCTCTCAAATCAAAAATTAATTCTAATAAAGAGATAAATTCTGAATTTTCAAGGCAAATTTTGCAAAATGGGAACCATGGCATGGAAAATTTGGGCCTCACTACCCTTGGGGAAAATATTTACAAATTGGGGATCTTCTCAGAGAGCTAGCTGCCACTACTTTTTCACTGCAAATCTGTCTTCAATCTCCTAGACAGGTGAATCCCTCACATTTTTTGCTTTAATTAAGTCTTGGTTAAACATTGTTCAGGGACCAAATTTAAAGAAGTATCGAGAAAAAAAAACATGTTTAAAGATAGATAAAAATAAAGTTCGAGGGATCGAAATTGATAAAAAATAAAGTTCAGGGATCGTAATTAAAAAAAGAGTCAAAGTTCGGAGACCCGAATTTTAGTTTAGCTTTAAATCTTTTTCCTTGGCTGAATTTGAAAATCCATGCCTTACTTCATCTCAAACATGTAAAAATAGGAATCAGAAGCATGGAGAGAGTCAATTAAAGAGGCAAGTGAAGCAGTTGGGTCATCACTTGCATGGACATTGAAAGAGCTCGGAGAGAGCTTCATGAAAATGAGAAGATGCCAAGCCGAGACTCTGATAATTCCAAAGTTGAAGACAGTCAGACAAGAGATGAGCTTAGTAATGTCTCCTTCCAAGCTAGGACTGCTAGAAACTGGTGACAGAGTCGCTGTCGCCGGGTTCGTGTTCTTAATGATGGAAATGGTGGAGAAGGTTGAAGAACTGGCAAAGGAAGTGGAAGAACTTAGTGAAGTTGCTGGATTCATTCTGTAGCAATTTTTGGATGATTAAGCGGATCGGGTAGAGGATATTGCACAGTGTACATAGTAATCATGAGAAAGAAAGAGAGTTGAATAATATTTGTAAAGAGATTAAAAACCAGACCCAATCGCTCAGAACAATGAGAACGGAGAACACAGCCGATATCCTTTTAGGATACGTTTGGCAGTCCAGAGAACACAGCCGATATCCTTTTAGGGTACCTTTGGCAGTCCGAAGAACACAGCCGATATCCTTTTAGGGTACGTTTGGCATTCCGGAAAACACAGCCAATATCCTTTTAGGGTATGTTTGGCAGTCCGGATAGGACTACTAATTCAGTCGGACTGAATTATTGAATAAGAAAACTGAAGGGAAAAAAACTGACATGTTCGAACCAAACGCATGATCCGTGTGCCTACCACACTATCAAGAAACTTGCAGAGATCGGCAAGACCTAAAACAATTTGCTATGAGATTTAACTTTGATTTATCATCATATAAGGATCTGCTCAAATTCTATCCAAAACAATTTGAATGATAACGAGAAAGGTGAAAAGATACAAGTCCAGTAAGTATATCACGAAAGAACGAAAGAAGAAGAAAAGGAAAGTTGGGAATATACAAAAAGATATGTAAGTTATAGAAAAACTGAAATTTACATTAAAATGGGTGTGGAAGTTGGGAGTTGGAGCATTTTCCAGCAACAAAAGTGTTAGTATGTAAGAAGCAATTCCTTACCATAGATTCATAATATATAGTACCAGAACGATATAAACGCAGCGATTCCGCTTAGTATACAGAGTCTGTCTAACCTGTTTTCATTTCTCATCTTCTCCTCTTTCAACTCGCTCTGGACTCTCGCGTACAAATGACAAGACTCTAGTACTTCGCCGTAGTTTTTGCTCCGTCTGCAGCTCAGCGCTTCCTTGAGAATAAGTAAACTGTTTCTTCCATTGACATATGCACCTTCCATGTCTTCCAATTGCATGCTTAGCTCTGTTAATTCAAGAGTCGTTTGAATGGATTCTCCCTCCGTTTCGATTACTCTGAATTTCATACTGAGTATGCATTCCACTACTTGACACGGAAGAATGTCCTTGGCAGGAAGAACTGATCCAAAACGAATAACGAAATCTTTGTCCGTTGGCCAATGCCTTTGCCCACCAAGAGGGCTCCAGCTAGCAAGATTAGCAGCCTGCTTTATTTTTTTGTTCACAACGATCCAACTCAGCCGGACCCCATCACGAAGCTCTCGCCATAGTCTACCATCTTTCCTTTCTCTTTCCAAGGATGCGATTGGTGGAAGACCATCAGAAACAGAAAGAGTTACTTCACTATCATAAGTAAGAAGATCAATACGAAACGGGCAGTTGTAAAACCAACCATTGAAGCCATTTGCATTTGGGATTCCCCAAAGCACTTTTGAGCAGATTGTTTTATCTTTATACCATATATCGACAAGAGAGACAAAATCGGAGGGTGAGAGAACATCAAAGTCATCCATGTCACCGTAATATTCAGCCTCAGTCCATTCTTCAGGATACTCGAGATATTCGTTCCATTCAAACTCGGCTACTTCCTTGTTTACTATTAGTGGAAAACAATCTGCATAGAACTTTCTGAATCCCCCGATTGATGATATCAAACTTTTGACATCTTCTCTATTGGTTGAAGGCCACATGGAAGAACATACATTTTCCCACAATTTTTCCTCCTTTGAAATGGAATGAAAGGCTGCACAAGTACATGCCGCACTAGCCAAAGTGGGTCCATCTAGACGCTTTAATATGTCATAGAAAAGATCGGAGCTCAATGATGCCATGGTCTCTAATGGTGTAACTGACATCGATCTTGATCTTTTCTTATCTGGGGAACAAATCATATGCATATTACAGGAGAGAGTTACGAAAGATAGCAATCTAACGGTAATATCAATATAGGAAGAGTGAAAATAAAGAATAATTTTTTTTCTTATTAATGATAGAGAACGACTTGCAATTGGTCAACTTTCACTTTTTATCATGAAATTATATCTGTACTAAGTAGCAATCACTCATTTTGATGATTGCCTCTATTGCTTCAGAAAGCCCAAAAAAATAAGTGATCAAGTAACATGAAAACCTGCATATCTCTAGAGAACTATCTATAAAAAGTGCCAAAAAAAACTACTGTAAAACAAGGAAGAAAAGAAAAAACGTAATACTCACTCTCAAATCTTGACGCAGAAATATGACCAATCAACAACGGCAATGAAGACCAAAAGCAAAAGAAATAGCAGAGTTGTAGAGAATCAAAATCAACTTTAGCATATCCGTACTTAATAAAGGTAAGTATTCAATTAACTGCAAATTGGTTTTCACCTGTAAACTGCAGTTTTCAACAAGAATGGAATAAATATAAATTTCAGCCTCTTGCACATGTATGCGTTTTTGGGATAATCACAACACAAGTCCATCATCCAAAATCTACATGTACTATATATTAATAGCTTTATTGGATTCTCTCCATTAGATTTTGGGTGAGTAGGGACTTGGGAATACTTTACTTGAAAGCACTTTAATGCACTAAAAACAATAATTTAAGTCTTTTGATTGAAATACATTTGACACTTCTATATGAAACATTTGTTCAAATGCTTCCTAAAATGCTTACAAATACAAAAAAATATATTTCAAAGTATATTCAAGTGCTTCATACAAAGATGGATAAATAATAATTGTCAACCAATATAGTTTTACTTCAATTCATAAACATGTTTATAGTCACAAGCATTAGAAACACCTTTAATGTTGCTTCTTCAGAATCCCCACTTTTTAGAATCCGAAACATTCCGTTACAAACTTGACATGATTTCCGAAAGGAGGCCTCAATTTTCTATAGCCATGACAGATTGAACTGAAACTCCAAGACAAATGATGATATCCAAGACAGATGAAGAAAAAAGGTACGAAACTTATAAGATATAGTAGGTTTATTTCTACTCTTATAACTTGAAATTGGGGATTCCATTCTAAAATCCATATGTTTCCTCATTTCACTGTTACCGGAGATTTCAAACAGCCTACTCGAAATTGGCTAATGGAAATGGATTGCAATTAAACAAGTAACAAACATGAATCCAATTCTAATTGAATCGAACCAACACCACTAGGCGCTAAAACGAGAAATTTCATTATTGAACTTATTCGGAAGCACAATAGAAGTCATCTATAATCGGAATGAAAAAATTTCGAAATCAGGAAAGAAATTCAAAGAAAATTTGAAAGGTGGGATTTCATCTCACATACCTCACAGGCGATCAAAGAGGCTGTTGCAGTAACAGTAACACACACAGAGAGACAGAATGATAGACCGATATTGACCCGCGAACGTCTTTTGACTTTCTACAATGATTTAATGAGAGAAACGAGGGATTTAAGGGAAACCCAGCTGTAATAAGTGGGATCTGAGAGCGAATCTTGAGTTATTTTGGAATATAGCGAAGAAAAAAGAAAGAAATGGAGATCGGTGGTCGTTGTTGCTGGAGTAGGAAGTTTTATAGGGCGGGTTGCGTACATAAACAAGAAGCTATGAGATTTGGACCAATCTCTTCTTCTTCAACTGTGACTGTGATGAAAGCTTTGACGTTGCCACATCAGCAAAAAGTGATATGTAGCAGCTTATCAAGTGAGTAGATTCTTTGTCTACGTCCAGTACCAACCATATTATCCTTTCAATATTATGTGAATATCTTTTTTAAACTTTCAAGAGCACACGTATAAGTATTATTAACATTGGGACAGTTTCAATTATTTCCATCTTCACCTTTATATGTTAAATTATGTTCAACTCATTTCTTTATTTAAGGAAAACAAGGCCGAGATGAAAATTATTTTATTTGACGGCTAAGTTAGTTAGTGTAGTAAAAGAAATAAAAAAGAAAATTTTAGTGTTAAGATAAGGTTGAGAGTTATAATTTTAATATATGTCCCCACCAGAGTTTATTCTTGATCAAGCTAGAAAATCCAATCCCAATCCTGGTCTGAATGAGTTTGGGATGGCAAAAAATCTTGTTCAATACAAGGACGAGATTGGTCTAGAGACAATATTTTAACTTTTAAGACCAAGGTTTTTTTATGAGGTTACTAACACATTCTTCTTCTTCTAAAAAATATGAACACAATAATATACTTTAATACACAACACAACATATAAAGGTGAGGAATAGTGGAAGATGTTTTTTTAAAATATAGACATATTTTCATCACAACTGGTATTAGCTAGTGTGCGTGTCGTAGACAAAATTCACCTCATAAATTTTGTTTGCCATAGGGTAATGTAAAATTTGTAGGGATCAAAACTCGAATCACATTAAGACAAAATCTATTATGATCAAATAGGTTAATAGTTACTCTCAATTCACTTCATAATTGAAAATATATTTCTCCTTATTAATTTGCATTTTAAGTATTACGTCGAACCATATTGTGCTATCGACTTATACAAGTTTATATCTATGATTCTTTCATATGTAACAATTATATTTATGGTATTTAAAATATATCATCAAATTGATTCACAACAATTAAAAGAATTTAAAATACATCTTGAAATACAAATGGTCCTTTTAACAATATAACTATTTGTCATCAAAGTTTATTTAGCAAGAGTGGGAATGAACTCTGATGTCCCTGTTTTTTAAATAAAGTGACAATTTCATTAAAAGAGCAAAATTACAACCATACAAAGATCTGAAAAAAAATTTATCAGATCTAAAAAATATAAAAAAAATTATAAATGATAGAAAAGACCAATATAAACATATTTACGTACAAGAAGGAAAATATGTACATAAACAGCACAATAAGATAGAGCTCAATCAGCTCGTTCTTAAAATTATCTACCAATCAATCTTGGTTTGGCCATCTAACACTGAAAAGTATATTCGCACAAAGATATGCTTAAACTCAAACAGATCTGGCAAACTCAAGTTGTGCCGAACATGGTAAGATTGGGGGCAAAGCGGGAAAGAGCGCAGAAATGGACGAATTCATCAGAGTGGGAAAGAACGTTGAAGCGGGAGGCCTCGTCAAAGCGAGAAGATCCTAGAAGGAGACCCCGTCAGAATGGGGAAGAAACGTTGAAGCGGGAGATCTCATCAAAGTGGGAAAGAACGTAAAAGCGGGCGACCTTATCAGAATGCTGAAGCGGGAGCCTCGTCAAAATGGGAAGAGCACAGAAGAGGGAGACCCCCTCAGAACAGGGAAGAAACGTTGAAGCGGGAGATCTCGTCAGAATGGGAAATAACGGTGAAGCGAGAGTCCCCACCAGAATGAGAAAGGAAGGAAGAGAAGAAGAACGGACTCAGGCGAAATGACCTGAGATGACAGACAAGCGACAATGATTGATTTTGTAAACGCTGAAAATACTCTGATGATACAGATTGGTAGACCACCATGTGATTGTGACTGATTGGCTCAAAGCCATAAGAAATCACTAAGTGACCGTGATTGATTGACGACTGAGCGAGACAGAAAGGAAAAATGGGGCCATACCCAACAGAATGATCCCCATGAAAGAGTGTGATCCTTGAGAATAATGAGTGCTTCATTTTATATTATTATTTTAATTTACACATGGGATTAGGCTTTATCATTATTCTCCTGGCTAAACAGAAAAAATCATTTACATTTTGGTGCTTTCATTGAGAAAAGAAAAACAACCTCAAAGTACCGTCCAAAAAACCAAACCATTCCTTGAACCAGGTCAAACACCCCCCTCAACGAAGGAAACAAGAACGGGGACAAACAAGCCAATCACCCTACTTTCCCAGTCGAGATGCTTCGGACCATCCTGGGCCGGATGCAAGAAATGGAACAGTGAAACGCTGAAACACTACATAACGCATGGCAAACGATGCAGGAGTAGATCGCTACATTACAACGGGACCTTGCACAGACGCAGACATAAGTCAACCAACACACTAATCATGAGGGAAGGGACAACTGTTGAGAAGGAAACAAAGCCGGACGGGAAGGTGACAATGAAAAAAGTAGGAACATAGGGAATGAAGACGGTGAGTATCAGTCCAAGTAACACAGAAAGGGGGAGGCAGGAGAAATTCTCCCACCAAGAGTCATGATGCAAGCTGTCATGGAAGAGATGATTAAACTCAGGAGCTTGGGAAACATGGGAAAAACCGACCTAAAATCACTCACTAGAACTCCACTATGTCTAGAAATCCTAGCCGTTCCGATTCTGAGGAAGTTCGTGGCACCTAAATTTAAATGTTATGAAGGGAAGTCAGACCCATTAGATCATCTCAGATGGTTCAAGAAAGTCATGGTATTATACCAGCATGAAGACGCATTGATGTGCATGATATTCCCCACAAGTCTAGACGGGATTGCACTCAAATGTAATGGAGGACTCAGACTACCTTCTGACGATATCTGCCTAGAAAGAAAAAGAAACGCTTCAGGAATACACTCACAGATTCAAGGAATAAATGGTCAAGGTGGAAAGTTGTGATGACAAAGTGGTGAGACTGGTCTTTAGACGGGGGTTGGATCCAGAATAAGCCTTATTTAAAGATTTGTCAAAGATAAAACCCCTGACCATAACGTAGACTTTTCAAAGGACGCGAGCATACATCACGTTGGAGGAAGAAAAAAGAAGTTTATTGAAGCATGCAAGACGACGAATTAATGAGAGAAAGAAGGAAGAACGGAGCTCGAAGCAGAATCAGAGAATGAAAAAAGGAGATGAGCGGGGAGACAGTAAGTGAAACAGAATCGTTGCTCGAAGGAGACCTGAGGATGACATCCATCCTAGAGACAAGGTCTACACTCTGCTTATTGTCTCAATATATCGAGTCTTGGAGATGATAAAAGACAAATCTTAGTTGAAAAGACCGGCCCCACTTATAAGAGAACCTGACCACACACACAAGGATAAATATTACTCATTCCACAAGAGCAACAGACATTTTACAAAAGAAGTGAAAGTTGCTTCCAACTGAAGGACTATGTGGAGAAACTAGTGAAAGAAGGGTAACTTAATCAATTTATGAAGAGGGAGGAACCACAACGGGAAGATGAAAGGGGGAACATGACAAGGGAAAAAGGGATAGCGGCAAGCATCCTTTCTGAATAGTCGATATCATCATCGCTTTAACTGAACTGGAGGGGACTACAAGAAAATAAAGGAAAGTGTACAGAAAAACCACTATTGGAAGGAAGCCGGAAGCATAAAGGCGCCGCCAACGAAAGCAGGAACCCCCACTCATTTTTTGCGACACGAACTTGAAACATGATGCGCATTATAACGATGCCCTTGTCATCTCATCATATGCTGAGAATAGTTGATACCATCATATGCTAAGAAGGATGTTGATTGACGACGGCAGTGCCGTCAACATTCTCCATCGACCAACGCTTAAAAAATGTCTATGGAGGAACGACGGCTACAAGGCCTGCCATAGCCATTAGTGGGCTTCGACGAGACTGCGAGCTACTCAGAATGATTGATCAACCTCCTAGTCAGCGCAGAATCATTCAATTATCTCACCGAATTCGTGGTACTTGACACATCATCCCCTTACAATGCTACTTTGGGGAGGACCTGGTTACATAAAATGAAGGCAGCGCCATCCACATATTACCAAGTGCTGAAATATCCATCCTCCGAAGGAATTAAAAATATGAAGAGAGACCTAGGTGCAGCCAGAATCTGCACAGTAATCGTATTAGAATTAGTGAGGAAACAGAAAATGGGAAGAGCGAAAGAAAAGCTGGGGAAGGAGATAAGAAATAGCAATCACAGAAGGATGCATAGGTGAGCCCTAGGTACAAAGCAAGAGAATAAATCGACCCCATCTGCTTAGATGAAGAAACACAGAAAATAATAAAATTGGGACCTACCTGGAGGAAAATGAGAAGGAAAGGTTGACTGACTTCCTACGAAGAAACAAGGATATTTTTGCAACTGCTGCTCAGGAAATGCTAGGTATGCTGGAAAATATAATCTATCATAAACTGAACACTGACCCTTCAGTTAAACCAATGAAGTAGTGAAAAAGGAGTTTCACACCAGAAAGAAACCTGGCCATTAAAGAAGAAGTTGACAGATTACTAAAAACAGATTTCATCAATGAGGTAGATTACCTAGAATGACTCGCTAATGTTGTCATGGTAAAAAAGAAAAATGGGAAATGGAGGATTTTTTTGGACTTCACAGATCTGAACAAAACTTGCCTAAAAGATGAATATTCGTTACCTAGAATAGATCAGATGGTGGATGCCATCTCAAGACACGAACTTCTAAGCTTCATGGATGATTTTTCAGGATACAACCAAGTGAAAATTTTCCAGCCTGACCAAGATAAAACGTCTGTCGTAACTGAACATGGTACTTTCTGTTATAAGGTAATGCATTTTGGTTTGAAAAATGTAGGTGCAACCTACGAAATGTTGGTAAATAGAATCTTCGGCAAAGAGATTGGGAAAACCATGAAAGTTTATGTAGATAACAATCTGGTGAAAAGTCAAAAGTGCAAAGATCACATCGAAAACCTTTGTCAGGACTTTTCCATCCTAAGAAAAAATTCGATGAAGTTGAATCTGAAAAAATACACTTTCAGAGTAGCGGCCGGAAAATTGCTCGATCACTTGGTTAGGAAGTGAGGAATTTAGGTCAACCAAGATAAAGTAAAAGCCATAATGGAGATGAAATCCCCATAAAACCAGAAGGAAATACAAGGCTTAACGGGAAGGTTAGTTGCTTTGAATAGATTCATTTCAAGATCAGCCGACAAGTGTAAGCCATTTTTCGTGAAGCTGAGGAAGAATTCAGTAGACGGATGGGATGGCGAGTGTGAGGAAGCTCTCACCAAGATAAAAGAATACTTGACAACTCCACCATTATTGTCAAAATCGAAGTCGTGGGAACCTTTGTACTTATACGTAGCCGTCTCACAGACCGCCGTTAGTGCCATTCTGATCAAAGAAGAAGAAAGGAAGCAGAAGCCGGTTTACTTCATCAGCAAAAGTTTAGGGGTAGCCGAGACCCGTTACAAAATGATGAAAAAACTAATATTGGTTGTTGTAGTAGCCACAAGGAAACTAAGACCCTACTTTTAGGCGCATACCACAAAGGTACTGACGGATTCACCAATTAGAAGTCTTCTACATTCACCCAAAATAAGAGGAAGAACGATAAAATGGGCAATCGAGTTAAGCCAATACGAGATCCACTATGAACTGAGAACATCGGTCATAGGGCAGGCCTTAGCCGATTTTGTGGTAGACTTTACTTTACATTTGATGCCAAAGAGGAATCAGGAAGCGGGCAACAAGTAATTGAAAAATGGGACGTGGGAATTATACATTGACGGAGCCTCAAATAATAAAGGAGCCAAAGCAGAAGAGGTAGTACGAACTTTGTTTGGAGAAACACTCAAACACTCCATCTCATTCAGATTTAACACCTAAAACAATGAAACTGAATATGAAACCCTAATAGCGGGAATCATTCTGTTACGGGAATTAGATATAAATGAAATAAAAATCTTTTGTGACTCAATGTTGATAGTAAAATAGGTAACATGGGAGAAACCTTCTTTTCGAAATGTAGAAAGCAAGGAAACGAAACACAATGGGAGCGGGAAAGGTTCATCCGCTCTAAACGGGTTAGTACTTTGAATTACAGAAGTCTTAACTTAAATTGTTGTTTAAGATAACTTGAAATACTGTTTTGAATTACTAAATTCTGAACTTAAATTGTTGTTTAGGATAACTTGAAATAGTACTTTGAATTACTGAAATCTGAACTTATATTACTACTTAGAAAAATTTACAAACTTAGAAATTGCTATGTGCTGAATTACTTAATTTGAAAAAATTACTTAGTTGAAAAGTGTTGAAAGTATTAGATTCCTAAGTTCTACTCACTCAAATCTTGCTAAATATAAAATACTAAACTAATGAAACACGCCAAGAAGAAAAATACATTTCATTACTAAAAAGTGAAGGTAAAAAAAAGAGAAAAAGAGAAAAGCGAATTGCAGAAGGAAAGATAAGACTCGTCGATACAAATGACTTCAGCAGTAGGAAGGTTGGCAGCATCGTCATCAACAGCCGAAATGGTGGAGTCTTCAGCAACAGGAACAGCGGAATCTTCAGCTACGGGAACTGAGGCATCTTCGGCAGTGGGATCATCTTCAAGAGAAACTTTTGGAGGGAGGTTTTCCTTCACATCCTTATAGCCCACCAGATGTCCTCGGTCTCTCTCTCTCCGCTCAACTTCCTCCCGAGCCACCTCAGCAACAGTCAACCTATCTTCCATGATCTTCAAGTTCTTGTAGGAAGTGGCCTGACACCTCTCAGATTCTTTAAGCGCTTCCTTGGTGGCCTTCAAGGAATCCTCAAGCTTGGAGAATTCCGCTACCGCAGCAACCACCCCTTGAGCTAAATCCTCAACTGTGCCCTGAATTTTGGTTTCCGGCTTCGTGAGTCGCTCAATTTTGGCCCTTTAAATCTCAAGGACCTCACGACAGCTCTCAACCTCCCTCTTCCATTGGACAACTGTCTGCTCATTAGCAAGAAAGTGCTATTAGAGGCTGTTATGGAAAATGAGAGCTAGCCGAAAAGAATAAGAGAAACCAAGACGTTTAGCCAACAAAAGAAGAATAACAAGTAAAGAAAAATAGAAAATAAATGAGTATACCTTCATTAAACCATGAATGAGCGAGTAGAGCTGATTCTCGACTGACATGCCACGAGCAGTGGCCATGTCTGTATCAGACTGAACCCCACGAAGCACAATATTTGCAGAACGAAGGTCATTAAAGAAGTTGACAGAAACGAGAACTTGTGGAACCCTGCGGAAGTTTCTCGAACTCCACAAAGAGGGGTCCTCCCCTCCGCCCTAAGTGCCGGATGAGTGGACATGAGTCGAATCCGGCTGAGGATGGGGCAGACTAGAAGAGGACTGTTACTAGGGAGCATCCCCTGGAATAACGAGAGCGAGGGGAATAGTTGAAAAGGAAGTAAGAGCAGCAGGAGGAAGGCTTAAAACCGTCTGTGAAGAACTTTGAGCCTCGCGTCTTGGACATACGTTCTTTTCTTCCTCGGACACGTCCCCAATAATGGTACTCCTCAAACAAGCGCGCCTCGACATAACACTCACTGCAAGGTGTTGAAACAGACGCTCTCACTCTGCGTCTTCCCGTTCAGACCCAAAAGAAATGGATGTACGAGAAATAGAAATCAGAAAATGCGAAGTGAAAATACCTAGTGGGATTTCGGGAGAAGATAGAGGAGATGATGTGGATGGCTGCGCTAAAGGCAGAGGCATTAAACGGAGGGGTGAAGCTTGGTTATGTTCCGGGATGAAGGCTTGGTTATGTTCCGTTAATTTCTCGTCTTGGATCTAGGATATCATCACATCCCGTCGCGACTATGATATTCTCTCTTGATCCTGGGAAAGATAAGGGGTTTATTCCTTTTATTATCTACGAAGACAAATGAGTATAAAGAAAGTCAGTTAAAAAAATAACAAAACAAAACAAACAGAAAGCAAAGATGTAGGAATCGGAGCTCCGACGACTTACAGTAGACTCCCCATCTATGGAGAATCGTCCAACGGCCATCACCGCCCCAGTTCCCTCCTCTCTGGAGAACATCTTGTTCCCAACATTTGTCCCCTTTTGGGATCGCAGTGATCATTTCCTTTTTTTCAGCACTAGGGCAAGGGGTCAGATAGTAACACTCAGACTCAACACGGTTCTTAATGATGTAGCACGCCCTAAGTTCATCTTCTCCTAAATCTAAGCCATGCCTCCTATTCAAGGCTTCAAAACCAAGTAAAATTCAATACAAGCTAAGGGTAAACTGTGATGGAGCTAATTTAAAGGTGTGGAAGAATTCCTGAAAGAAATGGGAGAAAAGAAGCTTAAGCCCCAAAGCTATGTACATAGGGCTTAAGGTTATCTGGTATGGAGGACTACACTTAGAATTATCGGCTCACACCATAGATGAAGAGGAAGGAATTTCAAACAAGAAAATGAAGAAGATAACAGGGGAGAATGTCTTACCAT
This sequence comes from Datisca glomerata, assembly GCA_003255025.1. Taxonomy (NCBI): domain Eukaryota; kingdom Viridiplantae; phylum Streptophyta; class Magnoliopsida; order Cucurbitales; family Datiscaceae; genus Datisca; species Datisca glomerata. The sequence goes on along the minus strand of QANY01013712.1, from coordinate 354,559 downwards.
AAACGAAGATAGGAAGAGCTAAAACAAGAGAGTCCTTAAATAGGCTCTGGGTTAAAAATGAAGAAGAAGAAGTAAAAGAAGAAGAAAATGAAAAGACATTCCATAAATTTCTTTGAAAACAGGAATCCAAAAAGACCATTTTTGAAAAGGCGCGACTGACAAGACATAACCGCCATTAACTTCAACGAATGGCACGATGACAGCTGGAAAAAGGAGCATAGACAAAGCACGCTTCACCCAAAATAAATTGGGAACAAGAAACGAAGCGCCATCGCATAACCGTCACTAACGTCAACGAATGGCACGATGACAGCTGGAAAAAGGAGCATAGACAAAGCACGCTTCACCCAAAACAAATCGGAAATAAGAAACGAAGCGCCATCACTGGCAAAATGCGCGCTTCCCTTGACTTAATTAACCACTATATATATTTGTTTATTATCTTAAAAAAGTGCAAGTTTTTAGAGAAGATAAGACATCTTTACAAAAGCACACGCGAATCAAGGAGTCCTCATCATTGCAATAAAATTTATTGCGTATAATGAGGGGCAAATGAACAGAAAAAAAATTACTTGGGACACTTGTACAGAAAGAACGAATCTTGAGAGGACACGTGGACCACAAACATGGCAAGATTGGGGCTGTGCAACTCTGTATTGCTTATAGTTGCCCAGAATGGGATTGGAAGTATTTACTTGATCCGAGGAGGGAGATTGAAGTTGTTGCCCCGGTTCTTGAAGCGAAGACCACGATTCCCTCGTCATCAGTTCAAGACATCCCTTAGGCCATTCCCATTGTCGTTCACTCTTTCCGCCATGCTGAACCATCTTGTTCCTCTGACACCTCAGAATTTGAACGGGTGGAAGAGGACGAGGATGAGAGAGAACGAGAAGCGAGGCGAAAAGAGGCTGACGAGGAAGCCTTGTTCTGCTTTACCCGGGAAGAGCTCGAAATGTCGAAGCGCCTACGAAGCAACTTATGGGGGACGCCTGGAGAGAACAAACGTCAGAAAATGGGGGTTGCCACTTCATCAGACGGTGTCTAAGGTGATATCACTTCCCTCATTCCCGCTTCTAGTGTTATCCCCCCCCCCCCCCCNCCCCCCCCCCCCCCCGTCATGGTCGATCTCCCTGCTTTTGTTACTGAGGCTTCTCATGTTTAGGAGAGGACTGTCCAGTGTTATCCCCCCAGTCATGGTCGATCTCCCTGCTCTTGTTAATGAGTCCTCTCCTGTTTAGGAGAGGACTGCCACATCTCCTCCCTCGCCTGCTAAGATGCCAACCCCTCCTTCCTCTGGTTCCCAGCGTCTATCTGAGGAGACGGGCATCTGGAGGTGGCGGTGTTACCCCGCATCTTCACACGTGGGCACGAAAGCTATCATGTCTAATGTGGATGCTTCTTCACTTCACCAGATGTCCTTCTATGATAGGGTCATCAACCTGAGTCACACTCTGATGCATGTACTTCTAGTTCCTTTTGTTTCTTTATATCATTAGTTTTTATGTGCAACTTCCTTGTCAATTTATTTACTAACATTTTTTGAACAGGTCGTGACCTACCACAACGAGGTTCAGGAGGACATTCGCTCCGTTAAAGAAGAGATGGCAGGTTGGAAAAGGAAGGTAATGGAGACCACCAAGGCTCATGACGTCTTTGTCACAGAACGGGATGACCTTAGGAAGGTGGAAGCCGATCTTCTTCGAGTTATTGCCCATTTGACTGTTGAGCTAGATGCTGCCACGGCTAAACAAGAAAAGCTCGAGGAGTCTCTGAGGGAGGCAGAGAAGATTGTCGAGATAAGCGAGGAGAACCTGACCATTATCGAGGTAAAGTTGGCTGAGGTCGAGGAAGTTTTGGCTAAGTCACGCGAATGAGAGTCTGGACTCGAGGCCAAGTACCAGGCCATGATCAATGAATACGAACTGATGGCTTATACGGCAAGCTGGCGCAACGCCAAGGCTGACAAGCCTCCCCTCATGTCACTTGTCTCACTTCCTGATGAGCATACTGAGCCTAAGACCAAGCTTTCCGCTTCAAACGTTGACCTATCTTCTGAGATTATTCCCACTACCTCTTTTGAGGCGCTTGTTGACGCCACTCCCAAGGGGGAAGTAGAGACTTAGTTTTTTCCTGTTTCTCGTAATTTTTCTTCTCCTTGCATTTTACATTTTCATGTAATTTTCCTTTTCTTTGACTAGGTCCTTTCGTAATTTTCCACATTTTAAATGAAATGACCTTTTACAGCAATTTCTCTCTTTTTCCTTTTATTCTCAATACCGTAACTTTTCCTATCATTCCCAACTACGGGAATAGATTTCCCTAACAAAAACTCTTAGAAGATAATTTCCTTTTCTCGAACAGTTAACAAAATTTCTTTTTCTCAAAGATTTCCTTTTCTCTATCACAACGAAAATTTTGAGAAATGACACTTTAGGCCAAAAGACAATTTAGAATGTATTAAGGGTTTTTTTTGGATACTTGCTTTCTTCGTACCCTTTTTGCCTTTAAAAGTTTTTCTCGTAACTAGTTTCCCTTTTCTTAACTACCTAGAAATTTTTTTTCAAGGAATGCTCAGGCAAGAGTATGCTTACCCGTTTTGGTCGTTTCTACTTTCCATCCATTGAGGCTGGAAATCCATCCATGTTTACAATGTAATGGGTTCGTTCTTCTGTTTGTTGCAGTGTCTTTAATCCTGTTAGGATGAAGTGGGCCCGTTTGGGCCGCCTATTTCCAATTTTTTCCCTCTTTTAGTTATTTTTCATTTTCATAGTAGAATTTATAGGACTCGTGAACTATCCCTTCCAAGAAATTTTTATGCCCTTAATTACTTTTGGGAGTAGAACTTTTGAACTGCCCCTCCTATGGACTTTTTATGCCCTTAACTCTTTTTGTGTGTGTGTGTAAGAAGTAAATGTTCTGTGTTGTATTTGTTTGAGTTATATTGAATGCATGTATTTTATTTAATACATTGGCATTATATATGTTTCTTAATTTACATGAGTTGATTAGAAATAATAATAAAAGGGAGGGGAATGATTATTATGCCTAGAGATCACACCCATTTGTGGGGAACTTTCTCCCAGGTATGGCCATATTTTCCTTCCTTACTTATCATTTTCATTTGTCTTATTCAGCTGTCAATTAATCACAGTCACTTGGTGATTTATTGTGGTTCGAGCCAGTCAATCGTAGTTACTTGGTGGTCTACCATCATGTCTCGTTTAAGTAATTCAGCTACCTAATCGATCATCGCCACTTGACTGTCATTCCGGATCCCTTTCGTCAGTTCATGTTCTTCTTCTTATCATTCTCTTCCCATTCTTACACAGTTTAGCGAGTGCCTTGCCCGTTCAAGGTAGTTCTTTGAGTCTCAGGTTCTTCTTTCTGTTCCAAAGGCGTGGGTCCTTCGACAGTCTTTTCTCGTTGGCCAGTGACATTTTTTCGTTCTGTGCTCTTTCCCATTCTCAGTATGCGTCCAACCATTCTTTATTTGTTCGGGTCTCTCGCGACATCAGACTTCGCTCCCGTTTCTGCTTTTCTACTGCTTTCCGCGAGCCCTTTGGTTGGCCCTCCTTGTCCACATGGCAGTGGTCATTTTTTACCTGTTCAATGATAAAGTAACAATTTAGTCATTAAAATTAATAAGCATGTAAGTAAAAATGAATAAAAGAGACAAGGATTTTGAAAATTAAAAATAAAATTATTTTACCAAACAAATAAATTAACAATTATATTTTACCTTATTATAAATTAAGTAATAAATACTGAAAAAAATTAACTATTAAATCATACATAAATATAATTCAATTCAATGGTAGAAATTAAAAATTTATAATTATACTTATAACAAATTAACTATTAAATCATACATAAATATAATTCAATTCAATGGTAGAAATTAAAAATTTATAATTATACTTATAACATTCTCTTTCATATTCCATCAAAACAAACAAAATAATTTAACATTCTCATCATTAAATCATAACATTCTCAAATGTAACAAATAAAGTAATCTTAACTTTTTAGACATATATTTTCCCACAATTATATTTTAATAATTTTATTTTAAAAATCATTTACTCACAATCTTATATCATACTATCTCATTGTCTATGCTTGCTAAAGGGTGTTTTTTTCAACGCCGAAACAGTGTTTTTTTCAAACGCCTAAACGGTGTTTTTTTTTCAAACGCCTAGACGGTGTTAAATCGTGTAGAAATATTTTTTAGAGTTAGTGGATCAAACAGCAAAGCAGCGAAGGCTCTGAGACAAACGTTTAACCGGCAGATCACGTAGCTCGCTTATTGACTCGTCTTCTTAGACAGATAGAGAAATGGAGGAAGGAACTCACATTTTGAAACCGTTTGAGCTCCATTATTCAGACCTCTTGCTGTTGTCTTCTCATAACTTAACATCATCTTCACAAGAAGAGAATGAAAGGCTCGTATCTGTTACCGGGATGGTCATGGAAGCCCTAGGGTCCCATGGGCCAGGCCTGATTAATATCACCGGCGTCCCGAATTCCTCATCTCTCCGCCAATACCTCCTCCCTCTCGCTCGCAAGCTCGCCTTGCTTAACCCTGAAGAACGTAAACGCATTCTTAAGGTCAATTTCAATTGCAATTCCTCTTTCTCTCTGTCTCTCTCACTCTTCTCTATTTATTAGAGCTTCAGATTGAAACGACTATGTACTTCCAAACGAGTAAAGTTTATTATCTGAGCTACACGAGTTTAATTCGTAAACTAGTTCCCCCGAGAAACGCGGCAGAGGCCTCCGTTCCGTTGATGCGTAAGCGCGAGATGTGTATAAGAACACTTGAATTCCGTAGATATCGCTTTATCCTTAATTTTCAGGGCGTTAAAACGGGAAGTGAAGAAATGTCAAGAAAGGTGCTGATATTGCAAAATAGCTTTTTAGTATTAATTTCCCTGCAACCATGTTGTGCTTAATTTAGTTGCTTAGTTTTTGCTTGAAACGTGGTTTTTAAGTATGTGTTCATATGCGATACTTCAGATTGTCCAAGATTGCTGAGCAGTAGTTTGAATGATCTATTTTCTCATTTCTAAAAATGAAAATGCTGTTTCTTTCTCCTGGGGTGGATATATTCTTCTGAAATTGTTCTCAACAGAATTTTTTTTTTCCTTTACTGCTTCCTTCCCTCCTCTCAATCAATTGCCTGAATTTGTCTCTTAAGTTGATGCGAAAAAAGAGATGGCTTGATAGCTGTGTCCTCCGTGCCTGTAAATACCTGATTTTATTCTAATCTAATTAATCTTTGCGTAAATGAAAATCGACTGGCTCCCTTTGGATTTGAAATATGATGCAATAATTAGAATTTTGTGATTTTGGATGGATATTGCACGAATTGAAAGTTCTTGAAACAAATAGATGACAATTATGTTGTAGAAACTAGAAATCCGTGGTTGGATTTGGATCCTGAAAATGTCTTCGTTAGTTACTTCTATTTTTCCTTGCAGGGAAAAAATTTAGCCAATATGAGTTTCTTGGTCCCTTCTGTTTGTGTTTTTCTTTTGTGATATACAGTATTGATGTTTGATTTTCTCGCCAAATCCATAGTTTCCAATACTTATCTCTTTCTTCTGTACATTCATGTTTCATACACTTTCAGGAGCAGAACTTGGGTAGTGATGTCCCACTGAAGAGTCCTGAAAGAAGTGTGTCCTCTTTTGCAATGCAACTCAGATATGAAAGAAATTTGGAAATTATGCAAAGAAAACAATGTCATGAAGATGATCAATCAAAGTATGATAAAGATTGGTTAGATGGTTACACGATGAGGGGGATCGAGGAGGATGAATTTAAGAATCTTGGAAGTAATTTCAAAGAGCTGGGTAGTTGCATGATTGAATTAGGACTCCGTGTTGCATGTTTATGTGATAGGGCAATTCATGGCAAAGAACTAGAGCAGAGCTTACTGGAATCATGCACTGCCAAGGGCCGTCTTATACACTATCACTCTACTTTAGATAATGCTTTTCTGAAAGGCTCTCGAAACGGCGTAAGAACTTCACATTCCGTGAAAGAGAGAAAAGGAAAAGTAGAAAATGATTCCAGTCTGTGGCAGCAATGGCACTATGACTATGGTATTTTTACAGTTCTAACATCTCCACAGTTTTTTATGTCACCATTGTTTACAGTAGAAACAGAAGCAAAATATCCATCTTGCTATGAAGAGTGCTCTTCTCCTAGTGGGCACACGTATTTGCAAATTCTCGATCCCCGCAAGAATACTATCTTCATGGTAAGTACCCCTCCAGACAGTTTTATCCTCCAGGTGGGGGAATCAGCTGATGTTATATCAAAAGGAAAGCTTCGCTCGGCTCTTCACTCTGTTAGTAAACCAACCGAATTTGAAAATTTATGCAGAGAGACCTTTGTTGTGTTCTTACAGCCATCATGGAACAAAACATTTTCCATGTCAGAATATCCCAGTGAGAACTTGGCTATAAATGTTCACGAGTTTGAAGAACCTAGAGAAGGAAGTAACCTTGCTCAGCATGACCAAAGATATTTAGCTCGAGAAATTCAGAGATTAATTCCACCATTACCGTTGCGGTTAAAGGAGGGAATGACATTTGCAGAGTTCTCACGGGAAACCACCAAACAGTATTATGGAGGTAACGGTTTACAGTCAAATAGATAGATCTTCTGTTTCTCCTACCAAACGCAAATTTTGTAGACTTTGTTATTGTTGAAGGCCAGCAGGCGCTGTACTGACTTTTGTTGTTGAAATGAAATAGGAGAGAATTGGGCTATGAAAGAGAGAAAGAGATGGCTGTCATGAGATTATATAGATGCTACGCAAACTTGCAAGAAACGAGTACCTGGTATTCGATCATTGAGAAATATGGTTGCTAAGTCTCCCATTCTCATGGATTAATCTATTTGTAGCTGCATTACAGATCCCTTTTAATATGCCAGATTTCATTCCTTACCATGTTAACTATACAATTACAAAATTACATTTTCTCACTAATCCTTATCCTCAAAAGGCTTAGATTACTAACCCTTCGTTACGTATATATCAACAGTAAACATTAGGTTCAAAATAGAGGACATAAGACACTTCTAAGAATTCAAAACCATACAAGAAATGAGTTGATTCCGATTCTGCAATTCTCTCAATGCCACGAAGACCAACCGGCTCAAGCCTAATAGCTGCAAAGACCAAGAAAGTTCAGGCCGATTAGCATTTGTGCAGGGGAAAGAAGTAAAAGGGTGCTCCCTTACTCAAGCCCATCCACATAGAACACACAACCCATGTCACGACCACTGTACCAACATGCAATTTAGGTCACGTTTGTATGCCTACAGTTTAGAATAAACATAGTAACGAGGGACTATTATCAAGAATGAGTAACTTTTGAAAAAAAATATATAGATAGCTCAGGAAAAAACGTAATGAGGAATAGGGAAAATTCAATTTACATATCTAAAAATTGATTATTTAATAATTTATACGTCTAAAATATTTCTTTAACATTAAATATCTTTAAACTATGTGAATTTAATAGGGTACACCCCTTTCCATTAAGATCCGTTAAAAACTAAAATAATTTTTTTGTTAATGAAAATTAAACTCTAATTGAAATGGTTAAACACTAAATCTATACTACATAAACTAAATCTATACTAAAAATAACTAAAAAAAAAAAACCGAAATCCCTAAATTCCCCTTCCCCCGCTGTGCGACAGCCCCTCTCCACTGTGACCCACTCTCTGCGACAGCCCCTCTCCCTCCGCGAGTCAGCCATCCTCCTCCTCCGCGACTCACCCTCTCCCTCCGCGACTCAGCCCCTCTTCTTCCCCTTCCCTTTCCCTCTTCTTCTGCATCAAATCTCATTCTCATTTCTCTCTGCATCAGGGATTTTGGGATTTTGGGCTTTTTTTTTTGTTTTTTTAGATTGCTTCGTATAGATTTAGTTTTTTTCTGTGTTTAACCAATTTTGATTAGAGTTTAATTTTAATCAACAAAACAAATCTGTTAGTTTTTAATGGATGTTAGTGAAGAGGGGGTGTAAATGACTAATTCACATAATTTAAAGATATTTGATACTAAAGAAATATTTTAAGAGCATAAATTATTAAATAGTCAAATTTTAAAATTATAAATTAGATTTATCCCTAAAAAATAAAGTTTTCACACAAATAGCTATATAATATAAACCTAACAGAAAAATAGTCTACGTCTTAAATAACCATCAAATATAGTTACTTATTACGGCCCCTAAATAGAAATGAAAAGTGAGATTCATATTACACCCTTATAAAATTCATCATAATCTTTCTCATCTCTCCTAAAATTTCTCTCCCAGAACAAAATCTTGTCTCTCTTCTCTCATACAAAAAAATTCTCCTTCTCTCTCATAATTTCAGAAATTTCTTTTAACTATCTTAAAACTTTCAAAACCACATTTGGATATTTATAATTGTTGATTTACTTTATGTAGTAACCGTATGCTTCTAAAATAAATTATTAATATTTACAATCAACCGATTTGATGAATACTTAAATGAAATAGAAATCAATGAATTATCTATGCTAATAAAAAAACATATAAAAGAATATGATAACTAACATTGAATGATTGAATCCTCAAAAAATATATAGAGAGTGGACCGTGAAACTTGAAATGTTTATAAAATATGAATGAATCAAATCAAATTGGTGTTGATTTTTCAACCGAATAACCCGGATTTTTCTTCAAAGATTTGAAAATGTAAAACTTTGTGATAGTCGCACGATAATGGAGAATAAATGTAATCAAAATGATGTTGATTTTTCTTCAAACAAATCTGAAAATCTTGATCATGGCGATATCACACTAATGGAAGTACACGTTAATAGTAAATCAAAACTTGTGAAAATGATGTTGAATTTACTTCGAACAAAGTTGGAAATCCGGATGGCATTATCATAGCTATGGAAAAGATAATTTCTATAACCAAAATTGACTAAAAGAAGGGCACCAAAATAAATAATTATTATTAGTTTAAATTAAATTAAAAAGAATGTATATTAATGATAGTATAACCTGAATTTTCCTAAAATAGTGATATCTCATTAAGTGAAATGGTTCCAGAAAATCATATGACTAAATCTATCAATAAAGGATAAAATCATCAACCGAAAAATCATCAATGGCCGGTTGATGATGTGGCGTCCAAGATCTGCTATTTACCTAAAATTTTAAAAAACATCGTCTCTTAACTCAGCTTTCAAAACTTGTATATTTGATGCAATTACTTAAATTTATAACGTTCTTCTTAAAAAAACAAAATAAAAAATGTCATAAATTCAATAAAAAAATACATCAATATAGTATAAAATACATATATAATATATGCGTATATTTGTTATGTACTTCTCATATGTAATATGTACAATATATTCAATACATACTGTGATATTTTAGTTTCACGATTTCTTTTTCAAAAGCGCTCCCCACTTTGAAATGGCCATATGATATTTTTTATACCAATGTTTATTTTTTAGGAGTTTGTAAAAAGATGCTTGTTTATGATAAATACTATACAGAGCATGCGTTTGAACCATGCCGGAATGAATAATAGTAAATATTATCAAGCAAAGCTATAATAATTTTAAATCTATATTCTGAGATAATAATATGTAAAATCAAAGCATTTAAAATTATCAAAATATAACTAAAAAACTTTAAGGTAATAGAATTTTTTAAGATATAACATACAAAGTTTTAAACTAGAACTCAAAACAATAATAATAATATTTGTGATTCACTATAGTTTAAAAAACTAGAAAAATATTCTATTCAAGTAATTACATTTTTTTAGTATAAACGAAATGAATGAGATTTAAAAATAGCGGATACTAATTTTTTATTAAAACAATTAATAACTAGAAGTATAATGCAATAATGTAGTTTATTTTAGGGGAAATAGCAGGAAAAGATAGATTTTGAGGGTGGAGTTGTAAAAAAAATCAAAAATCTTTTTATTCGTAAAAGTGGCCGAAATATGATTGTGGTAAATAATTTATTGACAAAAATTACACAGTGGTAACCAAATTATTTACCGTATTTTGGCCATTTTTGTAATAAAAATATTTTCTGGACATTTTTACAACTTGAGTTAAGAAATGAGTTATTTTAATAATTCTCCCTTTATTTTATCAATTTGTAATAAATCTCATATGTTGTTCAGCTTTTTTACTCGATCATGTACTGAACATATCACTTATTAGATAGTCTAAGTCCAGTATAATCTGGTCCAGTCAAACACACCTTTAGTGGTGGAAACGTATCTTGTCATGTTCGAAGATCCACGATGAGGGGATATGTTAAACAAATCTTGATCGGCTACTCAGATTTGAACGTCCCATTTGTCGGTAACAAACTACGAAAAAACTGCTATATTATTTATGTTTTTTGAATTTTGTATACATCTTAGCGAAAATGCATCTGGTCCATTCATTTTTTTTAAATCGGACGACCAGGATATAATAGTTTGACTCCTATTCACCCATACAATAAGCGATCGATTCCCATAAATATTAACTTGTTTAGAATAGCTAGCCAATAGATAACATATACATCTCAATAAGAACAATCTACCCCAGCTATTAATCCTTATCCATATGGTCTTTTAAAACCTAATAAGTTTCTGGGTCTTACTGTAAAGAGATTTTGCAAAACAGACAAATTTTGGAGAGTTGTTTTAAGAAATAGTAAATTTTTAATAGTTTTAGGTAATTAGCAGGTTTACTAATGTGTCAATAATTTTTTACTAAAATATTCTAAATCTATATATGGTGTATTTGATGATTATTCGAGTATATCAGAGGTATATAGATGATATACCAATTTGAAATATGCTAGAATTAATGATGTAATTAATGTTCAAAAATTAAAATTTGAAATATCTAATCTATATGGTGTGTTTGATGATTTTTCGGGCATATCAGAGATATATAGATGATATACTGATTTGAAAAGATACTAGAATTAAGGATGTAATTAATGCTCAAAATTTGAAATTTGATTTACCATAACCGTTCGACAAGCAACATATTGATTTACTATAACCGTTCAAAATTTGAAATTTGATATACAAATGATTTTCAGGTATATCAAAGTTATTGATGATGTCGTTAATTTGAAAGAAGGTTTCCTCAACAAACATTAACTTATATTAAGGAAAATATAATCAATCATTAATTATCTTCTAATTTAATTAAAAATCAATGAAATAACATTTGGATTAGAAATAATTAATTAAAAGACCTACCTAATCAGATTACAAAATTTGTATATTCAATGTTAAAATCATCAAACTATAATTTTGTCAACAGATAGTTGATTAGAGGTGTTCGCGGTTCGGTTCGGGCAATTTTTTGTAAAAACTAAACTGAAACTTCGGTTTAGTAATAAAACCAAAACAAACCATATTGTTCATGTCAAAAGAACCAAACCGAACCAAGCCTTGAGTATCGGTTCGGTATTATTAATAATAAAAAAATTATTTTTAATTGATATTATTGAAAAAAAAATATTTTTAATTGATATTATTGAAAAAAATTATTTTTAATTGATATTATTGAAAAAAATATATTTTTAATTGAAATTATTGAAAAAAATAATAGAAAATCAAAGTGTTATTTCAGTTAGGTTTTATACGAATTATATATAAAAAATAAAAATATGTACATAAATTTAATGTTTCAGTTCGGCTTGAAAACGATAAAAAATCTGAACCGGACCGCAACTTCAGTTCTCTCATTTTCCCGAACTGAACTGAACCGTATATAATAAAGAACTGACCAAACCAGTCATTTTCAATTTGGCTCGGTCGGTTCCGGACAATTTTAAACACTTATGTGGTTGATAACGTAGCAAGAAAAATTGTCAATTTACATAAAGTTTATAGAAAAATATTATTTCTTAAATTAACTTTCAAAATTTATCTATTTGACGTAATTATTTTACTATAAAACTCTTATTAACCAAATTTGAAGTAACCCGATGAGAATTGTTTGTCTACACTACTCCAAACAATCTGTTTCAAAGTACATATAAGTTTATCACTTAAATCATTTTGTTGGCAAATTAATAAAAAACATAAAATAATTTAGTTTGAGAAATAATATGAAGTTTTCATTTTTCAGAAAATTTACGTCTAATAATTTTAAATATAAAATTTATTGAAATTTGAAATAAAAAAAGTGCAACCACTCATAACTCAATTATAATTGTGTATAAATTTGATCTAATGTGTAAACTAATTATTTTTCTATTCTAATTGTTAAATATTAGTTTTATCATCGATCAAATTTGTGAAAGAAACATTTTTCTATCATTCACTTTGTATAGTTGTTGTAAATTAAAAAGCTTCGTGAATTTACATCGTTCAATTTATTGGGCAAATAAAAATTTGAATTGTTTTACTGATGCTATAGCAAAATATAGTAACGATCCAAATTAATTTAGTTGTGAAGTTTTTAATTTATTTAAATAGAGAAGTGTGATTATACATAAAAGGTAGAAGGATACCTTCGTGATATATCCGTTATTTGGAAGTTTAATGAATATCTGCTCTACTACTTCTCGGCTGATTTTTCGACCATCTCGCAAGGTGAGATGAAGATCTGGAGTTTGTACTATGTTTGGGTTTGTCTGGGACGAACCCGTGTTGTACTAAAGAAATTAATGAAGGAATGATCGTCAATTTTGGGTTTAAGACGAAATCTTAGTTTTACAAGCCAGTGATAGATAATAATACATCAGAACATTACCGGTTGCTCCTTAAATCAAGATAGTGATGTCGGTGAAAGGAAATAGGTTGGAAATAAACTAAAAATTGCTGGTTATGGTTCTTGACAGGACGTGAATGGAAAACGTGCTTCCAATTTATTAATCAAACGATGTTTAAAAAGTTGTCATTAAAACAACGTTTTTTGTTTCTTAGTTAATATCATGTTTATAATTTGTTTTCTGCAAAAACAAATCACAGAAACTGTTTTCGCTATGATGTCTTTGAACTGCACCCGCACCCTGGGAGATGTTAAGCGACCGGTTTAATGTTATTGAGAATTAGCAAAGACAAATGGCTACTTTGCTCTGGTGAGAGACGGGACAAGCATCGGGTTTTCAAAATCTCGTCTCCACCATTGATTATAAAGCATCGCCTAAAAATGGAGGGCTTTCATGATTGGGTTTTGGCTTATGTTCTCCCCTGCCTTTTCTTTTTTCCTCTTTACTTGAGGGGTCATTTTCTTACTTCTGATCTACGTCTGCTAGCGTTGATTCTGCTACTGGTTTCAATTCAAATAGACATGATTTTACTATTGTTTCTTCTGCTTCAACTGTCATACATGCTAGAATAAATTCTGATTCTACTATGTTGCCTGTTTTACATGATTCTACTACTATTTTACATGAATCTGCTCACGTTTTACTTGCATCTGCTATTGTTTTATAATGATACAGTCATTAGAATTTTTGATACACATGGCTCTGGTTCTGGAATAAATACTGCTTCTCATGTTAATGACAATACCTCCTCTAGACACATTACTTTGTCTTATGAGATGTCTTCTGATATGCACAATTTCCCCCTCCTTTCTATGGTTTTGACTCAAGTCATTTTAAGGATATTTCCTCTTCTATTATAATTGATTTGCCTATGTGTCCTAGTGCACCTCAGCCTCGTACTTCTAGCACTTCTATACATCATACGCAAACTAGGTCTAAGTCTAGAATTTCCAGGAAGAAAACTTTTCTTACTTCTGGTCCTTCTGTTTAGTCCCTTAAAACTTAACCCTCCTCTTTCTCTTCTGCTATCAAGACTCCATAATGGACTCAAGCTATGGTAGATGAGTATCAAGCTCTTATTTCTCAAATGTTATTATTTTATGCCCTATTAGATTGTGCTTTAGTTCGAGCAACTTCTATTAAATGTTTAAATGTCTTCAAAAGTACAGCATCAGACTGAATCATTTGCTTACAAAAGTTGGTGATTACTTATATCTATGTTACTACGTATTTGTAGTAGGATTTTCCTTGTATGTAATATTACAATGAAGGTCTATATAAAAGAAGAACGTTTCTTTCAATATCATCAACTGTCGTAAAACCATCCAAACCATACGAATTTAAACTATTCTTGGAAGCCCTAAAAATTACATAAAGGGAAAATTACGAAAATAACCAAAATTACAATAAAATTACATCTTCTAGGACTCCGAAGGCACTTAAAACGCCGTCTTTTGGGCCTAATACATGTAGATCTATGAACGAGTTTCGATTTGATATCTTACAGGTCATATGGTTCAACCAGAGTCAAAAGTTACACCCTCCGAAAGCTGACTTGCAACATATAAATATATATTAATTAGTTTTTGTCATAATTAGTATATATATGATGAGCATATTCTTAATGTCATATTCTTCCAACTGAAATTACGACATATCTTATACTCAAACATAAACAGTAACATATTTACTTACACAGTTTAAATTAGTTTATTGTGTATGATCTATAAAGTTTCCAATGAGTTTCTTCTACCCAAATATCTTTATTTTATATTTTATACAAACCATTATTCTTATTCATATAATGTCTAACATACAAAAATAATATTTTATACATAGGTAGATTCTCGTCCTCTAGGTGAAAGGTTCGAGGCCGGACACGATTAGCTCATATATAGAATCTACCTGAGGGAAGAGAGTGAAAGTTGAATTCAAAGCTATGATAAAAAACATAGCGTATATAGTTCAATGACGACGGAAAATATTATTTTTGCTTAAAATTGAACTTATATTGTTCTATATTTAGAATTTGTGAATGTTTCAATTGATAGATTCTGAATCTTTTGAATCTGTGAATGTTTAAAATGCAAGAATTTATAAATATTTGAATTGATGGACTTTGAATTGTTAAAATTTTTGTATTGATGGATTCTGAAATCTATGATATATAATATTTTTTTGAAACATATATTTTTTTTAAATTATGGGATGTTTAAAAAGTAAATAAAATTCAGGTCAAAATTTCAATAAATAGCGGCGGTTTAAAACCGTCGGGAAAGAGAATTAATTTTTTGCTCATTTTTTGGACATTGCGGTGGTAAAGACCGCCGGTAAAGAGAAATAAAATCGCCGGCAAAGACTCCCTTTGTCGGCGGTCCTCCGGTGGTTGGAAAAACCGCTACTAAAAATCTTTCCGGCGGTGTATAAGGCCACTGTTTTTGAACCGGCGCTATAAACCGTTTTTATTGTACTGAAAAATATTTATTTACAGTTTCTAATATAATATAAATACGTTTTATGAGAATAGAAAATCATTATTCAACTTTTGTGCTACATTGAAATAGAAAAATTGTGAATATTTAGCAAAAATTTAGAGGAATGTAGTAACATGATTAAACTAAATGAAAATGTGAAAGACAAAAAGTTGAAAACAAAAATACAGTAACATTTACCTTATAAAATGATATAACGCCTTCTTTAAATTCAGAATGAAACTATAAAAATGTTATCATTAACAATAAAATAACTCCTAAATACATCTCCAATATTATCCCAAATCTTTTAAATCATTGATTTTTTTTTTGCTTAACCAATGTCTTCCGCTAATCCTATTTAATTAATAGTAATGGTGATCTATCTTCACTTTGAATGATATCAACAATACAGACTTTTTGCCTTCCATCCCTTTACCTTCCAATTCTTTAATTATATAATTGTAGTATTAATAAAAAATTCAAAAAGCCATCACTTAATTTACAAATGTTTTGATTATTGTTGAATTTTTTATTTTTTATAATTAAATTTAGATAAGTTAGGCTTTCTAGTTTTCATAATATGTCCGAAATAATTATTTTATTGTTATTTTTTATTTAATCTGTTTAATTTTACACGATTAACTAAGAACTGATGAATATATGAAAATTTCGTCTTCTAATTATGAGGGCTCCAGTCTCCTTGCCATGGTTGTAAAAGCTTTTTTATCAGTTATTCATTTTTCTATTACTTTTTACTCATTTTTCTGTAACTTCTAAATTAGTGAGTTGTAATAACACTAATTATACATTAACTATGTATAATCAGTATAATTAATTATATATTTAATATATAACATTTTAATACCAATCTATTAAATATAAAATAACATGTGGCACAATTATATGGATAAAGAAAATTGACACTTGAAATCATTAGAGAACTAAATATTGAACTTTATACATATATATATATATATATATATATACATATATTTTGTTAAAAAAACTTAATTACATTTTAAAGATAAAGTTTTAGTTGATATGATGGCTGAGAGGGTCTTTGGTAAGGTCTATTTTATAGTTCACAAACAAAAATTCTAAATATAGAAACTGTGCAGGTTTTCATATTACATCATAACAACAATAGATGAGAGGGAAAAATTGTTTCGTCATTTGTTTGAATCCAATGAATCCTCTTCACTGATTTTCATTTGAATGATGGGACTAAGCGTTGACCTCGTAAACTTTTTTTACCTGCATTATTGGTTGACTTCTGATGAATTATATAAAAGGGTATTCGAAAGACAAAATAAGTAAGTTCCCCATTTCCAAAAAGAAAAATTGATAGCATTCAGAATCTTCATCATTTTATTAAGTGCAGCACTTGTGCGGCTACACATTTTGTCCTTTGCATTGACCCAATTTCAGGCTGCTCTGTTAATTTGTAGCTGCTAAAGGTACACAAATTTATCAACACACAGGTCTAATTCTTTTAGTACTCTCCATAGTAGGTATTTCACTAAGAGTAATTGGTTAATTTGGTCATTAGGTGAGTGTCATTATTTAAGTTGTGGAACTAATTACCATTTTATAGAAAGAGTGAAAGAGAGACTATCTAGACGGTTAAAAACAGAGATCTAATAATTTAGATATGTAACAGTTATCTTCGTTATTGAAAAATAATAACAGAGAATCTCCGTCGTTTTAAGAATATAAGAAATTTATTTGATTGTCCGTAGATGTTAAAAAGTATTCTAACAACACGACACTACATTTAATAATTGAGTACGCAAAAAAAAATCCTTCAATTTCAGATGTGGGAAACACTGTTGTACCCATCACAATGTGTAAGGTTTACATTGTTATAGGATTAAAGGTGATCAGGGTGTGGGGTTTACGAAAAGGGAATTTATTTGTGGTGGAAGAGCAATTGAACTATATTTGCCTCTCTTTTTTCTGCTCAAGGCATAGAAGAAAGAAAGAGAAGCCACAAAGGAAGAATGACTTATTGATCACTAAATTGGAACCTGAAAGAAAAAAAAAGGGAAAAAAGTTAACACATAAAAAGGAGATGGGGATTGGGAATGGTGGAGATCACCACATAATGATGAGTGTGTATAATTTGAGGCGGAGGGTTTGTAAAGAGCTCTCAAAAGATTGTGAACAACATATACATGGTGCTAATTTGTTCTAGCTTTGATCAAGAAAATAAGTGCTAATTTGTCTTTGATCATGAAAATAAGTGCTAATGTGTCTTTGATCATGAAAATAAGTTATTTGATTTGGGGTGGGATGTTGATTTCTCTCGTGACTATCAACAGATGATAGATATATGAAATTATTGTAAAGAAATTATGTAACACTTACTTGATTAATGTAGAAAGAGATTCTGCCAAATTTAATTTCAAATGATCATTTCGATTGTTAACTATGACTTTAGAATGATCCTATTAAGTGGGTCTCACAACTTTGAATATGGTTGATTCTATTAAATGTTTGGCTTGAAGTTCTTAATAAATAGCTCATATTAAAATGTCACATTTCTGATTCATTTGAAATTGATTGTGAAAAGTTCATTATATACCTTCAAAATCCTATAGTATAGTATAGAGATTAACAATATGCATTTTTTCTTGAAATGATATTTTTATAATGTCATATAGTTTGATTCTAACTAATTCCTAATTTTGATCCATGAAATAATTAATATATACAATAATCTGGTTCCAGAGTTTGATTTATGATCGTTTTAAATTACCATTTCGATTGTTCAGTAAGATTTTAGAATATGATTTTAAGTAGGTCCTACAATTTTGAACATGTTTGATTTCATTGGATTGTTTGGTTTTTTGAGATTTCTAGCAAATATAGCTTGTGTACTAAGATTTCTATATCTGATTCATTTGGAATTGGCTATGAAAAGTTCATTATACCCTCAAAATCCTATATTATAGAGATTAACAATACACATTTTCCTTAAAATGACATTTTTATAATGTTGTATAATTTGATTCTAATCTCTAATTTTAATTCATGAAACAATTAATAAATAAAATAATCTGATTTCAGATTTTATTTTATGATCGTTCAATTCTTCATTTAATTTTAAGAAAAGTAATTTCAAATCTTATCTAATTTCAAATGTAAGAGAATGTCACATTAATGCTAACAAACTTTATAGAAGTGGGGTTAAATTGAGAAAATGAGAATGATACAAAAATAAAACCAATTTAGAGAATATAATCCAAGAAACTTAAAAGAATTGCCAAAAAAAAAAGGTCAGGTCAGACCAAGACCATGGCAAAAAGATGAGAGCTCCTCTCAAGAGACTACCCACTTGTTGTTCTATTTCTACTTGATCACATGCTTTTGTAATAACTTTTCCCCATCATGGAAGGTGCATATCAACTTCTATACTCGTCCCCACCTCTCTAAATTTTGATTTTTTTCTTTTGCCCTTCCATTATCATTTTCCATTATTTTCTTCTAGGAAAACCTTCCTCAAGTTCATCTTTAATTCTCACTCGATGCCAAAGTTCTGGCACCCAATCCATACCATGACCACAAAGTATGGTGCTGGTGCTGTTTGGAAGATCATGTAGATTGATTTTTCAAATTGTGAAGTCCATATTTCAAAAAGTTCATATATATGTTTGGTGATTTTTCTAAATGAACTTATTGGTTACAAGTCCATCTTCGTGATTCCCATTTGGACAAGCTAGTTTTTGGAGCTTTTTAATGAATTTTGTAAAGGCTTTTCAGTATTAATTAATTATGAAATTAAAATAAAAAAATATTATATTAAAAATAGTTATACAATACTAGTAATTAAATTATATACTAAGTTTTAATTAACTAACCGATGTATGTTATTTTAACAAATTGTTTTAATTATTGAGAAAACATTACTTGAAAAATTAAAATTTAAACTATAACTTAATCGATTTAAAATTAATCTTCATGATCCTTCTTAAGTCATTAACCATCTAGTTTAATTTATACTTAGGTAAAGATAATAAAATATTGAAATTCTGACCGAATACTTATCTAAAATTTATCATTTAAAAGTTGTCCTAAAGTGAAACTACACTGGTGGATCTTCTAAGAAAGAACCAATTCCAATATGACCAATTAAGTCATGCCAGGTTGATTTCTTTACCCTACTAAACTAAAATATTATACCCCATCAGTTTCATGACGTTGTAAGTGTAAGAACCTTGCCGCGTCTCGTCTTTGCATCGGATTGGCTTTGTACACAAAACAAAACAAAACAATTTAATATAACAAGAAAAAATTATTAAAAACAAATAGATATACTATACCGATAACGAAGTGACTAAATTCAATAGAAATAGATAAATAGATAATGGACATCCGAGAATCAAACAATTTCCACCTTGCCTTTTAAGACAATTTTACTACATGTATAAAGTTAGGGTTATTTGTAATAATATACCTTTTGAAAATATATACTCATTTTTTAAAACTACGAATTTATATCCTGGATTCATAAAATCAAATCAAATAAATTGTTTATTTTCTTTCTCAATGCATATCTATTCTCGATGCATAGTCCTGACCCATAATTACGCTATGTGTCATTTAGTTCAATTATAAGATTATCAGTAAGATGTGATTAGTGGTTATATGATTAGTTATATTAGAAAGAATACAAGATTACTATATTGAAATGTTTTACTAGATTAATGAGAATGTAAGATTGGTGTGTTTGATTTATAATAATTTTTAATGATGAACAATATATGAGATTATAGTTTTATCTTTTTATCTTTCAAAATTATCTAGTTCAATATCATTATACAAATTATAAGAAATGAGTCTGCTTGAGAGTAATTTTATAAAAGAATTTTTTAAAACTTGTTTTGAGAAAACTTTTTATTAAAAAATGTGTAGAGAAAATTTGTTTGGATGATTGTTATATAGAGTTGTTTTGTAATTTTTATATAAAAGGTGTTTTAGATGTCATATCAATAATTTTAATTTTAATTTAAAAATATGAATTTAAGTTTTTTATATTTATTTTACCAAAACAAATCACTTGTTTAATTTAAACTTCAAATTCACCCAATTTTAATTTACATATCACATAAACCGCTCCAAATTCACTCAATTTTAATTTACACATAACACAAATCATTTTAAAATTCACCCAAATTTAATAAGAGAACATAAAAGAAACTGAGAGAGTTTTCCAGTGGAGGAAGAATAAAAGAAGAATTGTGTGTGAGAGAAAATTAAAGTCTTCTATTTCAGTTACGGTGCCTATAAAAGGCATACCAACTTTCTTTTTTATTTTTATTTTTCCGTCAACTTCTTCAATTCGTAAATGGAACAGTAAGTGTGAGGAAAAAGTTTATATGTCGATGGCGTCGATCCACATTCTTCTGACATGCTAGCATATCTTTTAAGGTAATCATCATTACTTGTCCGATAAGTATAAAACTCAATGCCTATAAAAGGTGCACTAAGTTAGGGTTTTCTCCCGTGTTCTTTTTTTTGTTGACCTTCTATAAAAAGTAAGTTTCTTCTCTTTTCTAAGATTTTCTACAAATAGCTTTAAACACTTAATCTCATAAAACTATTTAGTATGATGCATTTATTAGTGATGTAAATGTATGTTAGAAAATATGCTTCAAATTTCTTAGAGATTTAGTTTCTTATTTTCTGGAGATACTTTTAGAAAATATTATATGGTGATAATTGAGTATTGAATGGAATTCATATTTTGAATATGAAAGTGATAAGGGTTTTTAACTTGCTATAACAATGAGGTAATGGGAAAAAGTTTGTTAGCTCAACTTTGACAGAGGGTAAGAGGTGGTTCTACCGTGAAGGATACATCGTGTTGTGATGAGGTTTTGTCCTAAGAGATAGAAGGCAACCTTAAGATGAGAGAAGAAGGTTCTACTTCAGCAGATGGTGAAAAGGGGCTATGCCCTAAAGAGAGCATCTCGTCGTGAGAAGATATATCCTAAGAGATATATAGTAGCCTTAAGATATGAGAGGAGGCTCTATCCAAGTAGAGGTTACCCCATGATTTTGAGAGGCTAGTTAGTAGACTTCACCCGTGCTGAAGAATATTTTTAACCTAGCCGACTGCATCTAGCTGATGTAGAAGTGGTGATTTTTGTCTATACTAGTAATGGTTTCCAAGGTATTGTCATGTGTGTTGAGTTTAAATTTATGTATAATGAGATTTGGATTAAACAGTTATGCTCATATTAGAGTATGTAATGTTGATGATAATGATGTATCTGTCGACGTACGTAATTTGACCGAGCCACATCAAAAGTACATTTTTTATTGTTTATGATGCTTCCACTACAACAAATGGTACCAAAGCTAATGGTTTGATCCTGAAATGTTCATAGAGTTGACTGCAGGATTCCAATAAGAGTTAAATGTTGATTTTTATAATACAATTTGTTGTAGCATTGTTTTGAGATTTATTTTTTGGTGTCGTCAAATAGTTTTTTATGAGAATAAATGTGTGGATTTATTTGTGGTGTGGTATGGTGTGTGGTACAATGGAATAATCAAAGGGTTGTGTGTGTGGAGGTGGGTGACGATAAGATTTTTAAACTTGCTAATTTGATGGCTTGATTTGTTATTTGGCCTTAGAATAACTGGTTTTACCTGTTTAAGTTGAATCTTGATGATGATGGTTATGAGATTTGGTTTGAGGTAGAACTGAAGCGATGATGATTGTTCGATGATGATGGAATTTGAGTCAAGGTAGAGAGATATTGAAAAATATGCCTCAAGTTTATTAGAGCTTTAGTTTCTTATTTTTTAGAGATATTCCAAGAAAAGATTATATGGTGATAATTGAGTGAAATGAGATTCATTTATTTGAATAGGAAAGTGATTAGGGGTTTTGACTTGTTATAAATATGAGGTAATGGAAAACTGTTCGTTGATTATGTTTTGACATATGGTGAAAGATGGTTCTACCCTAAAGTGAGTATCTCGTTCTCACCAGGTTCTTCCATAAAGATAGAAGGCAGCCTTAAGATGAGAGAATAAGGCTATACTTTGTCAGATGGTGAAAATGATTTTGCTTTAAAGGAAGAATCATATCATTAGGAGAGATAACCTAAGAGATATATGGTAGACTTAAGATATGAGAGGGGCATATATCCAAGGAGGAGATACCCCGTGATATCGAGATCAGTTAGCAGACTTCGCCTATGCTGAAGAAGATTTCCAACATAGTGGGTTGCATCTAGTCCGGTCGAGAAGTGGTGACTTTTATCTAAGCTAGTTAAAGTTTCTAAAGTATTGTCATATGTGTTGAGTTTAGATTTAGGTGTAATGAGATTGAGTTAGGTGTTTGTCTCAGTATTAAGTATGTAATGTTGATGATAATGATACATACATAGAAGTAGATAAATTGACCGAACCATGTTAAAAGTACGCTTTGTTTATTATTTATGAATATTCCATTACAACGATGTACAACAAGAGCCTCATAATTATGCCTTTGTCACTTTACCTCATCTAGATATCACTTTCCATGCCATCTACATGGCTTTAGGATTTAAGTTCCGTCTATAGCTAGGCCCCCACACAAGTAAATCTTGAGGAATGCAACACTCATCTTGAACTTCACCTATATCGTTTTAGGCTATGTATGTGCTGAAGAGTTCCTCTAGATCGAAGAATAGGGCGAAGCTCTACTTTTGTCGCAAGAATCATGTCGTCTTATCACTAGGTTAAGGTACATGATAAAAAATATATAATAATCATTCTCATTCGTGGCAGATGGGTAGGGAAAAATGAGAGGAAATTCTACGAGGTAATCCTCGTGAGTGTGGTTTTCATCACTTGCCTTTTGATTTTTTTCCATTTTCCTAGTGGTTATCTTATGTTGCATTTTCTAGTTTTTCAAGCGACAATCGCAAATGTTGTTGATTATAGTTCAACAACATCTAAGTAGAGAAATAGGAGAGTATATTCGATCGAGAAAGTCGCTCAAGATCTTCTTGCTGAAGTCGTGATGCCATCCCCCTCTCTTGTTGAGTCTTCATATTCTTCTTCTTCATCTTATTTTTTCCTTATTTATTTCTATTTCAAGGTACCTCATCTCTTTTTTTATTTTTCTCTTAAAAAAAGAGACGAGGTGTGGGGAGAAATGACAAGAAGATATTGGAACATCAATTTGGAAGAGATGATGGAAGCAGGAGTTCATTTTGGTCATGGTACTAGGAAATGAAATCCTAGAATGACACATTATATCTCGGCAAAGCGTAGAGGTATTCATATTATAAATCTTACTCGAACTGCTCGTTTTTTATCAGAAGCTTAAACACCTTATTATTATAAGGTTCCTAAGACCCCATTTAGATGTGACCAAATTTACTCGAGTATTACTTCAAATGGATCATGAGGCCGAGTGTACCTTAGAAGCTCAATGAGAGTTCCTTCTAAAGGTATCCACATGTTAAAAACACCTAAGAAGGGAATTAAGAATTTGCATGCGCGCAGAGGATATTCCTGTCTATACAAACATTTACGTCAATGCGACATAATCTATTTTAAAAATTTCAAAAGCCACAAAAGATCCTGGGAAGAGAAGGGGATATAGGTCATTTCCAGTTCTTAGAAACACAAAAGGACATGCTCAATCTAAGTCGTTGAGCTGTTCAATGCCCAAATTAGCTTGAAAAAAATCACATCCAACGTTCTGGTCAGAAGCTCCCAACAAGAGATAGTATCGCAAGATGGAACAAGGGAGTCGAGTAGGTTTGTGTCTTCTATGTTCAAGGGCTTGAAACTAATGAACATTTATTATGTACGTGTACAACTACTAGGGGATGTTTGGCAAACTCCTACTTAATTAAGTGTGAATTGGTGTGTTTTGCTGAGGCTTAGGATGATCTTCTGAAATAGTTGCTCGATAAAACATGTCTGAAGAGTTGGAGACAAAGATTATCAACCTTCTTTTCATTGCGTTTGTTTATTGTATTTGGCTTAAAATGAATATGAGGATATTTCAAGACAATGTGATTGATTCCTCTTTTATTCTTAAATGTATTGTTAGAATTATTAGGGAATGATTATAGTTTGTCTTAAAAATCTCATGCTATGGTCCTTGATGAGAAAGACAGTAGGTTGCATGGGTAATGGGACATTTTCACATCTACTTCTAGGGGTAATTATTTTTGTTGAGTGTATTGTAAGGCCTGAAATATTGTGTTTGCTTGAGGTATGTCTATTGTGATTATGTAATTTATTGGTTGAAATAATATTCACATTTAATAAAAATAACTTTTTAAAATTACGTGTTAAGTTGATATGGTCAGATCAGTTTAATGTAATCGGTTGAGATCTATTGGGGTCCAATAAGAGGAGATGGGTCCAACCAGAGGGATCTTTTTTTGAAACCAGAGGGATCTAAATCGTACGTCTTGAGCTTTTATTAATGAGAAAATCGTGGAAATTAGTTGAACGGATCCCTAAATAACTCCCCATTGGATAGTGGGATAAAACTACATTATACATAAAAAGAAAGTTTAGTTTTTCTTCATATCTTTGATCCCCATTATCTATGAACTGTCAAATATTAACATTTTTTAAGTAATTGGTCATATTTTTACATGTGAATTGGATGATAACTATAATTAATTAGTGTATACTTATTTTGAATATCAGCAATTCATGGGGACAAAAATTCCTAAATAGGATCGTTTATCTCCTTTTGAGAGAATTAGAGCCTTTAACTTATATTGTCTCGTTAATTTGTTAGCTTAAAGGTATCGGCCTTCTAGAAAGGAAAGAATAAAATTAGCAGAGATGCTAGATTAGTGTGGCATTAAGCGCTACTTTTCTTAATTAATTATTGCTAAGGATATCCATGCATGGCCTTGCTTCACCATTACGCTAATGAAATTCTCTATGTATACTCACTTTACCATGAAAATATCAATCGAATGAGGAAAAAACTATAAAGTATGACTTAATTATTAGGCAGCTTTTTGACAAATTACAAAAATAAGTAATCATGTAGGCCAACAAATACACTTCCATTTTGACTGATCTGAAACTTTGTTTACTTGGTCAATTTCGGCGTTGGCTTCTATATGCTAAGCCAACTTTGATGCTACCTTCAGAATTCGCTCACTCGGTGCACTTTTAGGATACTACTAGCTCACATTTCAAATAAAAAAGAAGCAAACTTAATCTTATCCCTTTAAACTAATTTTCGGTATTCACAAGATTAGCAAAGTTAGCTTTGAAGTTTTTTTTTCACTCCAAAGTCAGAGTTAAAGTTCTCGGTGAAAATAAAGTGTGTTTACAATTCATCACGTGGATAATTATATTGATAAGAATTAAGTTGTAAAAATTAATGTTAGGTCAGAAAGTTATCCTTCAACTTATAAATTATACAGTTCAGGAGATAAATCTTTTAGAAAGTTTATACGACTAAAGATATAAATCCAACGTAAACATAAAGGATTAAAATTAAACTTTTAAATGGAAGAAAGAAAAAAATATTAACTTTTTAAAATTTAGGGTTTAATTATAATTTGGTGATAATTTGAGGGTAAAAAGTGTTTTTAACCCTTATACAACTAGATCTTTCATTCTTCATTTCTCTTTTGGGAATGTCAATCTTGTGGTGGAAGCATACACACAAAACAATCACGAAATGATATTTGGTATGGCAAATGCTTGTCATCGGATGCCCCTTCATGACATAGGTTACCTTGTCACTTCCACTTGGGTTGAGCCATCAAAATCTTAAAAAGAACCTTAACTTTTATCTTATAGAGAATGGAAAACCTAAACTCCTAAGAAAGAAAGTCCTCTTAGATTAAACTATAAGTTTCAAGTAGTACTATTATTGCGCCTAAAGTGAAGAAGAACAACTAGCTAGTGGTCTGCATTCTAAATATAATCAAGTACAGCTCACACACTAATCTTAATCAGTAAATTACTAAATATAATTAAGGAAATTATTTGACAAGATAAACCTTGTTTGAAAAAGTGCAAAAAGGTTCCAAAATAATAATGATTCAATATTACTACTTGTTAATTAGACATAGTTTTTCACCTTGAAAGACTAAAAGAATTGGAACTTTTTCCCCCATAAGAAACCAACTTTAATTAGTTTAGTCTTATAGGCATGCATCAAACCTCAACTACTACTGTTCTTCATTGTTTTTATTGTAGCAATTTCTTACCCACTTCAATTATGCATCTTATATATATTTATAAATTGTTTTATGGGAACTAGGTAGACTAATAATTAAGTCGTCCCCGATAATATTCCATTTAGATGTGAAATCAATGGGCTATTTAGACATTATATCTTAGAAACTCCAAACTATTAATTGTGTATTTTTTTTTGTCTTGAGGAATACGGCTCAGTGCCCGTGACATTCTCTCTAAAATCGATTTTTTATTATTTACTATAATCAATACATCAAATCAAACATTATTATTAATAATCAATCAATTATTGAACCCGCAAAAAAATATCACAGCTTTATCACAATTATGCATCGATGTTCAATTCATCAACCTAAAATTAAAATCTGTCTATCTGTATTGATCACAGACTTTGAGACCATAATGGACACGATATTCTTAATAGTATTAGGCTATATTATTAAACTATGAAAGAGACACAGGTAAGTGCATGGCAAAACAGAAGGTCTATCCCTTTTCTGTTTTTTTATTCTTTTTGGTACGTAGAGGATGATGAGAATTAATTATGAAAAAAATTTGTCAAATATTCTTTACAATTTGGGAAGTCCATTACAATGACTTGAATTAATTCTCATGTGAAATGTCTTAAACCACTTGATCAATTTCACTTGTCAAATTTAGGAGTTGTTCGTCTGTTTGAAATTGAATCTAGGTAGTATGGAAATAATATAATTTGAGAATGAAAATATTAATTTTTATTAAATTAGGAACAAATATTAGAAAAACCATGGGTTTGGTGCATGATAAACAGAAGTCTCTAACACCTTTTTGACGTTTAAATTCTTACGTGGGGATACAATTTAAGTCTTTGTTTTTTGTAAGAGTATATATGTTGGGAGATGTGGGAGTCAAGAACGTTTCATCAACTTGTATTTTGGTTCAGTTGGGACTCATAAGTCATTTGACAAATTGTTCTACTTTTATGTCTTTTCCCAAGCCTGTTTGCCATATTATATACCTAAATTGTTTTTTTCCTCCTTCCATAATTCCTTAAGTATGACATATGTACGTCTGTAGTATTTTATACGCATCATGTGATTTATGGAATGTTCTTGAATAAACTATGGAAGATATATTTATGGTTCCGATCTATCTTTGTATAAGGTTTTTATGTGGTCACCTAGTTTAATTTAAACTAAACAATTTAGCCATCTAACTTTAAAAATGTTATTTATATATGTCATCATACACTCTAACATTGTTAAAGTTTCGTTCAGTTCGTCGACATGGATGTTGATCAAACGACGAGACACCAGGGGCGGATTTATATTAGGCCCAGTGCAGCACTTCCCCTCAGTTTTAACTTTTTGTGTTTTCTCTAATAATTATGTTTATATGATATATAATTGTAATTTATAATATACTCCTTGTGAAGAAAGATATAGTCTATTGGTAACTATCTTCTTTTCCTTAATGAGAGAGGCGTTTGAGTTCAAAACCTCACAGTCACTAACACCTTTATTTTTTTTATTTATATTTCATGCCATGTTATGACATTGTATTTTCTTTAACTTTTTTTATGCCTCATTCATTGTTTTTTATTTTCTATGTGAATTTTCTTTACTAAGTGTTTTGGTCTAATAATACTTTCACTTTATTTCTCTCATAAGTTTGATTACTTTTTGTTGATTATTTTTGTTTCATTATACAATTTTTATACTTATTTTTTATCTTAAGTATGTAATTTTTATTGTTTCATTTGATAAATATTAATCAAAGTTAGATAGTTATATATGTATTTTTAGTACTATAAAATTAATTATAATTTTATAAGAGAAGTTAAAAGCTTGGATATTAATTTAAATGTATAATTTATTTTGACATTTTAATTAACTAATTTAATACAGCATATGATTTCATAGGAAATGCTATTTTTTATATTTTCAAATTATTAACTTTTATAATCAAAAGAAGATAATATATGAGTTAGTATATTTATACGGGTTGAAAATTATAGACCATTGTTGATTGTTAATTTGATTTATTTTTGTTTAAAATATATTATTTTTAAGAATAAAACTCAAAATCACTACTAAAGAAAATTTTAAATATTGGAAATGACCACTGACTGACTAGGCAATAGGCATTTACTAGTCATTGACACACTTGTAAGATACCACCCCCATTAATCACCAGCTCGCATAGACCACCGCATTAATCCGATGCCTAGTGCTACAGTCTATTATAATTTATTTAATGTCTTAAAAAGGGGAAGATCAATATCGTTTAGGCTTTGAAATATTGGAAAATAAAATTTGATATTAGAGGTCGTCTTTTCGTGCATTAATGCGCCACATAAATACCGTGACTTCAAAATAATTGTCGAATAATTAATTATAACAAAGAGGAGGTGTGTTATTTAAGGAAAAAAGCCGTGTGGTTGAGGGTGGTGAGATAAATGCACAAGGGGGCCAGGCCAACAATAAAATCAGGGTCGGTGAGGCACCATCAACATTTTGACACCTGTCAACTTATAATTCCATTTAAGCTGATGTAAGCAGATTCAGACTAAACCAAGCGAGTAAACACTAATCACAATCTAATATTATTTGGGGAAGGCAGCTCATTCAATTCAGGTTATTATAGAAGATAAGGGATGAAAGTTCCATTAACGTATGGTACGATCGGTGGATCTCGATTGAGAATGGTTTTTATATTAGATCCCCTCGCGTGGATTTCGGTTCGCAATGTTAATGAACTTTTTATATCAAATACTAAGGAGTGGAATGAGACCAAAATTAGAGCAATTTTTAACAAGAATGAGGCGGAAAGTATCCTCAAAATTCCTCTTAACCGAGTTGCAGTGCATGATAGGCCGTGGTGGGCTCACAAAATTTTTGGGGAATATTCACTATCTTCTGGGTATTTTATTGCCAAATACTTACAGGAAGTGGAGGCGAGTCTTCGAATAAAAAGAGAAAGGAAGATTTAGCATATGACAGAAAAGTCTGGAGATTAATTTGGAGAATTCAAGTGGCTCCCGAGATCAAATTCTTCCTTTGGAGATGTATGTCGAATTGTTTACCGACCAAGGACGCTCTTAAAAAAACGGAGATGCAATTTGAGCTCAATGCACTGAGCGTTATGTGAAAAAGATGAAGAGTCGATAGTATATTTGTTTTTTTACTGCCCGTTCACACGAGCTTTCTGGTTTGCTACTGATTATAGCTTTGTGTTATCTCATTTTAGAGGTAATTCTTTCATTGTGATTTGAAAAAAATTGATGAACATGGTATCGACCTGCCCGTATTATTCAAATATTTTTAGAGCGATAGCATATGGGTCATGGAGCATCTGGAATTGCCGAAATTACTGTATGTTTAGAGGGTTAAAACCGGATCCTAATATGGCTTTGATGTTGTGGAGAAAATATATAGGGGAGTATGAGGCTGCCTTTGAGGAGTCTGGTAATTTCAACCAATTTTTGACTCCGAGGAGTGTGGGGAGTGTGAAGAAAAAAAGAAAGATCAATGATTTTTATAAAGATAATAGAGCTATTCAGATTTAGACTCCGCCTTCAAATAATATTGTTAAGCTTAATGTGAACCATGTTACTATAGCAGATGGAAGAAGCGTTGGTGGCTGGGTTTGCCACCAACGCTTTGAACACCCTTAGTTTTAGGACAACTACCGGTGAAATCATAACAATTGATTGATTGATAGTGGGAGAATGCAAATAACAGTTGGTTTAGATTCAATAGTTAAGTTTTGTTCGTTCGCTACTTGATCTTAGGCTCGAGTCATCTTAGGCTGGAATCACCGTTGATAAGGAGCGATGTAGATATTACGGACGCATCATTTAAGTTATATCTACCAACCCAATTTGATAGAAGAGATAGGACTGTGGTCAAATCAAATGGCCAGACCATGTCCAAGTACAGTTTACATGGATAAAATGTTCCGTATGGGGAAAAGGTTATTAACATACAAATAAAAAATGGCCTTGCTTTCTTCTTTTTATGGATACTGAGGAAAGCCAAATGCTTTTGATTTCCGTCAACTCCTCATTGGACCATGTTGAAATAATAGTGATAGCTACATAGAATATATAATTATAATAACATTATACCTTTTATGAAACTAGTTTTAAGACGTGTTATATGTGAATATAAATTTTATAAATATTATAATTATATATAAATTTATTTTTAATATATTTTTTATTTATAAGATTAATTCAATATATATATATATATGAAATTCCCTTAAGATGTAAAATAATGCATTTTACTCAATTTTAATTGTAAGTTATTTTTCTCTTTTATCAAAATTTTTTCTTATATTCACTATGCATCATTGTTATATATTGTGTGTTATATTGTTACAATTAATTATAATTTTTATTGATCATAATTTATATTCTAAAATGTAATGTAAAAAGATTAATTAAGTACTAACTTGAAATAAAAAAGAATATCCATTAATTAATTAAAAACTTAATTACTATATTGTCATTTAATATTAAGTCAAAGATAATTTAAAAAATTTAATAATAATATGAGGATAAAGTTGTAGAAAATTAGTTCTACTCACTTTGATTTATAGTAGGACAAGATAAGATAAGTAGCTATAAATATAGATTGTTTTTATCATTTTCATCAAGAAATTTTCTTTTTCATTATTATTTTCAGTGCTCCTTAGATTAGTATACACATAAAAATGATAAGAAATATTAACTAAAATATTATTAGGCTAATTTGAGACCTTTTTTGCTTACAATTAGTCCTTTGAGATTTATACATAAAAATAGCAATAAAGTTATATAAACTAAATGATTATTGAGTTAATTTAAGACTTGTTTTTTATTATAATTAGTTTTTAAGATTTCAAATTAAAAACATGGAGAAAACATCTTTAAAGATTATAATTTAAACAAGGTAGTTAAAAAACATTTCATATGAACAATTGAGATGATAAATATAAAATAGTTACAAAAATATTTTCATATGAAATAATTAGAATAATAAGTACATTGTAAAGAGAATGTAGGAAATTTTTAAAAAAATTGGGATAGTATTGTCTAAAAATATTTTTCTAACTTCTACACTTTTATACATAGTATAGATGATTTTTTTCTAATTAATTACAATCCTTAAATTAGTCGGTAGTTACCAAATATCATATTTGGAAACGAGTTATAAGCACAAAAAGAGTACATGATTTTCTTACCGAGAAAATTCAATATATCGGGGCTAATATAAAAAGCAAAATCATTTGAAAATTATAACTTAAAAAATTAATTAAACATGTGTTGAAGAAGGTAATTTTGTGGATCTGCTATCTATGACCAACTTTACCCGCTGACTAATTAATTAGGCTTCTCTTTTTGGGATTTAAAATCAAAATAATCTACTGTTGACTTCAGATCTACTGTTTCTGTAATCCAATCACAAAACATTAACCGTCACACACCAATAATTACTGTGTGACACTTGTCGGTACAAGACCACCAATTACAACTCCGAATAAACTGCATCACGACATTAAGACAAGTGTGCGTTGGAGACGTGGGGCAGACATTAAATTATTGAAAACAAATCAACAAGACTAATTTGAATTAAGTGCATCAGCCTTCTTGGTTACTCAGTAGATTAAACCTTCTATATTGGGTTGAACTATATAACTAACAGATAATACAATATTTGTTTACCTTGTAGTTGACGTGATCTGGATAATTCAAATATGATTAGACGATTCAGATATGATTATTTTTTTAGAGAATATTAAAAAAATATTATTTAAAAAATAATAACTAAACTTCAAATAATCACCCATAATTCTAAAACAACAAATTTGGATGCCAAAAACATGTTACCGCCCAATCAAAATTTTAAAATATAAATTTTATATAATATTATTGTATAAATAAAATCTACTGTAAATATTATATATATAATTGACATATAAAAATAAACTTGTGTGGAGCATCAAATTAATTTCTTAATTTGTTTTTTTTAAAGTATGTAAATGTTCTTATAATTATGGATATTTTTGATGATTTTGTTTAAGTATGCTTATGATCATTACTAACCCAGTTTGACTTTCACTGCTGACAAAGAATATCAATACTGGATTTTGCCATCTATACACAGGGAAAAACAAATTAACAAAATAATTAAGAAGACACGAGGTAGGCGGATAAAGAGAATGTGAAATTTCCTGAAACGTGTTCGCCTTCTCCCTCAAAAACACTACCTATGGCTATATGTACAAATGTGGGACCCTTTCTCCACTTAAAAATTTGTAGAATCATCAGACATCACATAACCCAAAACTACACTCTTTTTCTCCTCTTATATAAACCAACCATATCTACACACATCATTTACTTATAATAACTCAATCATTTTTCAGTAGTGAGTAACAGTTAAAACTTAATTTGTTTATGGGCAGCGTAGATTACGTTTATCCGACGACGGCGATGAACGTGGAGAGTGGTGCACATAGAGTGGCAATACCACCACCACAGCCATTTGTGAAATCATTGAAGAACTCTCTAAAGGAAACATTTTTCCCGGACGACCCATTGAAGCAGTTCAAGAATCAACCCTTGTCACGCAAGTTTGTTTTAGGACTTGAGTATTTCTTCCCAATTCTTGAATGGGCTCCTCGTTATGGTTTGGACTTTTTGAAAGCTGATCTTATTTCTGGGATTACTATTGCTAGCCTTGCTATTCCTCAGGGTATTAGCTATGCTAAGCTTGCCAATTTGCCTCCTATTCTTGGCCTATGTAAGTATATATTAATACCCGTACTCCATTCATTTTTGTATTTTAACATGCATAAGTCTTAATAACTGTACCAATCTATCTTGTTATCCTGGATGATGGATGTACTTTTAATTTGCTATATAGGTTGCGTTTAGTTTGGAGTTTAATTAGTTTTTGGTTTTTGGGTACGGGTTTAATGCAGATTCAAGCTTTATTCCACCATTGATATATGCAATGATGGGAAGTTCAAGAGATTTGGCAGTAGGGACAGTGGCTGTGGCTTCACTTCTCATAGCTTCTATGTTGGGAAAGGAAATAAGTCCAACTGAGCAACCAAAGCTTTATCTTCACCTTGCTTTCACTGCTACATTTTTCGCTGGTGTTTTTCAAGCTTCCTTGGGATTTCTAAGGTCAGTTTTTTCACCCCCACCCGGACCCCTCCCTCCCTCATCTCTCTCTTTCATAATTATTTGACTTGGCAAAATTTATTTACTTGGAATAAAACTCTAATTCTAACTCCGAACGAAACTCAGTTATTAAATTGAAAATTTGTCGGTTTTCGGGAAGTTTTTTGTACAGTAACAGATCAGTCAATCGCTGAGTACATAATGACGTGGATTTATAAAAATACAAGTGAAAGAAAAGAACTCCGAACGGACCAATTCACTTATGAATAGCTACACTTTTGTATAATTAAATGTGACTTGTTATATAATTAAGTTTCCACACATTGCTGGAGTGGAGATCTTGTCTTTTTTACATTTTAAATGCTAAATAGTAAATTAGTCTCACTTGTCATCGGACTAAAAAAAGCGTGTTTGGTAAGGCTATAAACAACTAACGTTCCATTCTTTTTTATAAATAAAAACAAGTAATTAAACATTAAAGCTATGTGTTATTAAAATTTGTATCTAGAATTAGCTTTTGTCTTTAAACATAATTTTAATTATTTACCATTTGTTTTGAGTCTATCTAAGGTAATTTTAAAATCATTAGTAAAAATATGTGGTGTGTGGTTGAACAAAATGCAGGCTAGGGTTTATTGTGGATTTTCTGTCACATGCAACCATAGTGGGGTTCATGGCCGGAGCAGCCACTGTTGTTTGCTTGCAACAGCTCAAAGGAATTCTTGGACTTGATCATTTCACTCATGCTACCGATCTTGTCTCTGTCATGCGTTCTGTCTTTACCCAGACACATGAGGTTAATTAATTTATACTGTTACTTTTTTTTTTACCATTTTTAAATCAATTTGCGGGTCACTCGTCTCGAAATCAATTTGTCAGGAATATTAGAGTACTACTATAGCAACCTAGTATCATTTTATTTGTTAATATATCCAACTATTTGATTATTAGATTTAGCAAAATAAAAAACTTTGCCATATTTTTGGTGTGCTATTATATAGTAAAATATATAAATATATACATAGATCATATTAAATAATTGAAAATACGAGGAGCATCATGTTCAAACCCATTCGTTGCTAAGAAATAATTGAGTGTCACTCCATCATGATATTCCATGTGATTTGTCTATAGCTTGGAATATACACGTAACCAAAGCTATAACTGTGAATATACTAAACACATATCACTATCATGAATTATTCTTTCCCTTTTCTTTTCTTTTCTGATAAAACACCAAAGTGGTTTTATTTCTTTCTAAGATGCTTGTCGGAATATAAAAATTAAATTATGAAAGAAATTAATTATTCGCGAGAGAAAATAATTGGAATTATATTTTATATTTTCAATATATTCTGTTATTCTTTGTTTTATTTTTTAAATTAAAATTTGTATTATCTTCTCATATTTCTATGTCTAACAGTGATTGAATTATATGTTATTGCAGTGGAGATGGGAAAGCGGTGTTTTAGGGTGCGGTTTTCTTTTCTTCCTCCTCAGTACAAGATACTTTGTGAGTAAATAAATCTTTACCAACAACCTCTTATCTTTTATAAGGTTTAGTTTCAGGAAGATCCCATCTATGTTCAACAGATTTTAAGTTGAGAATTGTTTTCACCCTTTCAAATATTAATTAATTTGATCACCTAATAATAAGTTGAACAATATATATTTCGATGAGATTG
This sequence comes from Datisca glomerata, assembly GCA_003255025.1. Taxonomy (NCBI): domain Eukaryota; kingdom Viridiplantae; phylum Streptophyta; class Magnoliopsida; order Cucurbitales; family Datiscaceae; genus Datisca; species Datisca glomerata. The sequence continues at coordinate 319,236 of QANY01013712.1, read as the reverse complement.
ATTTTAGAGGTATCTGTTATGTAAGTTTCTACAATGTTTATACTAATAGTAATTCAGGATCAACATACTGTGTAGTTGATGACACTCCAACAATAGTAAATACGATTGAATTTATTTTCACAATTTCTGAAATCTGATTTCTATCCGGACATAAACTAATTTTTCTTTTTTGGAAAAAAAAAATGCAGAGTAAGAAAAGGCCAAAGTTCTTTTGGATATCAGCCATGGCACCTTTGACATCAGTTATATTGGGAAGCCTCCTTGTCTTTCTTACTCATGCTGAAAAACATGGAGTTCAAGTGGTATGCACTCCTTTTCTCTTTCCCATCTCTCTCTCTCTCTCTCTCTCTCTCTCTTGATTGTACAGTCGCAGAAAGTAGCTGTGACCCCCACTGTAAATGACAGTCCAAACAGTAGCAACAAGTTGGGGAATGGGGAGTAGGACAATCCAAAGCTATGGCTACCATCCATCTCATTTAGGATTACTCAGGCCTTTATGATGGATACTCACACTATCTCTAGTTCTAATCAAGATACTTGTTCTGTCACTTTTTCGTTTTCTACTGCAAACAGTTTTATGGGCCCCCACCAATAATACCCGTGTGTGTATATTGGGCCTCCTAGTACGACCCACACCAATAATCCCACTTACCCTATTTGACCAGTCTTGTTGAATTTGATTGGACTGTTTTGATTGGATTATGTTTCACTTTCTATGCATCATGGTTAAGTTCGTCTTGAGATCTTAAATTTGAAAAAGAAAAAAAAAGTCTCATTTCTTATTTCGTTTCCTTAATTTATTTTTAAATTCCTAAGCTTGACGGTTGATATATTAAACACTAATTTTGGCTATTAATACGCCAACTCATCATATATGTTTCTAAACGAGGAAGACTTAACTGAAATCATGTTAAAGTGTAAATTGTTTTACATGTGTTTATGTCAGATCAACTCAGCATATTGATTTATGTATATTATTTCAGATTGGAAACCTGAAGAAGGGACTGAATCCACCGTCTGTTACCGACCTTGTGTTTGTGTCACCTTATCTAATGACTGCTATTAAAACTGGCATCATCACTGGAGTCATAGCTCTTGCTGTAAGTTACAGTTCAATAATCTGCTCTTTTAACCATAAGACAAGATGGGTTGGATAACAAAATAGTTCAGCTCACACACCACATAAGATCATGAGTTCAACTTGTATTTTAGTTTTGGGATTCGGCTCATCTGAATTGTCAAGATGTAGACGACTTAGATCGAACTGAACGATTAAGAAATAAAGATTTTTCTTTTTCTTTTTCTTTTTTTCAATTTTGATCTGAGTCTTCCAAATCTGATGAGACCATTCAAACTGCCATAAACAATCTCAATCATTGGTTTTGTATGCAATGGGTTGTGTGCATGTTCTTATAAAGCTAAGTAATTTAATGGGAAATATGTGCAGGAAGGAATAGCAGTAGGAAGAAGCTTTGCAATGTTCAAGAATTACCATATAGATGGAAACAAAGAGATGATTGCTATCGGGACCATGAACATCGTTGGTTCTTTCACCTCATGTTACCTCACTACGGGGCCATTTTCGAGATCAGCAGTGAATTACAACGCAGGGTGCAAAACAGCAGTGTCAAACGTAGTGATGGCAATAGCAGTGATGTTTACATTGTTATTTCTAACACCATTGTTTCATTACACTCCATTAGTGGTTCTCTCTTCTATCATCATCTCTGCAATGCTTGGCCTCATTGATTATGAAGCAGCCATTCATCTTTGGAAGGTTGATAAGTTTGACTTTCTTGTTTGTATGGGTGCTTATGTTGGCGTCGTCTTTGCCAGCGTCGAAATCGGCTTAGTTATCGCAGTAAGCCTCAATCTCTCGTCCTCTGATCAAATGAAATTAATTACGCTTTTTTTTCTAAAATTAATTAAAGTGGGCGTTTCTTCTTAGTTCTAACACTTGTTGAAATTGAATGCAGGTTGCAATATCAGTGCTAAGAGTACTACTATTTGTGGCAAGGCCAAGGACATTTGTGGTTGGAAACCTTCCAAATTCAATGATTTATAGAAATGTTGAACAATACCCAAATGCAAGCAATGTCCCTGGAATTCTCATACTTGAGATTGATGCTCCTATCTACTTTGCAAATGCCAGTTACTTAAGAGAAAGGTATTGATATATATACTCGAAAACTTTTTATTTACCGTACCCTTTCCAAAAATTAATAGACCATATTGTATCACCACTTGTGTAATAATCTATTAACTCAAAGTATCTACAACATCGATACCATAATGAATAACATAGTATGATGAAGATCTAATGCTGGTATAATTAAAAGGAAAAAAAAACTAATATCTTTTTCCCCTTATTTAGGATTGCAAGGTGGATTGATGAAGAGGAAGACAGAATAAAATCTTCAGGAGAAACAACATTACAGTATATTGTATTGGATATGAGTGGTAAGCAATAGTAACTGAGCTCTTCTACCTAAGTGGAATTAGTTCTTTTAACATATAGAGTTTTTGAGCCAAAGTTCTCCCAATTTCATGTTATTACAATTAATTGTGTGTTTGGTATGGCAGCTGTTGGTAACATCGATACAAGTGGAATAAGTATGCTTGAAGAGGTCAAGAAGATTGTTGATAGAAGAGGCCTCAAGGTACTGTCTTTTCTGCAAATTTTTTATGACATTCAAACTTGATTCACATGGGCTAATATCTATCAGACTTCTCGACTAAAAAGCTTAAGCTGTTGGGTGAAATCGATTAATTCAACTTTTGTTATTATTTCCAATACTTACGTAAATGGATGTCTGACATATAAGTGTTTGTTTCCTTGCTGTCCATTTGGTTTAGCTTGCTTTGGCTAACCCTGGAGGCGAGGTGATGAAGAAGCTCAACAAGTCGGAGTTGATAGAGAAAATCGGGCAAGAATGGATTTATTTGACGGTTGGTGAAGCCGTAGCGGCCTGCAATTACATGCTTCATACTTGTAAACCGAGTCCAGGAAAAGATGTTGAGACATGGAACAAAGTTTAAGATTTTGTTGATGGAGGTCTTAAAATGTGACCATTTCTCTGGCATAGAATCAACATGTAACACTAAAAAATATGTAACTTTTTAGAAGTCCGATCAAGTTCAAGTTGGAGGAATTTTTTCCCCTCCAGCACGCTCTTAATCAGTTGTATTGTAGATTCCATATAATATATATATATATATATATATCGATTCCCTGGAATTTCAGATGAAAAACGAGTTCTTTTTTCTACTTTATATGAAAATTGTTTCAACAGGATGGTGAAAAATCCAAGCGTTATCAAAGGATTCTTCTCTTAACCTTGTGATGGAAAATATTAATGCGTATAGTAACTGAGAAAGTAAAATAAGTTTGTGTATTATGATATCAAAGAAAATAGCAATAACGCCATTTTTCAGTTACTATACATCAAATTCTCAAAGATTTTCTTCACAGATTTTTTATTTGTTTGAAAGTCTAATAAGCTGAAGTTTGTTTGCTACAAAAATAACAACGCAATTTCATGGGTGAGAGTAAATTAAGCTGACAAATTGCATATAATCTCATTTAACAAAATAAAAAATAATTAATATTGAGAGATATGGTGCCTGATAAAAGTATGATGTCATACTTTAGACCTATCACCAGGCCCATGAAGTCATACTTAGGCTCCCCATAGCCTAATGTACTTCATACAGAACCTGACTGTGTGTTATGGTTCATGTTAAGATGTTATAATTTCTGAGTTATATTATCTCCCTCTTATAGTAAATGTAATTTTGACAAAAAAAATGTTCAACTGGTTGTTATTTTTTCATTTTTTTCTGATTGAATTTGTCTATACTCACTGTTATCTTATTCCGGAACTGAGAAATGTGGCTCCTTTCGCTTCTCAAGTGAGACAAACACAGAGGAAACCATTACCAGACTCATGGAAGAGAATGTTAGATGTGGGAGTCCATATCATGCTCGGCCCTCAACAAGGATGAGCAGCAATCCTCCACCTGATTATATATGACATGTTTCGTGTATGAGGTCATGCAAGAGAGGTTTCGAGGACCATTTACTATAATGTTTGAGAGTGTTTGTAGCTAAGAAATATTTTTAATTTGAAATGATGATATGTTAGTTAAAATAAGAAAAACTTTTCTCCTCACTCCTTACAAAATCAGTGGGACTCATTCACATTACTGTGGAAATAATATCAGAAGAGAGATACTCACACTTGTGAGAAAGAAGAAGAGAGTAAACCAAAGAATACTTTCATTAACCTCTAAGGGAAGCCAAACAGAGACCTAAATACAAGAGAGAAAGAGCCAACTGCTAGTTCAAAGGAAAAGATAAATATACTCTTAAATAACTAAACTAACTCAACCATTTACTTTAACATCCCCTTCAAACTCATCATAGGTTTATGGATAAGTTTGTCACTTAGGAAAGTAAATTGAGGAGCAGATAATGGTTTAGTAAATAAGTCAGCAAGTTGAAGTTGAAAGCTATGTTTGACAATGATGTCCTTCTTCATCACTCTTTCTCTAACAAAGTGATAGTCGATCTCAAAATGCTGTATGCGAGCATGGAGAATGAGAGCAATAGCCTGGAAAACATGTAAATCACGCAGGATCTATCTCAACCAGCTTAACTCGAATGCAGTGTTGGCTAAAACTTTATATTTTGCTTTTGTGGAGGACCTTGCAACTTTGCTCTACTTCTTTGCACTCCAGAAAACAACATTTTGGTCCAAGAAGAATGACAAAGCCTGAAGTAAATCTCCTAGCAGAATGATCCTCGACCCAATCAGACTCATTAAAAGCCTGCAAGTTAAGAGAATCTTGTTTAAACATAAGACCATGTCAGGTCTAGTAGAATAATTTACAGTAGTAGGGGAATGCATAAACTGGCATACTCTATTATCAGCAAAACTAATGTTAGGTCTAGTAAAAGTAAGATATTGAAGAGATCCCACAAGAATTCTATAAAGAGTAACGTCAGAAAGCGGAGAACCCATGTGACTATAAATGAGAGATTTAGAAGCACGTGGAGACTGGTATGGCTTAGCATTTAACACGCCATCCTTTAAAAGCATATCCCTAGCATACTTTTGCTGGTTCATAAATATGCGATCACTAATCCTAATTATTTCTAAACCAAGAAAGTACTTAAGATCACCAAGGTCAAACATGTCAAAGGATTTTTAAAAACTATGAACTATCTTATCTATGTATGCACACTAATAATAATCTCATTAACATATAATAAAATATAAGTCAAAGAAGAAGCAGTAACATGTACAGAGAGAGAGTTATTTGCTTGTGAGCCGACAAATCCAATAGACAAAAGATGAGATCTTAACTTTTCAAACCAGGCTTTAGGGGCCTATTTTAAGCCATACAAGGATTTGTTTAACTTACATACATAATTAGGATGGTATTTATCCATAAAACCTAGGGGTTGAGACATATAAACTTCCGTAGACAGGTTACCATGTAAAAAGGTATTTTTAACATCTAATTGCTTAAGAGTCCAACCAAAAGTGGCAGCCAAATAGTGCAGAATAATAATGGTTGGTTTCTTAATGAAAGGGCTAAAAGTTTCACCATAATCCAACCTTTCCTTTGGTGATAACCCTTAGCAACTAATACAATTTCGAGTTATATTATCTCCGGTTTTTATAGAATATGTAGATTTGACAAAAAAATGTTCAATGATTCATATTATTCATATTTTTTCTGATTGAATTTGTCCATACTTACTGTTATCCTATTCTGGAACTGAGAAATGTGGCTCCATCCGCTTCTCAAGTGAGATAAACATAGAGGAAACCAAACTCATGGAAGAGAATATGATTTCAAGTTATATTATCTCTAGTTTTTATAGAATATGTAGCTTTCTATACTTAGTGTTATCCTATTTCAGAACTGAGAAATGTGGCTCCATCCGCTTCTCAAGTGAGGAAACCAAACTCATGGAAGAGAAGTTAGCTGCGGGGAGTCCATATGTGAGTCCATGTCATGCTCTCCCTCCACCTAATTATATATGACATATGTTTGGTTGAAAACGTGGCGTTCACGCAGAGGAAGCGTGAGACTTTTAAAAATTTATTAAAAATGATTTTTTTTATAAAGAAAATAAACGCGACGCAACGGTTTNAATTTTTTTAATTGAAAAACACTTTTTCAGATCGAATCCATTATATATTTATATATTAAATCAAATACATACATGAAAATGAATCATATATCTCTTGTAGTCTATATCAAGAGTCCTCACAAACCAACGATCATGTGTTCTCACCAACAACGGACTTCGAGATCTACACCAAGATCTTTCAAGTCAATTCTCAAACGCACTAGGACGTGTGTGGACGCATAAAATAATTCAAAAATACTTTTCTGTCTCTAGGTGTACTCAACATATGAGATCTAAAGATTTACTGAGAATGATTAATTTAGTGAGATAATCCTCTGAAAGAATACTATGATTATTGTCACATAGTTTTTTTATTAACTTTTTAATCACAGAGAAAGTTCACTGATAGCAATTGTGTTCTAAGCACGCTAAAGCCAATAGCATAATATCAATATATTTTTTAGATAATGGCATATAAGACTTTTAGGGATATACACAAAATAATAATTAATCATAAAATTATCATTGGAGGAGGACCCAATGCAATTGAGCAAAACTGCAGTGCCACACGACACAGCAGTGTGCGGTGAGAATCACAGTGCCTCACGACACTGTGATTCACGACACTATAGTACTGCACGCCCACTACTGTAGTGCCACGTGGCACTATAACAGTTCATGTCAATCTCAACGTAGCAATTACTGTGAATTAAATATTTATTTTAATCAGATTAATATCCACATATCAGTTAATTTAAAATTAACTTATGTGATTATCCATATCAACTAACTTATCTGTTAGTTTACAACTAACAAATTTAATTGATTTCAAAAATTAAATTATTATCTAATAATAATTTAACATTATCTAATTTCACAAATTAGATACATTGTCTTACTTATCGATAATTAAAAAATCAATTGATATAATTATTTATATATAATTTCTAAAAATCAATATAAATAATTTAATTAATGAATTTTTAATCAATTAATCACACATAATTATGTACTTAGCTCAGAATAAAAATTTGTTTTGCAAGTCAGTCATTTTCATATGTCGTGAAATATTCACATCCTAGATTGAGTAGTACAGAGGTGACTTGAGAATCATGGACTTATAATCTTAAGTTACAATAAATCAAATTATTAATTAAACTCTTTAATTAAATAATCTTATTTAAAAATTTTATTATTACTCCACTATAACTATGAAATTGCACTCTCCATTGATATAATCATTTCATGTAGTTCTGTTCTCCAATAACTGGTTCGTAAATTAGAGCTGATCAAAATTATTGTTTTATCCTTCCAATGATCTATTGGTCTTTAAGTACCATTAATTCACTAGTGAATGACTAATTTATAATCGTGTTATAAATTTGAGTTCAATAACTATTCAGTTCAAAAATTAACATTTAAGGGAACCAATATACGATCCGTTAGAAAAACTTAGATTTTTAATCTTGTAAGATCATGTCTCTAGTCATCTACATCACTGAATCTTCAAAACAAAAGTTACTTGCATGTTTTACAAACAAATATTAATGAGTGAATCAAAAGATCCAGTAGACATATAAACGAATTCATGACTACTTAGAATTCAGACTTATCTACATATGATCCTCATATGGATGTGTATTAAATCTTTATGATAGACGGCAAAATGTCAATAAAGATATTAATTCACATCGATCATGTCATATATAATCTTATTATATAAAGTATTTTCACTAAGATGTCTATCCACATCAACAATCAGGATCTAGATCACAAGCATTCATAATGTCTAGTAAACTATACTAGCAACCATTCATTAAAGATTTCATACTTTACTATGTTGCTTATAATTTTATTCATTATCTATGATCTTAATCTTCTCGTACTAATACAAGATCATAATCTTATTAATGAATATGGAATTTTTAGATATTTATATAAATTATTCAATGATAATTTAAAAAAAATTATAAGAAAAATGTATTTTCATTGTATTTTATATTAAAATATCAATACACACGCTTTGAGGGCATTACCCCCAACATGTTTCGTATACTAGGTCATACAAGAGAGGTCTCGAGGACGATTTATTATAATGTTTGAGAGCTTGTGGCTAATAAGCTTTTTTATTTTGAAATGATGATATGTTAGTTAAAATAAGAAAAACTTTTATCCTCACTGTTAAAAATGAGTCTCTCCTTACAAAATCAGTATGACTCATTCACATTAGTGTAGAAAAAATATCAGGAGAGAGAAACTCACACTTTTTTTACAATTGATTGATTCGAAGGAGAAACCCCCTCATCATTTATAATTTATTGATTGTGAGGATAAGAGTATTTTTCATTAAAAATATTTTGTATCTATTTTTGTATGAAGCACCTGAATGTATGGTGAAACATATTTGTTTGTATTTAGAAGCATTTGAGGAAAAACTTTGATTGATGTTTCTTGTAAATTGCTTCTAAATACCACAATATATATTAAACAACAACACTTGATAGATAGGAAATAACCTAAAATAATATTTTTTAATGTACTATAGTGCTTGTTATGGGTGCATTCACAACCACCAATGACTCGACGACACGTGTAAAGGAGGGGCCCCCAATGAAGGAAAGTTTGGGAGGAAAAGGATCTACCACACCTAGACAATAAAAGAGGATGCTCGGGTTGCCCAGACCCAAGCACATGAAAGAGAGATTAAATTTCATGAGGTGAGCTCGGATAGTACTAAGCGTAGGGCCATCATTGCTTACCAAAAGTAATGTCCCATGTGGCACCTCCTCACAGGCCCGAGCACCCATCAAGCTTAATCGCCATGATAAGAGCCTCTACCCAGTCATTTCGACATTTAATGCTGAACTCTTTATGTCAAGGTCGCATCCCTTCTGTCCAAATCGAAGACAGACTTTGTGTCTTGTAAAGCTTCCCCAGCACGCCTCCGAGAGGTTTTTTCAATACGCTTCCTCCCACTGGAATACCCATGTATAAATACATCTACCAATAAATGGAAGATGTATGTCTTCTCTCTCTTAAGAAAACTATGCCAAAATTTATCTATGACCAGAAAACCACCCCCAAGTTTTATTCGCCTTAAAGTTTTTTTGTCTATGTTGTACAAGTTCCAACCCGAGAGAACCCCTACACGGAGAGGATATTGCATGCCACCTCACTGTTGAAGTTTTTGACATCAACAGTTGGCGTCGTCTGTGGAAACGACTGGAAAGTCATTCCTGTTCAAAGTATTCTGAACTTTTTTCTTCTCTCAAGGAGAGAACGGGTCTAGTACTCTACGCTGATGAAGTCCGGGACAAAAGGAAGGACCCATCTTTCCTCTGCTAGAAGAATGATCTCGTGTCACCATGGTAATCTTTTGACAAAGGAAGAAGGACACGTGGGGTGTAATCTTCAAGGTAACTAGGAAAGGGAGGAAATGCGTGTCTGTCACGATTCAGGTTATAACGATCTCTTAACGGAAATGGTCTTTCCCCACAACTTAAAGGCTCAATGGCAGAATCGTCATACACTCACGTAACCTTCAAGAAAAATCCCCTAGGGAAGGGCAGGACGATCTCCAAACTCAGATAGAATGCCATCTCTCGGTGAAGCCGGGACTAACATGAAGCCAGACTGAGGATGGCTAGACCCTCCCTCTGTAAGGTTTTAGTTTAGGTCATCACCAGAAGATGAATGGGGAGAATTAAGGCGACGGAGAGTAAACGAAGGCAAAGACCCCCAAAGGACCCTCTAGGGGCAGTATATGAGCAACGACGGAATGTGGAGGAAAGTATCGATGGGCCACCCTCTATCTAAATCCTTGGTGCCGTTCTTGGTCCTCAACGATTTTTCAAAGCTTTAGTGCAGGCGAAAGGGAGTACGGATGAATGGGTCTGTGATCATTCCCCCCACCACGGATGAGATACAAACCTAGGCTACGAGACTCCCAATTCCAAAATCCCACTTTGGGAGAAATGGAAGGATGAAAGCCTTGACAAGATCGGCGCACGGGCTCGCGACCCAAGCCGAGGCATGAAGCCTCAATGAGAGGATCAGGTTTTACTACTACCTAGCCCCCGTGCAAGCAGATTAACCCACAAGAAAGACTTGAAGGGCCAAGATGGTTGGATGTACTCCTGCTAGAACATTCAGAGAGGAACTATAAGGATAAACACATATTTGCCCACAAACAAAATATAGAGCTTGGAAAGGTCCCACCATCAATGAGAAGACGTAACTCAGGAAATGACGAGCCCACTCGTCTTCGAGGGCATACAATAATTATGAAGCTAATTAGGATTTTGGGATGCTTCCATGCCAAAGGAGGCATCAAGACCAAAAGGTATGAATTTAATAAATTGACATAAGTTGCACGTGATTTATTTTGGGAATAGTTATCCATGTTGGTTTCCACCAGTTTAGAGTAAAGGCAACGATCGACTCTTCTACAAAGTATGATGGAGGATTAAGAAGTGATGGCTGGCGATATGCTCTAACCCGACAGTTGGGATTAAACAAAAAGTGATGACTGGCGAAGTGCTCTAACCCGACAGTCGGGATTAAATAAAAAGTGATGACTGGCGAAGTGCTCTAACTCGACAGTCGAGATTAAATAAAAAGTGATACCTATCTAAACATTAAGGAAAGGCTTAGCCAAGGAAATCTCGACAGTAGGGATAAGGATATCTATTGAGCATTATAGACTGTAAGACAAGGATAAAGTCCTCTAATGAACGCTTCAGCTCAAGGATTTATCCAGAGCAAGAATGCCTGGATATATGATAAAGGAAAGGTTCTCTAGCCAAAAGCCAAAAGAATTCAACTTTATTTTCAAATCACCAAACCTGGAAAAGCTCAAATAGGAGAGGGCATGCTCGACTACATGTCAAAAGGTAAACCACCAATGTAAGGAATGTTCACCCGACCAAACCACCTGAGTAGGAGCACGCTTGAAGGCTTCATAAAGGTCACGAAAGGTTTGTAAGACCCCTACCTACAAAGGAGGCAACTCGTTAGATAAGATCAAGTCTACTAAGAAAGATCAAGGCCTTTTAAGGCCCATTCTAGCTCATGATTATAAGCTTGGGAGGAAGGATGAAGATGGACAAGGATTCCAACTTTGTCAAGAAGGGGAGAGAAAGAGAGAGAATGTGTGTGAGTAGAGGAGAGAGGGGGTGAGAGAGAGAGAGTGGGAGAGATAGAAAGAGAATGACAGAGAAAGAGAGAGAGGGGAGAGAATTAGAAAGCCAGAGAGAGGGAGAGAAGGAAGACTTCTTATTTATAAGCCTTGAAAGGGGAAACCACTCATTTAATGGACGTAAAAGGGGGCCATGATGCTGAAGACCAAAAGTTGTCCGATCAACCACAGGGATGAAACGATGCATCAGGAATGAAGCGACGGTGAATCAGGCTCTTTTATGCGCATCCACACACCATTAATGCCCTCACTCTCAAGAAGTTAATGATCTCAAAAGTGAGGAAATGGTGAAATGATGCACGCACAACTTGCGACAAAAATCAGATAGGCAAGTGGTGACAAAACGTGTAAAGGGGGGCCCCGATGAAGGAAAGTTTTAGAGGAAAATAAATGATCTCACCTGGTCAGTAAAATAGGATGCTCAGGTTGCAGAGGCCCAAGCACATGAAACATAGATTAAAGTTCATGAGGTGAGCTCGGATAGTATTGAGCGTAGGGCCATCATTGAACGTTGAAAATAACGTCTCAGGTGGCACCTCCTCACAGGCCCGAGCACCCCACAAGCTCAATCACCATGACCAGATGTCAGGATAGCCTCCACCCGATTATTTTGACATTTAATGTTGAACGTTTTATGTCAAGGTCGCCTCCCTTCTGTGCAAATCGAACACAGACTTCGCGTCTCGTGAAGCTTCCCAGCACGCCTCCGAGAGGCTTCTTCGACACGCTTCCTCCCACTCGAAGACCCATGTATAAATACATATACCAATAAATGTAAGAGGTATGCCTTTTCTTTTCTAAGGAAATTACGTCAAATTTTTTCAGGATACTGACTTAGGTATCGGAGACTCTCCGACGAGGAAACCACCCTTAGATTCTCTTCACCTTAATGTTCTTTGTCTATGTTGTATAGATTCCCTCCTGAAAAGACTTCTACATGGAGAGGAGATTGTATATCATCTCACTGTTGAAGTTTTCAACATCAGCCGTGTTTAAAAAAACATTTTTCAACTTAACACTAATAATTCAAGTTGATTTTGATTTAATTTTGCACTTTTCTCTAAAAGATTTGTGATAATTTTTTGCGGTATAAACTTATTGCAAAACTGTAAAAAGAAATAGACTGAGATCAACTCATGTTGGTAGAGGGTCTATCTATGTTATCTAGACTGATGTTCAGAAAATAGACTGTCATATCCGTCTTCATTAGAAGACAAAAAAGAAATATTTTTTTCTTATTAGATTTATCAAATCTAAATTATATTAAAATTGGGTTTGAGAATATTTTATTTGAAAACTTTAATTAATGAAGAGAAAATAATAATAAATAAGTAAAGACAACAGTTTGCCCACCAGAACACAAAACTATCAAATCAAGCATGGAAAGAAGTAGTTACAACCAACTTGAAGGGTCATCTAAGGCTCTTTATATTGTAGAGGATAATGAAAGAATAGAAATAAATACGAAAAAAACAGTAGTATCCCCGCCCGAACACAAAAGTAACCAATCAAACCGTCATGGAATTATGAAAATTTATCTGACTGTTCACCATTTGGGAATTATGAAAATTTATTTATATGCATGTATAATCGTACAAAATGAATAATAAAAGGCAGTTTGATATAGTTTAAATAAAAATACTGAAAAAATTAAGTTATTGTGTAAGTTTAAGTGTTAAAATTAGATAACAAAATATTAAAATTAGCATGTTTGATAACCCATGGTTAAGTCAAAAATTTGCTGAAAAATTATGATTATCTTGTTTGGTATGTAAGAAACTTGAGTAAAATTGTTGAGAAAGTTTGATAAAATTATTGGAGAGTGTAATTAAAATATTGATTACTATAGTTTTTTTATCAAGTTTTAATTTCTTATCAATGATTATTTATAGATTTTAATAAACACAATAAAATTATTTTAGGCACTAATTAATTAATTATTTTATTAACCCATCAATAAAATTAAATCAACTATATTTCTCTTATGTTATGTATACATGAAGAGTTTATCTATCCATAATTCAAACTTAATATTTATTTCATTCATTCTAATTAACGTGCACATCTTAATCTTACAAGAGGACCTCGAAACAAGTTGACGGACGAGTCTTTCAGGACATGGGTCGGGTGCGATGAAAAAATCTCAAAATTTGGTATCGGAACAGTTTCGGTTCCACCGGGACTAGAACGGGATCCGACGTGAATCTAGGATCGGGATATTTTATGACACTTTTGTGAGGTTTTGCTCTTGACGAAAACAAATATAAAAAATCAAGTAGGAATAATTGAAACAAATAATGATATTTTTATAGAAATTTAGAAAAGTAAAAATTATTTTGAAAAATGTGTAGATGTATGTTGTAAGATGAGAAAATTATTTGGTAAAATAGATTTTTGTGAAAAAGTAGAAGGGAAAGCAATATGAGATTGTTATTTTACGAGGCTAAATAACTTTATCATGGCAAATCAGAATACTTATCACAAACGTGAGAAAATATTAGAAAATAAGATTAGCATGTTATTTGTCAAATGGAATACTAATACATAAGAAATACAAATCTATTCATTTTCTTGTCTAAAACTCCTTTCACATTCCATGTATGTTGTGTTTCTGCTTCAATAGCATTAGTATCGTTGTAAAAGCATTGTGGAAGATGTCGCATCAGAGCTTTTGTGTTTCTATGAATTCTCTTATTCTGTTGTTCAAACCTCACAGGCAGTCGAAGCGCTTTTGTTGCAGGTGCAATGATAACACCTGTATTTTGTCGCATCCTCTCCTTGCACCTCCATGACTTGATTTTCTTGTGCGGCGACTATATTCTGCAAAATGTATTTGCTTAGGAACAAAGAGGATAATATAGCGATATAGATAGAGAAAGAGAGAGAGAGATTGTTTGAACTGAGAGAGTGAGCTAGAGACTCAAAGAAATTTCAATATATTCAAGAGCCTCGAGAATTGAAAAACAAAGAGATGCGAGATATATATAGAGAGAGCAAGAGAGATAGAAATAGAGAGAGAGCCGAGAAAAGAGACAGAGGGAAATAATTGAATAGAGAGAAATAGAGATATATAAAGAGGTAAATAGATAGATAGAGATAGATAGAGACAATTTATTATGTGCGAACTGAGACGGAGAGACTAAGAGAAATCAAGAACTTAAGAGAAACTGCAAAATTAATAAATCAGTAAAAATGATCTGAAAGAGAGAGATGAACAAATAGAGAGAGATAGCTTATTGAGAAAGAGAGAGATAGGCAGCTGACTTGTGTATATAAGAGAGCTTATTATCGTTTTTCTTCAACGAGAGCAATGTTTGACAGTTTGGTTAGATATTTTTCCCTTTTAAGTTAAATTTTTGTTGTCTTTCGGTTTGTGCAGTGCTATCAGTTTTGCTTTTTTTAGTCCTTTTTCTTGGTAAGATTTTTTTGCTTCTTTTTCGCATTTACTTGGCTTTGTTGGTTAGTTCACCTCATTGTGTATGAAACAAGTGACATGCATAGAGCTTAAGGGAGATAGAAAGTGAGAGGACATTGATTGAGAAATAGGGGCACGGATCGAGCGACGCTCAAATGGAGAAAGAGGGGGAAGAATACCAATGTCGTCATTCCAAATTGTGCAACTGAACCAAATATCTTTACCTACTTTCACGCTTCAAGATCCTCCATAAAAATTTTAATCTCTCGATCTTGTTATAGGTGAAGGTCAAATCTAAAAAAAAAGTTCTAAGAATTTAAGGGAACAAGTATGTATGAAGTATTGAAAGAATTTAAGCTCTAGGAATGTTTCAAAATAAAGAGGATGTCTTAGTATTTATAGGCTCAAAAGACACAAGTGGACAAAATCATGATAGGAAACATTTGGAAAATGTGCAAAAGGCAACAACGTTAATAATGTGATAAGCAACAATGTAAAAAATGTGATTGACAACATGTAAAAAGTGTGAGATAGACAATTAATTTATGAATGTTCACTTAATTTAAAGATAATTATCTTTAAATATAAACTTAATAGCAGTAAATAAATTAAGTAGGCTCCTAAAAATTAGGAAAATAAAAGAAATATATTTATGATCTTCAATTTTTAGCTCTGTAGTATTTATAATAGTCCAAACATACTTAATTGAGTTCATTAGTAACATCAATGTTTTATTATCATAAAAAACTATTTCATAGAGATAAACTATTTCATAGAGATATACAGGAGTAACAAAAACATGCTTTAAATATATTTGATATAAGAAAACTTAATTAATAAATACTAAACATGTATAATATATAGTTTATATATGTGTCGACGTTACTACATTTATTAATTGACTCAGTAATGTGATTGTTTTATCTGATTTAAATTACGAGAGAAAGAACCTAAAATTATTAAGCATCATCCTGTTATGTTCTAGTTCATTATAGGGTTAACAAAACAAATAACCATTTTAGAACATAATGAAATAGAAAAATGGCCCAAATTAAAAGCATTGGCAAGAATGCCCCAATACTTTCTTTCATAAATAAAATATTAGGTGATATTTTTTATTTAGCTTCTAAATAAATAAGGAAACGTGTACTCAAATGATAAGAAATTTTGAAATAAGAAAAAAACATATCAAATCTCACAAAATAACGCACATTATTCTCATATTGTTTTTAAGATTTTGGAAATCTGTACCATTACCCCGTTTGTTTTTTATTCCAAAAGTCTCAATGTGCAGGTAAAATTTCACATCACACGTAATAAGATTTAGATCGAAAACTCCATCAAAGAGAAGATAGAACGAGAACCGTAGGATCAACCAGACGATTATGATGAACAGACCAATCAGATGAAAGTACATGGATTGTTGACGTGACAATCTAAAAAGAAGTTAATCAAGACCATTAGATTGATCACACGGTCAAGATTTACTTATTGTTATTGATTGATAAGTTATATCTCAGGGAATATTCTGTTGATCATATTTTCAGATAGAATTAGATAAGTTGTATCAGATTCTGTGTAACAGATTGAAGACCTATAAATATAGGCAAGATGTAACTTCAAAAGCAGACTCAAGAATACAACAACTCTCAACACCCATAAGAAACAAGCTCACCATGTAGTTTGCATTAACCTTGTAAACTCTTTTTCCATAATGAAATACCATCAAAATTTCCCCGTGGTTTTTCTTTCCTTTAAAGGGTTTTTACGTAAATCATGGTGCTATTTTTCTCTCATTCTCTCACTTAATTATTCTCTATATTTTTATATTATGATGTAAAGAATTCACGATCAATTCTCACAGACCGTGAATTTTTTCTTTTACATTTGGTGCTCTCGTTGAGAGATGAAAAAAAACTCAAAAAATCTCTTCCCAAAACACTTAAAATCAAATCAAACGCTTTCGATAACGGATACAGAAATGAAAATGGAATCAGGAGCAAGAACAACGGGTATGACAACGAATTAGAACTGGAAGCGCAGAATGGTAAATTCATTTATTACAGATTCGATCCGTTTATTTATTTTGTACAAGTATTATTAAAAAAATTATTAACGCTGTCTTTGAATTCAATCTGAAAAATTCAACAACGACTACGAGGGGCGGCGAAACCCACAGACTCCTGGACGAAGAAACCTCCAACTACGACAGCTAGGCTAATAGCAACAAAAAAAATTGAAACAGCCGCCAAAGGAGAATGTTTTGGATCGGCGGAATCCACCATTGTAGTAGCCGGTGAGCCATGAGTAGTCATGAAGCACATCGGTAACAACCAGCTCAAGGCGTCTTTCAGGTCGTCGGCGTCCTTCACCGCCGAACCACTCACCCACGACGTCGTCGGACCTTTTTCAGACCGCGAATAATCTCCTCCATTGCTTAACAAAGAATCTTAGATCTACATCAAGTGAAACGTTTTTAGACTCCAAGATATCAATAGAAGGCTTCAGAAAAATATTTCCGGTGATTCAGAGCTTTTTCCGGTAAAAAACAGTTGTCGGAGGAGGCCGCACACGCCCTCACGTGCCATCGGTAGCGGCTGTCATCTTCTCTACCCGTTTTCCAATCACCAAGTTGACCTACCTAGTCCATAACCCGTTGGTCAGTATCCCACGCCTAAGGGGGGGCTCACTTCAAGAGCCTAATGTAAAGCTCTCTTAACCCACAGAATAAGGAGCACAGTTCGACCCGCGCTTCAACCCGCAAATCAACTTGTACTCAATTTGGACCCACGGATGACCCCCAGCTTATAGGTCCCTTGTGCACGGTCCTCTCCGCCTTATGGAGCCCAACCACGCGGCGCATCTTCCCAAGCAGATCTACGTGGCGATCCAAGACTCGCGACCCGCACTCCAGGCTCGACCCGCGTGTCCTAGGCGCTTATGCCCATGCCTCCAACAAGCCCAGCGCCTTGTCTAGCTCCTCATAAGCCCAACACATGCTCCTTCCTTCAAATGACCCACTTCAACTCCTCTAAGTCAATTTTGCCAGGTTCTTAATAAACAAAAATGGCGGAGCGAATACGTAATAAATATAACATTTAAGGGAAGGTTTATTTACGTTATTATGCAATTAATTTACAAAATTCTCATTAATTGAATTACGCTATTTGATGTGCTTTTATTTGCATCAACATTATTTAATATCTCGGGCAAAAACGAGTTTCAAGATTCGGATGCAGATATCATAACTCAGATATGCATATTTTTTTAAAATCAAGGGTCACATCGATGATCTCCACTAAAATTGTGAGATTTGATCAATAAGCTTTCAAAGCTTTCACAAAAAATTTCAGAAAATAAATTAGTTCAACCTCGTTCAAATTTCAACTACGATGATGCTACCGCTTTCAAACACACGGGTCGTCTTATGCAGGACATCAAATTGCAAGCTAAGTATTTATTTTAAAATTATTGCTTTGCCTCTAAATACATATATTATCCGTTAAAAAAATTGAATGATTGCATGAGCATATGACGCAATGTCCAGAGAAAAATATTTACACAATAGTTCGAGTATATTAAATTAGTAGAAAATAATTCTACTCTAATTGTGTAGTGCATAATTAATTAGCTCTCCGTGTTAAATTTTACCATGCTTTAATGTAATTATAGAAATTATATTTATCTTGTTTAGGTCATTTGTTTTAATAAAATTCATAATTTGACCCTATCATGGATAACATGAAATGTTGTAAACGGTATTCAAACTGATTTAATGCACGAGGAATAAATTATTGAATTTTCAATCCTAAATTTTAAATTTAAGCTCTTCTAAAGTTATAAAAAACCCTTTAACAGTTGATGAATGAAAATATAAACTTTGATATGCGTATTTTTTAGAGACTGGCTCTTTCCTATTCTATATGCAAAAATACGGGAAAATAAAATATGAACAAATTACAAGAACGGAGACGTCCTAACTACGAAAATGGAAATGCCATGACGACGGAAATGGAAAAGGCATAGCCACGGGAACGGGAAACAATAAACGTTGTGGCAATGGTAACGGAAACTTCTCGACAACGGCAATGAAAAAGTCATGGAATGGGAACAAAAAAACAATGAGATGGAAACTCAAAACATAAGTAGAAACATAAACGACGGTGAGTACGGAACCGGAAATGGATGCGAAGAACGGACAAAGAAAAATTATGGATGGAGGTTTAGATGGCACAAATATCACAAGCGACAAATTCAATTCTCTATCTAGCTCCGTCAAAATCAGAGATCAATAAAAGAGAATACACTAAAAGTGGGATTTCTATCAACATCAACACCATCACTTCAACGGAAGATCGCAACATAAATACCCACAATCTAGAGTTCAGAAATGGATAATTGAAAAAAATCAGAGCGGATAAGAAAGGTTGAGCTTAAAAAGCTCATATTCAGAAACCTCATAAAGCTCAGACCAGAAGAGCTCAGAAGTCACCGATCAGAAGACCTCAGAAAGCTCAGAAACACTAGATCAGAAAGCTCATAAAATAAAAAAGGCTTCAGAATAGAAAAGTTAAAGTTAGAACTTCATAAAAGTCAAAATCAGGGTTGCAGAACGAAAAAGTTGAAGTCAGAGAAGCTTTAGCTCTTCAGAAAGAAAAAGAAAGGAAGAGAATTTCATAACAGAAATTTAGCGGAAAAGAAAAGAGAAGCAAAAAAGATCACTTTCACTTCAGAAAAGAAAGCTGCCACTTCATTACAGAATGGGAAGGCAAAAAAGACAATCATTCAAATTTTTAGAATGGATGGCTACGATTTGATAACCCTTCAAATGGACTTTATTAGGAAAATAGAAGATGTACAAACAACAAGAACGAAAATGTCTTAACAACAGAAACGACAATGGGAGCGGAAATGGAAACTGAAACAAAAAAAACTGGAAGAAAAATTACAGGGTGAGTCACATAATAATGATATGAGAGTCTACTTCATGAATAATTTTACGGAATTCAAATTGGGCTCCAGATCAAAAGTATGGTAGTTAGCGTACATGAAAGTAAACTTAATCACATTTTTATATTTTAATTGAATTAAATAGACTTACATAGAATATTATATTACGTTATAAAAATATGGATCTCTACTCCTTGAAGAATTTTGCAGAACTTGATTTGGAGTTCTTGAGAAAATATTACGACGATTCTCGTGGAGGCTGCTCAGGAAAATAGATTATGCAGAACCTTAAATTCGAAAAATTAACTGCATTTATTGGGGGCCAACTACATTATAAATATTATATCAAAGGAAAGATACATAAATCTACTCTATAAGTAATTTTACGAAAATCATTTTAAAGCTCCCGATCAAAAGTTATGGTAACTCTCGTTGGTGCTATTCAGGAAAATAAATATATGAATGCTTCTCAAATTTAATTTTTAAACTGTATCAATTTTTTATTATTACATAGAAAATAATATATCATTATAAAAATATTGGTATCTTATTCTTGAAGAATTTTTCAGAGCTCAAATTTGGAACTCTCGAGCAAAAGTTATGATAATTTTTTATGAAGGTTGTTCGAGAAAGTAGGATATGCAGAACGGTCAATTTCAGAAATTAAACTGTATTTTTTGGAAGTCAACTACACGGTGAATCTTACATCATCAGAAAGATACAAAAGTCTACTTATTAGAGAATATTATAGAATTCAATTTGAAACTTTTAATCAAAACTTATGGCATGATAACGAGCAAACTGCTTACAAAACAAATACTTTCTCTCTTCTTCAACAACAATGGAAATAAGGGCGTAAGTCATTGTGAGATGCAATTCGTAAGTCCTACTCTCAGAAAGAACTAAGGGCATAAGACCTTTGGAAAGGCAATTCATAAGTCCTACTCTCAGAAGGAACTAATGGCGTAAGTCTTTGGGAGGGGCAGTTCATAAGTCCTACTCTCAGAAGCAATTAAGGGGTGAGTTCTTGGAAGGGGAAATTCATAAGTCCCACTCTCAGAAGGAACTAAGGGCGTAAGTTCTTGGGAGAGGCAGTTCATAAGTCCTACTCTCATAAGGAACTAAGAGCGTAGGTCATTGGGAGGGTAAATTCATAAGTCCTACTCTCAGAAGGAACTAAGAGAGTAAGTCTTTGGGAGGGGCAATTTGTAAGTCCTTGAGAGAGGCAATTTGTAAGTTCTACTCTCAGAAGGAACTAAGGGCGTAAGTCCTTGGGAGAGGCAATTTGTAAGTTCTACTCTCAGAAAGAACTAAGCGCGTAAGTCATTGGAAGGGGCAGTTCATAAGTCCTACTCTCAGGAGGAACTAAGGGCGTAAGCCCATGGGAGGGGCAATTCATAAATCCTACTCTCAGAATGAAGGCGGGGCCATGGATATTTATTTGAACCTAAGTCCTTTGGAGCGGACAGTCCGTGAGACATTCTCCCAGAATGCAAAAAATAGAAACGAGGTCATGGTTTTTCATTTAAACCTAAGTCCTCATCTCAAAAGAAAATGGGCAGTTCGTAAGTCCCTTAAAGTGAAAACGAAGCCATCGTTTTTTATTTAAACCTAAGTTCTCCTCTCAAAAAATATCGGGCAGTTCGTAAGTCCCACTCAAAGTGGAAACGAGGCCATGATTTTTATTTAAACCTAAGTCTTCCTCTCAAAAGAAAATGGGCAGTTCGTAAGTCCCTCTTAAAGCAAAAACGGGCCATGGTTTTTTATTTAAACCTAATTCCTCCTCTCAAAAGAAAACGAGTAGTTCGTAAGTCCCTCTTAAAGTAGAAACGGGGTCATTGTTTTTTATTTAAACCTAAGTCCTTCTCTCAAAAGAAAATGGCAGTTCATAATTTCTTCTCTCATAATGAAGACGAGGTCATGGTTCCTTATTTGAACCTAAGTCCTTGAGAAAGCATGTATATCATCATAAATAAATTAAAGTCTTATCCTCAGGAACAAATTTCACAAAAGAACATGGTATTATTAAGAGAACTAGGGCCAAAAGTTTCCTAAGTATTTAAGAGTGAATTTCGTTGAAAGCTTGAAATCAGCACAGAGTATTTTGATCTCCATAAATTATTATTCTTGTATAATATTTTTGTCACAGTCGCAGATCTTAATTTACGAGATGAGGAAGATGAAAAATGAAGAAAACAGGATTTTTTTATCAATGAGCTTGTAGTGAAATGAACGGAAAGGCATAACAACAAATGAAGGAGAAATAATCATCATCAACAGCAAGCTGAAAAATGAGTTACTCGACAATCACAAAGCATTTGTGAACGGTAACAGAAAAATGTATTGGTAGAAAGAAAAGGAGAAACCACCATTGACAAAGGACAATCGAAAAGTTTTCTGGAAAACTACATTGCATGTTTCCAAGAAGCGCGTGAGAACATAAACGGTCATACGTAACGTCAGAACAAAAAAATATGATCATTACATATCAACGGATAAAATTCTGTTGAGTGTAATTGGGGCCAATGTACAGAATAAATTTCACATGACACGTGATAAGATCTAGACCGAAGACTCCATCGAAGAGAAGATAGAGCGAGAACCATAGGATCAACTAGGCGGTTATGAAGAACAAACCAATTAGATGAAAGTACATGGATTGTCAACGTGACAATCTAAAGAGAATCTAATCAAGACCATTGGATTGATCAGACGGTCAAGATTTACTTGATTGTTATTGTTGATAAACAATATCTCAGAAAATATTTTGTTGGTCCTATTTTCAGATAAAATTAGATAAGCTGTATTAGCTTCCGTGTAACCGATTGAAGGCCTATAATTAGAGGCAAGATGTAACTCCAAAAGAAGACTCAAGAAGACAACAACTCTCAACACCCATAAAAAACAAGCTGATTATGCAACTTGCATTAGCCTTGTAAACTCTTTCTCCATAGTGAAATACTATCAAAATCTCCATATTGTTTTTCTTCCCTTTAAGGGGTTTTCACATAAATCGTGGCTTTGTTATTCTCTCATTCGCTCTCTTAATTATTCTCTATATTTTCATATTATGATATAGGAAATTCACGATCAATTCTCAAAGACCGTGAATTTTTTCCTTTACAGTGATTTTATGAACTATTCTGATAATGATAAATCTACTAACAGTTAACTAGCTTTACTAAGTTAATTTCCTTTTATAGTTTAATCATTTTCCTTTTTATAGTTGTAATAAAATAGTTTACGTAAAGTAGTTAGTTTTGTTACTTTAACTAATCTATTAATAGTTGTATTGCTCATTCGATGAGTTAATGAAAATGTAATTTTATTTTGTTCGTGTGTTCTCTCTCTCTCTCTTCTTCTTGCTTTTTCTTCCATATCACTCACTGTGATTTAAGGTTTCTTCACGATATGAGAGCATTTTTTCGCTAATGTCAAGATGGCTTCTCGACCTAATTCTTTTTCTTCTTCTTTGTCTTCTAGATCTTCTATTTTTGCAGTCTCTGAAAGTTTTTCTCATTCTCCAATTTTTCTTCTCTCTAACATTTGCAATCCTATCTCGATCAGACTTGATCTGAGCAATTTTGTTCTCCAAAAATTCCAAGCATCTGCTATACTTCAAGCTCACTCTTTGTATGGTTTTATTGATGGCTCGTTGCCCTGTCCATCGAGTATGTTACTTCAGTTTTACTCGCCTATTGTTGTAGTGTCATGTGGCACTATAGCACCATGGTGATCTATGATTCTCAATTATTGATCGACACGTGTCAATTACTGTAAACTAAATATTTATTTTTAATCAGATAAATATCTAGATATCAGTTAATTCAAAATTAACATATATGATTATCTCTGGCAAGTAAATTATTTGTTATTTAACAAATAACAGATTTAGTTGATTCAAACTATTATCTAATAATAATTTAATTATGTAATTTTATAAATTAGATATTCTGTCTCACTTATCGATAATTGAAAGAATAATCAATAATTATTTATATATAATTTTCAAAAATTATATTTATATATAAATAATTCAATTAATTAATTCTTAATTAATTAATCACACATAATTATCTCATAATTATGTACTTGCCCCATAATAAAAATAAATTTGCAAGCCAGTCATTTTCTCACGTCCTGAAATATTCACACCCTAGACTGTGTAGTCTAGAGTGACTTGGGAAACATGGACCTATAATCCTAAGCTCCAATAAACTAGATTATTAATTAAACTATTTAATTATATTATATTATTTATTAATTCAATTATTACTCCACTATAAATATGAAATTGAATTCTTAGTGATTATAAAATGTATTTACAGAATATTCTCATGTATTCTACTGATATAATCATTGCATGTAATTTTGTCATCCAATTATTAGTTCGTAAATTAGACCTGGTCAAAATCACCATTTTACCCCTCTAAATACTTCTTGATCCTTAAGTTCCATTAATCTATTAGTGAATGGCTAACTTATAGTCTTATTATAGAGCTCAATAACTATTCAGTTTAAGAATTAACACTTAAAGAATCAATATACGATCCGTTAGGGAAGCTTGGATTCTAAATCTTGCAAGATCATGTTTCCAGTCATCCACGTCATTAAATCTCTAAAACAAAAGTCACTAGCCTATTTTACAAACAAACCTTAATGAATGAATTAAAAAATCTAGTAGACATGTATAGGATTCATGACTTCTCAAGATTCAGACTGATCTACATATGATCATCGAATTGATGTGTATTAAATCTTTATGATAAACGGTACAACGATAAATATATTAATTCACATCGGTCCAATCATATATAATCTCATTATATAAAGTACATTCACTAAGATGTCTATATATATCAATGATTCGGATCTAGATCACACACATTCATAATGTTTAGTGAACCGTATTAACAACCATTCATTAAATATTTCATACTTTAATATGTTGCTGACAATTTTATTCGTAATCTATGATCTTAATCATCTCATACTAATACAAGGTCATAGTCTCAGTAATGAATATTGAATTTTCAGATATTTATATAAACCATTCAACAATAATTTAAAAGAACAATTATAAGAAAAATATAAAAAAATATAATCCTCATTAAAATTGATATCAAAATACCAATACATATGTTTTGAGAGCATAACCCCCAACAGATTCAACCGTGGAAGTCATGGTGGTTGCAATTCTTATCGTGGAGGACGTTTCTCTAACAGATTTGGACCAAGGTTTCAACATGGTAGAGGATTCTTTCAAAGAGATTCTATAATTTAAAATGTGTGTCAAATTTGCTAGTTCATTGAGAGCATAACCCCCAACAGATTCCTAGTTCTTCCAGTTATATCAATTCTACAAATCAAAATGTGTTTCAAATTTGTTTGAAGCCTGGACATAATACTTTAGACTAATATCATCGCATGAATTATGCATACCAGGGTAGGCATCTTCTAGCTTAGTTAGCTGCTATGACAACCTCATTCACCCATGTTTCTACATCTTCTTCAAATGTCTCAACTCCAACTTAGCTAAATGACAGTGGGTGTAATGTCCATTTTACTCCAGACCTTTCCAACCTCAGTATGGCCATTGAATACAGTGGGGATGAAACTATGGCAGTTAGCAGTGGGCATTCATTATCTATAACACACTTAGGTCGAGGCCTTTTACCTACTCATTCTCATAATTTTTCTCTTACTAAAGTCTTTAGAGCTCCTCAAATTCAAACTAATCTTCTTTCTGCTTGTCAATTGTGCCTCACAGACAAGTGTACTATTTTCTTTGATGGTGATTACTTTCTCATCCATGACATGGCCACTAGACAAATCATTTTTCAAGGACCAATTGAGAATGGTTTGTATCACATTCCTATGGCTTTGTGAGCTAGCTTCAAACATGTTAATAATCATGTTGCTTATATAGGTAGTAGGCATTCTTCTTCTCTTTGGCATAGTAGGTTAGGTCATCATACCTTTACTGTATTGAAGTAAATTTTAAATAAAGCTAGTATTTCATTTCTTCCCTCTACTGACTCTTCTTTATGCACTAACTATTTACGAGGTAAAATGCATAATCTCCCCTCTCTTTTGTCTGATTCTTTCTCTGAGTTACCTTTACAACATATGCATAGTGATTTGTGGGGTCCTTCTCCATGTGTTTCATGTATTGGCCATAGATACTATGTTTCTTTTATTGATTATATGTCTAAGTTTACATGGATTTTTCCCTTTGTAAACAAATTTGATGTGTTATCTATCTTTAAGAAGTTTCAACCCTACATTGAGAACTTACTCTCCACTAGAATCAAAACTTTGAGAACTGATGGGAGTGAGGAGTATACTAGTCATACCTTTAGGGCCTTTTCGAATGAGAAATGAATTTTAAACTAAAAGTCTTGCTCCTACACCCCTGAACAAAATGGGGTGGCTGAAAGGAAGCATAGACACATTGTGGAGACTGCCTTATCTCTAATGTTTAAAGCTCCTATTCTCTTATCCTTTTCGTACCATGCTTTTGCCATTGTAGTCTACCTTATCAATATGTTGCCTTCTTCCAATCTTGGGAATTTATCATTTTTTCCAAATTACTAGATTATGCACACTTAAAGACTTTCGAGTATGCTTATTACCCCTTGCCAATCCTTACAATAATCATAAACTCCAACAAAAAATTGACCAATTTATTTTTCTTGACCATGCTCTTGAGTACTAACGGTACATTTGTTATTATGTTGGTACTGGGAAGTTCTTAGTCTCTAGACATGTTGCCTTTGATAAGCCAGTGTTTCTTTTGCTACATTAACTCTCAACTCATTTCATGCTCATGTCCAAAATGTTTCTAACTCTTTCTCTCCTTTATCTCTTTCCTCTCCTTTAACATGTTTCTTCTCCTTCCAATGTAAGTTCTTCTTCACCTACTCACCCATCTATTCTTTCTTCTTATGTTTTACCTACTACATCAGATCCAACTTAATGTGTTATTTATAATGTTCATCCCATGAGAACATGTTCTAAGTCTGGAATTAGTAAGAAGAAAGCTTTACATGCTACTGTCATTCAGGAATCTACTGTATGTTCTACTGAACAAGGACCAATTTCCTTTTTTATTTCTTTTAAGATACCTCATTGGAGAACAACCATCTTTGGGGAGTTTACTACTCTTCAAAACCAAGGTATAATCACCTCACTGTTTTACCACATGGTAAGTAAGTAATAGGGTGCAAATGGGTTTATAGACTTAAGTATAACCCCAATGGCTAAATTGCTTGCTATAAGACCAGACTTGTTGCTAAAGGGTTTCACCAAAAGCTAGTCTTGATTTTGAGGAAACCTTTAGTCTAGTTATAAAGCATACTACCGTTAGTGTCGCCTTCTCTTTAGCTGCTCAGTTCAGTTGGCCTTTAAGGCAACTCGATGTGAAAAATACTTTTTACATGGCTTTTTAAATGAGGAAATTTACATAGTACAACCTTATGGATTTATTGATCAATCACATCCCTCACTTGTGTGTAAGCTTCACAAATCTCTATATGGTTTTAAGCAAGCTCCACGTGCCTGGTTTGAATACTTCACCACTCACCCATGCAACCCTGGTTTTCACTCATTAGCTTATGACTCTTCTCTTTTTATCAGGAAACAAATTCTTCTCTCACTTATATGTTATTATACGTTGATGACGTCATAATTATAGGGTCCGATAATGCTTATGTTCAGTCCATTATCTCTTAGTTGCATAATCAATTTGAAATGATAAATCTTGGTGAGGTTACATACTTTATTGGTTTGGAAGTCTCAAGGGCAAATGGATCAACCTTAGTGAACCAACACAAGTACATCTCTGATTTACTCATCAATTTTGGTATGGAAGATGCCAAACCTTGTTCATCTCCCTGTTTTTCCAAGTTTGATTTGTCTCAGTCCAGTGCCTCTACTTTAACTCATATCATAACCTATAGACAGTTAGTTGGTGCTCTTCAATGTGTCACTTTTACTCATCCTAAAATTAGCTATGTTTTTAACTGTGTATGTCAATACATGCATAACCCTACTGATTGTCATTTGGTTGCTGTTAAATGTATCTTGTGATACTTGAAGGGAACTATAGACTTTGGCCTTGTGTTTAGACCTGGATTATTAAACTTGATAACTTATTATGATGCGGGGACATACGTTCAACTCACTGGTTATGTTTTATTTTTAGGCTCTAATGTTATTTCTTGGTCTGCCAAAAAGCAACCCACAATGGCACGCTCCTCTATCGAGGTTGAGTATCGTGCAAGGCTCATACATCGAGTGAGTTATCCTGGTTAAGGAAATTGTTATATGAGTTATGCATCTCTCTATCTAAAGCTCTTGTAATTGGTGTGATAATGTTTCATGCGCATACCAAGCATGTCGAGATTGATTAACATTTTGTTCGAGAACGTGTTACTAGAAAAGATCTGACTGTCAAGTTTGTGTGGTCCTAGGATCAAATTGCTGATATATTTACTAAGCCCTTGTCTACCGTTCGATTTATGTTTTTATGGGATAAACTGTTGGGCTCTCTACCCAACAGTTTGAGGGGCAGTATTAACAGTTAACTAGCTTTACTACGCTAGTTTCATTTTATAGTTATAATAAATCGGTTTACGTAAATAGTTAGTTTAGTTACTCTAACTAATCTAATTATAGTTGTATTGTTCATTTAGTTGAGCTAATGAAAATGCAATTTTATTTTGTTCGTGTGTTCTCTCTCTTCTTCTTGCTTTTTCTTTTCTATCAGTCACTGTGATTTAGGGATTCCTCAAAATCAACCAATCTCAAGCATGATTAGAGTGCACTAATCATGCCTAGTATTACGTTTAATCGACTCAGTAATCATGTTAAAAGATTCAAGATTATGCTTAAAACACACAGTTCGCCAAAAGCAAACATAAATCATATCCATCAATCAAGCATAATAATTACTTTCAAGTTAAGGCTGAGGTTAAATAGATGATTCATCTTCCAACCAATATTTAATAGTTAAAGTGCACAACCTAGATATGGGTATTTGGGGTACCGAACACATTCCTTCAATATAACTAATACATCTTATCTGCTCTAGTGGGCATATTGTTAAGATGTCAACAAAATTGGTGCACAATCACACCTTAACTCTGATTGGTGAAGCTCTTTTCTGATACTGTTTTCACAATCCAAATGTTTTTCAAAAGACAAAGTCAAGAAAAAGGCCTCAATCGTAACATATAGCATCACGAGCCCTCATTTTAAAATATGATTGGAAAAATACATTTTTTTCAAACAAGTCCATTTTCTTAAAGCAAACAAATATAGACTTGTTGAGGGCCGGTCATTGACGCATGAGGAAAAAACGATCATATTGGTCTTGGACTTGACCTGGACTCATATCATGAAATGTAACCGTTATGAAAACTCAGATAAAACCTTGAACTCAACTCATACCATACTTTGGGATATTTCATTTCTGATCAATCTCGCCTCTATCTCTTACTTCTCTATAAATACAAGTTGTTTAAACACTCACACGTAGTTCATCTTCTGGCCTTCTAGTTTTTACTTAACTAAATTACTAACTTAACCGTCATAGTTCAATTTGGTAAACACCTTATGTTCTATTCTTATAGCCACCTTCTGTCTTTATTCTCAAGTTCAAGTTTCGTTCGTTAGGCGACGCATTATATCCTTATATAAGGATGTGTTGATTAGTGTGTTTCACACCAATATTTTAAATAATCTTAACTATAATTTTAATTGTTCTTTAAGTTTTATTGTTTGATTTAAATTTATTTTTGTTTCTATCCTGTAGGTTTGATATTCAATTACTTTTCGATTGATTTGGAAATATTTGAAAGTCAAAACTTTAGAAAAATTGTAAAAATAACGGATCTGGGTAAGAGGTCCAGCGGCGTTGACTTCCCAGCGACACGACGCTAGCACAACATATAGGTGGACATAACGCCAACGCCGCGAGCTGGTGCGATAATATTTTTTGTGTTTTTCTCTCCTATTTTATCGTTATCGAACCCTAGTGTATAAAGAGATTATTGTAGGTCTTTTTGGGGACTTTTAGGGGACGTGAGAGGCATAGGAGAGCTTTTTAGAGAGGAAATACAGACGAATCCAACCGGGAGATGAATCTCAACTTCAATTCATCCCGAAATCATTTTTTTTTCTTTTCCTCTATGTTCATAAATATTATTAGAATATCTTCTTATTCTAGTATGTTCTAATTTTTTATCTAGGGCTATGACGTAGCCAAATCATGATTGTTCATAAATTTTGAGTTTTAATTCAATCAATATTTATTCAGTATTATTGAGTGTTATAATCTATTCTTTGGGTGCTTCAGCTTCGTCAGATTATTCATACTTATTATCAAAGATTGGTTGACTAACTTAAGAACTCGTGGATATGCTTTTAAGTCTTAAATTTTTTAATTCTTGTTCCAATTATCGAATCCTAAGATCTTGATTATTATTAACAGATGATCCAGAGAAAGAATTCTTAGGAGTACTAGACTGGCTATACTCCCTACTTTGTAGATTAGAACTTGAAAATTGAAAATCAATTTTAACAATACCATCATGTACTGCTGGATATATTCGACATCTTCAATTGAGTATTGAATTGGAGTTGACTAGCTTTCTTTGGTTAAAAGCCAATTTGTAGGCAAAGTTATATCAGACCACCATATTATTTTAAGGAAATTGACATT
Source organism: Datisca glomerata (assembly GCA_003255025.1). Taxonomy (NCBI): domain Eukaryota; kingdom Viridiplantae; phylum Streptophyta; class Magnoliopsida; order Cucurbitales; family Datiscaceae; genus Datisca; species Datisca glomerata. Next base: position 288,803 of record QANY01013712.1, on the reverse strand, counting down.
ACTTTGGCTAGATTGAATCAATATGGTTTTTTTTTTACTTCTATTGATGGCTTAGAAATTCCTATCAGTCTTGGTGACTTTATAATGTATTCTAAAAATTAGAGTTAGGGATTGGGGTACCTTCAAGGATTGGTAACCACTAGTTTTAGTATTCAAAGTTAGAGATTTTAGAATATGTGGGTCTGTTAAACAAACAGACAAATCTGAGAAACAATCGAAATGGATTGGACCATTACAAAGTGATAATTCAATTAATCCTAATATACCATCATTGAAATTTGTAAATCTTGCATCACGCAAGGCTAACAAGACAGAGGTATTTAGGCCTCTTATTGTGAGTGGTTTAACTCCAGTCTAGACTAACCAAAGTAAAGGAAATTATATCCTTCTTCAAGGTGATGCTTTATTACATTGGGGGAAAATAATTGATAAGTTTCATACTCTTTCCCAAGAGTATATATTTTTTCAATTGTTTTGACATGATACTGAGGCTTGAAAGAAGCAGCAGACCATGCTAATTTATAAATTTATTTATTAGGAATTTTGGGTATATTTCATACCCTATGATCTACTTGATCATCTGCTAGGTATTAAAATGTCCTTCATTTATTATGTCAGGTATTGTATTCATTGTAGACCTATTGCTACAAGAAGAATTACTTATAGATAATCTACTCATAACTCAAAATAACTAAATTACCCTTATGATTGAAAATGTCATACTGTATTTTGAAACATGCTATGACTTCTACAACCACCCTACCCTCAGGATTTATGCATTTAAAAGGTCTTATGGAGGTGCGTAAAGTAAACCAAATAGAAACTGATACATCAGCCTCTAATAAATCAGATTCACAAATTATATAATAAAAAAGATTATAGAGAAATAATCAAGCATAAAGATAATCAGCCACTTGGACGGAGAGTGAGATTAAACAAAAGTAATTATTCAAGTAAGCAATTAAGCAACATCGAAAGCAATAACTAGCCATAAAGGCAGTGAAGAACATAAATTATGCAGATATTGAAGTATTAAACACTAAATACACCATACCAGGTTTGGATATCATATCAAAAGAGATGAAATTGCGTATATTTTAAGTAATTAAAAATTGGGTATTCAAGGGTGCAAGAAAAATAGTAAAATTGTATTTTAACATTAAGATAAGATGGGGTCCAGTCCCCAGGCCTCGAAGAAAATAATCAAAGGGGAGTACTCGACTCCACAATTGACCCTTAAGGCTCAAATCAAAGAGAAGCCTTCTGCTCCAAGACAAACCCAAATGACAATACTCGGGTCCATCAGACCCAACTATCAATCTGCATTGATAAACCAATTTAACCCATTTTCAGTCTCTAAACCATTTGACTCACAATTGGTCATCTCCATATTACAGGAAGACCCCCAATAAGAATCTTTTCTACATTGAACCCTTATTTACTAATTTCAAGAATCCAATTGAAATAGCGAAATTGTAAATCTAATTAAGCAACAATAAAAGCAATAACCAGCCATAAAGACGGTGAAGAATAGTAATTATACAGAGATTAATTAGAATAGTGTAATACCCTACCCAGTTTGGCTTTGAAGATATTGAAGTATTAAACACTAAATACACCCTACCAGATTTGGCTCTGATATCAAAATTGGTGAAATTACATATAATTTAATTAATTAAGACCGAGTATTAAAGGTGCAAGAAACACAGTAAAATTGTATTAAAAGGTAAGATTCGAGGCTTACACAATTAAAGAAAATTAATTGGTAACGATTAAATAGTGCTCCCGCTCACTATTTATGTTGAGAATAAAGAAGAAAAGATTACAAAAGAGGAGAGAAAGAAAGCTTTGTTTCAAAACCCGATATTCTCTCAAATAGTTAAGAGTTGAAAACAAGTTCTGAGAAATAAATGGGAGAGGGCCGACTTATTTATAACCAAGTAAAGTGGAGTTCACCGAAAACTCATCACTTACATGTACTATTCGATTCCATAAAAGCAAAAATATTTTACATTTATACTTTTGTCTACTTTTGACTAGTAATAGTAAAAAATATTAATAGTTGCCTAATTATTGACAGCTAGTACAATAATTACAGAAAGGGACAAATTATAAATATTCATCGATAATTGTTATCTCGGTCTCCGTGTCTTCATAATTGTTGTCATTTAAAAGTCATTATGACTATTGTTATGCATTAGAATCCTTGATAATTGCTATCTTGAATTCTTGTGTGTTTATTGTTGATTGTGTAAAAGTCATTATTGATTGTCTTAAAGATCATTATGACCATTGCATTGTGCTGACGTGTCATCATGATTCATCAATTTGATTCTTGGATTTTATTCAAGTATTGGCATTTTGCCAACAGTGAATTATTTTCTTCACATATGGTCACTGAGGTTGATACCGTCAAATGGGTCTTGTGAATCTTGGAAATGATCATAAGCCCATTGAGGAAGAACTCGAACCTGTGATTGTCCCTTCAATTTCTATTCTACTTTTTTCATTTCTGAAATGTTGTTCATACTCATGCATTGTTTATTTTATTTTCTCACCTTCCTGTCATCCAATAAACTGATTCAAGTTTGAAAATGGTGATTTTGAAAATAAGAGAATAAGCAATAACTTCGACAATCACATTCTTCGCGTAGTGCCAGATTAAAGTGACAAAGATAATTTTGAACCATCTCCGAAAATGTTAAGAATGGTAGAAGAGGATGATAAAATAATTCAACTTTTTCAAGAGTTAACGGAGGTGATAAATTTGGGATTGGATGGAGAGACAAAAGAAGTCCAAATCGGCATTTCTGTGAAAAGCGAAAGCCGCCGACAATTAATTGACTTACTTAAGGAGTATATGGACATTTTTGCATGGTCTTACCAAGATATCATTTGCCGCTTATGCCTGAAAGTAAACCAATGCGACAAAAGTTACGGAAAATGAATCCATACATGCTAGTGTAGATCAAAGAAGAAGTTAAAAAGCAAGTAGATGTGGGGTTTCTGGAAGTAGCAAAATACCTTGAATGGGTTGCTAACATAGTCCTAGTGCAGAACAAAAATATGAGAGTAATGATGTGCATCGATTATAGAGACTTAAACCGAGCAAGCCCCAAGGATAATTTTCCATTACCCCATATCGATGTCTTAGTAAATAACACTGCAGGACATTCAACCTTCTATTTCATGGATGGTTTTTGGGGGTATAACCAAATCAAAATGGCTCTTGAAAATCGTGAAAAGACTAATTTTATAACTTTATGGGGTACAATTTATTAAAAGGTTATGCCATTTGGTCTAAAAATGCAAGGGCGACTTATCAACGGGCAATTGCAACACTATTTCATGATATGATCATCAAATCTCTTCAAGGGGAAGATCACACTATCATTCTACGAAAACTATTTGAACGGTTGAAAAACTTCCAGTTAGACCTTAACCCGACAAAGTGTATATTCACAGCATCTTCAGAAAAACTACTTGGCTTTGTCGTGAGCAAGGAAGGAATAAAAGTTGACCCTTACAAGGTTCGGGCCATCATTGATATGCCACCTCACAACTAAAAAGGAAGTTAGAGGCTTTTTAGGAGATTAAATTACAGAGCTCGGTTCATCTCACAACTAATTGCGAATTGTGAACCTATCTTTAAACTTCTATGCAAAAGTGATACAGAAGGATGGAATGATGATTGTCAAAATGCTTTTGAGAAGATCAAACAATACTTGCAAAATCCATCTATACTTGTTCCTCTAACTCGAGAGCGTCCACTCATTTTGTATCTTATAGTAACAAAAAAATCCATGGGTTGCATATTTGGTCAGCATGACGCCTCTGGAAGAAAAGAACAAGCAATATACTATTTAAGCAAAATGATCACAAACTATGAGGCTAATTATTCGATATTGGAGAAAATGTGTTGTTCATTAGCCCAAATTGCTCATCAACTTAGATAGTACATGTTATACCACACCTCTCAGTTAATTTCAAAGATGGACCCAATCAAATATATCTTTGAAAAGCCATCACTTTTTGGATGAATTGATAAATGGTAAATGTTACTCACAGAATATGATATTGTCTATGTCACGAGAAAGTCAATAAAAGTAAGTGTACTTGCTCATTATCTGGTAAATTAACCAGGGCAAGATTATGAGCCTATGAAGTTTGATTTTCTTGATGAGAACGTATCAGTCATATTAAAAAATGAAGCAGAATCTATGGATCCAGAATTTTGGACAATGTTAATTGATGGCGCACCTAATGATGTAGGAATTGGGGCCATCCTCATATCTCATGAGGGAAAGTTTTTCTCATTCACCGTAAAACTATGCTTTAACTGTACAAACAATGTGACAGAATATGAGGCATGTTTCATGGGAATTCAAGTAGCTTGTGATATGAAGATAAGGAAGTTTTGAGTGTATGGAGATTCGTTATTGGTGATACGACAACTAAATGGGGAATGTGAAGCTAGAGACTCTAAGTTGGTACCTTATAACAAACATGTAACTAAGTTAGGCTGAACTTTTAAAGTGATCTCATTTAACCATATACCCAGAGAGAATAATCAAATTGCAAATACACTGGAAACTCTAGCATCCATGTTCACCGTAAATTTTAAGGAAGAAGTGTAACTCATAAAAATTGAGAAGCGAGATATTCCTGCTCACTGTATGAGTATTGAAGAAGAGCCAGACACAAGACCATGGTATTACGACATCAAGCAGTATATAAAGAATGAAGAATATCCATCTAAAACTTCTGAGAATGATAAACACACTATTAGAATATTGTCTATGAGTTTCTTCTTGAATGGTGAAATACTCTACAAAAAAATCATGATATGGTGGTCTTAAGATGTGTTTATGTAAGGGAAGCGAATCAAATCATAGAGGAAGTTCACGAAGGAATTTGTGGAGTTCATGCTAATGGACATATGATGGCCAAACAAATCTTGAGAGCAAGATATTATTGGTTAACTCTAGAATCTGACTGCATTAAGTACGTCAAGAAATGTCATAAATGTCAAATTTATGCGGATAAAATTCACGTACCCGCATCCCCTTTACTTGTCATGGACGCGCCTTGACCGTTCTCTATGTGGGGCATAGACGTCATTGGTCTCATCACACCCAAAGCCTCTAACGGGCATTGTTTTATTTTGGTCTCTATAGATTATTTTACCAAATGGGTGGAGGCAAGTTCTTATTCGAGTGTAACCAGAAGTGCGGTGGTTAAGTTTATTAAAAATGAGATAATTTGTCGATATGGTCTACTTGGAAGGATCATCACAGATAATGGGACAAATTTAATGGTGAAATACTCTACAAAAGAAACCATGATATGATGCTTTTAAGATGTGTTAATGCAAGGGAAGCAAATCAAATCATAGAGGAATTTCACGGAGGAATTTATGATGTTCATGCTAACGGACACATGATGGCCAAACAAATCTTGAGAGCAAGATATTGTTAGTTGACTCTAGAATCTGACTGCATCAAGTACGCCAAGAAATGCCATAAATGGCAATTTTTTACGGATAAAATTCACGTACCTGCATCCCCTTTACTTGTCATGGCCGCGCCATACCCATTCTCTATGTGGGGCATGGACGTCATTAGCCCCATCATACCAAAAGCCTCTAACATGCATCGTTTCATTTTGGTCCCTATAAATTATTTTACCAAATGGGTAGAGGCGAGTACTTATTCGAGTGTAACGAGAAGTGCGATTGTTAAGTTCATTTATTAGAAAATAATTTGCAGATATGGTCAACCTGAAAGGATCATCACGGGTAATGAGACAAATTTAAACAACAAAATAATGAGAGAATTATGTGAGAAGTTTAAAATTAAGCATCATAATTCATCTCCTTATCGTCCGAAGATGAATGGAGCAGTGGAAACAACCAATAAGAACAAAAAAAATCATAGAGAAGATGACAGAGGTTTATAAGGATTGGCATGAGATGCTCCCTTTCGCTCTGTATCGATACCCACACATCAGTCCGAACATCAACTGGGGCAACACCATATATGGCATGGAAGCGGTCCTTCCAATTGAGGTGGAAATTTCCTCCCTCAGAGTCTTAATGAAGGTAAAATTAGAAGAAGCAGAGTGAGTACAAACACGATATGAGCAATTAAATTTCATCAAGGAAAAAAGATTGAGTAGATTATGCAGAGGGAAATTATATCAAAGAAAAATGATGCACGCATATAACAAAAAGTTATGTCCCTGATGTTTCCGAGAAGGAGATTTGGTGTTGAAAAATATACTCTCATATCAAAAGGATCACCGTGGGAAGTGGACCCTAAATTACAAAGGACCTTTCATCATCAATAACGCCTTCTCTAGAGCAGCTCTCATGCTAACAAACATGGATGGAGATGATTTACCACATACAGTTAATTCTGATGCAATCAAGAAGTACTTCGTTTGACCGCTCTAAGTATGGGAAAGATGAAGTTAGGCAAAATAAATAAATAAAATTTTCAAAGAACTATCTCGAATTCTTGAGAAATTCTTATCCATATTTTTTCTAAATCCTTGTTTGTAAACATCATTCATCATCAATAAAGAGCCTATTTGTAGTTGACAAACATATATACTTCATCTTCCCGTTATTTCTATTATTCCTTATTCCACTTAATTCCAAGGCAAATAAAAATATCATTAATTACTCTTGAAATAACTCAGAAGCATAAACTTGGTTAGGTGAAAGCTTGTTGATTAAAAAAAGAGAGAGAAGAAAATAAAAGAAACGGAGAAGGGCAGTCAGTATGTGAGATGAAATCTAAAAAGTCATCACAAAGAAAGTCAGTATGCGCACGAGAAAGGCTAAAACATGATTGAATGAAAAGAAGTAAAATATGGAAAAATTATTCTTTTATCTTCTTCATTGACGCGAAGCTGAATAATGGGGCATAAACCATTGAATAAGGATGTATCATTTCTTGAAAGAATGCTCGGTACTTAATTACGAGTCCATGATCCTACGCCAAGTGATTGTTCTGAAGGATGGAGGATATGGCTACTTTAGTCAACTTTTTTAAAAAAATTATCAAATAATTTTCATACAAATGTTCACGACCATGCATAGCATGCATGCATTCAAAATCGCTACTTTTCATTTATATTCAAGAATTACAATGCATAGATATGCATCACATTGCTCTATTTTTTATACAATTCAAGTGCAGAAATATTTCAGGATTTTTTTTTCAAAATCCAAACATGACTTCTCAACGTTTTGAGCTTGCACTAGTCTAGCTCTGCTACCATATGAAGCTTGTATAAATTAGATCAAACATCATTTCATTTTCTTCGGTTAATCGAACCTGAATTGAGTCGAGGTCAAAGCATGTGTCTATCTAGGTCCATTTTCTTTATCTTCGGTTAAATTAATTTGAGTCAAGGTCGAACCCTATATTTATCTAGGTTTGTTTCTTTATCTCGATTAAATTGAACCCGAGTTGAGTCGAGGTCAAAGCTTGTGTTTATCAATATCTGTTTCTTTTCAAGTATTTCTGGTTAAATCGAACCCGAATTAAGTCGATGTCAAAGCTTGTGTCTATTTAGGTTCGTTTCTTTATCTCGGTTAAATAAAAAATATTTGAGTCGAGGTCAAAGCCTATGTCTATCCAGGTCCGTTTCTTTTCAAGTATCTCTAGTTAAATTGAACTCGAATTGAGTCGAGGTTGAAGCCTACGTCTATCCAGGTCCATTTTTCCTTTCAAATATCTCAGTTAAATCAAACCCGAATTGAGTCGAGATCGAAGCATGTGTCTATCCAGATCTATTTCTTTTTAAATATCTATGTTTAAATCAAACCCGAATTGAGTCGAGGTCGAAGCCTGTGTCTATCTAGGTTTATTTTTTTCCTTTCAAATATCTCGGTTAAATCGAACCCGAATTAAGTCGAGGTCGAAGCTTGTATTTATCCATGTCCATTTCTTTTCAAATAAATATGGTTAAATTGAACCCGTATCGAGTCGAGTTCGAAGCGTGTGTCTATCCATGTCCATTTCACATTTCTGTCATTTCATAGAGCTCAAATCAGTCAAGGTTTCTATTCCACTTATCCATATAGTCCTTTCTCATACCGATCAAAATACTTATCTACACATTTGTACACCTTCTAAGTTTAGAAGTGTGAACGAAGGGGGTAGCTATAGATACCGTATTTTTTCTGATCCAATACTTTGAAAATACACATTATATTATCCATATACTAGTCTAAGACTATGTGTATGATTTGAAAAATAACTCAAGGACTAGAATATAAGAAAGCGAGTCCAAGGACTAAAAATGATTTAAAAATGAGCATAACGACAAAAAGGCAAAAAGTGAAGCCCTAAAATTTTCTATAAATAGAGAGGAGGCATTCACTTGAAGGGAGGTCATTTTTTGGAGAGCGAAAGATAGGTAATTTTTTAGGAGAAAGAGAGGTCTTGAGAGAGAAGGAGAGGATATCTTTTTAGAGAGAGTGTGTGAGAAATATAAGAGATTTTCCAAGATAGAGAGAATGAGAGTTTACATTTTTATTTATCTATTCATCTTCTCTCATTCATTTTCTTAAAGGCGTTTAAATTTCTTGCATATTTAGCTAACAATATATCTTGTTCATTATTCTTAGTCATCTCTCATCCATACTCATGTAGTGTATTACTCTTTGTTTCCTTTTTCATATATAAGTGTTTGTTACTCCTTTTTCATCTTTTACTCTATCTTGAGTTTTATTATTATGCATTGATGATTTTCTTATAAATTTAACAATTAGATATCATTGTCATCAACTCAATCAATGAGGATAATGATAAAGCTTTTGAGTGGTGTAAATTAATTCAATGTGAATCAACACTTTAATGGGTTGAAGTGTACATTTGTTATAAAAATTCACTATGATAATTTCTCATACATAAAAAATACATAAAATAGAGAGTTAAACATCTATATAGAGATTATGCAAATATTTAAGTTTTTTTATGCTCTCACAAGTCTTTTCATTTTTTTAGATCTTGTTGCTATTTTAGTGACACTTGTTTGAACTAGTTTTAAAGGATGATCATTCCTTTACAATTTGATTAGCAATGAAGAAAGAAATGAAATAATAGTAATTAGTGAACTAAGTAGTCCAAAACAAAAAAAAATGTATATTTATATCCTAAAAAAAGATATTCTATTTTGAAACTTTTAGTCATTGTGTTTTCGTGACACTTAGTTTAACTAGTTACCGTCCATGATTTCTCTTTTTCTATTTGAATAGCAATGATTGAAGAGAAGAAAATAATGGTAATTAGTAGACTATGCAGTAAAAAATATATATTTTTATATCGATTATGCATTTACATATGTGTATATATATATTATCTTAATAAAATTATACATTTACATAAGTTAATTTATTTAGATATAAATGATTTAATATTTATTTTTAAAAATTATATAATTATATTAAAAAAATAAGTTTGACCGAGGGGGAACCCCCTCGGTCAAACAGAGGGTGATTTACCCTCTGTCGAGCAACAGAGGGTGAACCCTCTTTTGCAAACAAATAGAGGGTGAACCCTCTTTTGCAAACAAATAGAGGGTAAGCACCATTTGTTGCAAACGTAGGGTGTTACCCTATGTCCCCCTCCCCTTTTCATTTTTTTCTTTTTCTTTTTTAATTTAATTTTTTTATTAATGTTTATTTTAAATTTATATTTTTATGCATATTCTTTACATGTTTCACATGTTATTCATTTCTTTTTTACTCTATACATTCTCATCAAATTTATCATACATTTCTAACTTTTCCTTCACCCCTTTTTCTTTATATTTGTTGTTGTTCTTATTTATTATTTATTTATGTATCATTGTTATATTTCCATGCTTATAAATCGATTCTTATTTCATTCCCTTCTTATTAGAGTTAATATTCATATATGTGTGGATTAAAATCTTAACAATTAGACTTAAATTTTATTAATATCATTATTTAGTTTTCACGGGAAAAAATCCCAATTACGGACTTTGAGATTTTCGGGATATCAAACTTCTCGAACTACTGGTGAGGTGTTATTTTTGGGAAACCGAGAAAAACTCCAATAATGCTTTGATCTTCAAAAAATAATAAAAATTAAAAATGAATTATTTTCAATGATTTTTGTACTACCCATTAAATGCTATTTACATTGTTTCATTTTATGATACAAGACATATCTAATGAGACATTAACAATCGAATTTCTATAACATTGTTTTTAAAATATAATTTGGATAACATTTGATAAATTTGGTAACCAATTTTTATAATGGGTGTTATGAGGTGCTAATCCCTTCCACATACGCAAATGACTCCCGAATAACCTTTGAATTTTCACAGACCAAAATATTTTGATTTTAAAATTGGGTGACCAATCACACCATAAAATGATTGATGGTGACTCAAAATTTCTTTTTCAGAATAATATTTTACGATCGTCGCTCCACTCCGCATGCACGTTGTGACAAGGTTATTGAAGAAGACAGTAGCGACGGGGCAAAAAAAGTCGAAGCGTACGAAGATATCCCTTTTGAATCTGCTTCAAATTTTATTGCACCGTCGTTATTATCTTCTTCAATAACCTGTAGCTCATTGAATTTCTCAGAGATGGCAAATGGGTGAGTGTTTGAACAAGAACATCAGAAAATATGACAAATTCACAATAATATATACAATACTATCTATCCATTCATTTTTTTTCCTCTTCTGAAGCCTTTCCTTTAAAGTAGAACTCTTCTTTAGTGGTAGTCGTGTCTCCGTCAGATGAGTTCCTACTATAAAATCGATCAACGCTATCATGCAATGTATTATATCGAAGATTGTGATTTATACATCTGTAAAAACTATCATACACCTCAACAAATTCAACAATGACGGCTATAGATGAGCAAATCATAACAATAAGAAAATTCTCAATTACATAACTAAAAGAAGCCTAACTCCAAACTAAAACAAAACAGAAAATACAGCTGTAAGGTTTGAACATTCACCAAACTATCATTACACCATAACAAATAACAAGTAATGGCAACCTCAAATGAGCAAATCCAAAGCAATAAAAAAATACCAATTATAGAACTAAAATAACCGGAAACTATAACAAACAAAAATTAAAGCTCTCAAGTTTAACAAAATGTAAACAATATCGGGCATATTACCTGGGAATGATAGTCACGAACAATCTCTGCCCGGATGTCATCCATATATCTCAAGACTCACACACCATAATCACTCTTGTAAACGTAATAATAAATGCATCTCAAGGGTGAATGAAGCCCAATCAATTCGCGATCAGTGAACTTACCCATTTGATTTAGTGACCACTTGGGGTGGCCTTGAAATTTTGAATGAAGAGAAAGTTATTGGTGGAGGCAACAAATCTATGAGATTAGGCCCAAGTATTATGTCCATACCTTCTAACTATAATTTCACAAAATATAAAAAGGTAATCAATGTCAAAATTATACGTGTTATAAGTCAAATTACAAGTCATGATGAGAGTTTAAAACATACAATCTTTTTAACATTTTTGGTCTATCCCGCGTTAAGTCGGTCATCTGGCAAGATGTCCTATATGATGACTTCCTCGTCCATGATGGAGATCTTGGCCACAAATCAATGATCTCGACCATTGTGTACTGGAGTACAGATCTCGATTACACAATACATTTACACAATCATACTAAGTCAAAATTTAATATATTAACTACATTAAATTTATTGACCGTCATTTCTAGCTCAAGCGTTGTCGCGTATCTATCCATCATCTTGTGTTTCCTAACAAAATTAGGAAGCTCTACTAATTTTGAAACTCATTGACTCTGTAATGGCACAACAAAAACAAAATATACAACGTACATACAAACCTAAAATAAGGAGGTTACTGAGTAATAGATACTCACAACAAAGAACGTGGGAAGAAACTAGAATCGGTTTCTCATCGACGAACGACGAGCCACCCAAGATAAAATGCTGACAAACAAATCTATAAGGTCGGAGCCAAGCCAAATTTCTAGACCGAGATTCTTTAGCTCTCTCCATTTAGCATGGAGGCCAGATTGTCTAACGAGAATCTCACTACAAAAAATTAATAGAAGACAAACGTAATCAAAATTTAGATTAATGTGACAACTACCTATCCTCTAATCTTTTCTAAAAAGTATACTCCAATAAAAGTTCATCTTTAACTTCTAATGGGTCCTGCAATGTGTACGGACCCACTTTAAATACCTTATTTAGTGATCGGTTTACCCTTCGAATAGGGTGAACTGAGTAGATGACCATCTCTCCTCTCCCGAGTGATGCGCAATTGCATTGGGAATTGGCTTTCGGTAGACTCGGATAAGACTTGTTTACCCTACCAAAACACACCCCCAAGTAAGGTGTTAGATTAATAGTTAGATTATACATGTTATATATATAGAAAAGATGAAATACGAATAAACAGAATAATACCTTTCGACGTCCTTTAGTTGTTCTAGTCATAGATGGTTTCTTGACCAATAGTAGGTCAGCGAATACATTGTCTAAAGCATCCAGCTGGATGCATCTTTCATCATTACTACCTTTATATAAAGGTGATGAAAAGACCGGTAGCTCTTCTTCGCGGGAGGGACTCATATCCTCATCAATACCTCCTTGTTATTTACCTTGAATCAGGGTGACGGGTGGCTCATATTCTGGGGCTCAAGACTTACTAGTGTCCCGTTTCAAAAGACTCGCCAATGTTGTGCACATCTTCTCTTGGACGACCATCATCTTTCTCTGCACCTCCATTAACTATGAAATATCCACCCTCATGGAGATGGACTCCATCTGAAGAGCCACCCTCATGGAGATGCACTCCATCTGAAGAGCCACCCTCATGGAGATGCACTCCATCTGAAGAATCACCCTCATGGAGCTGGACTTCGTCTGAAGAGCGATCACTTGTGCGCTTAAAGCACCTAGCTCAACGACTTGCTCTTTAGGTAGATCTGGACACACGTCCTCGCAAATGTGCTTATGCTCGCGGTCCTCCCGAACCTCGCGGTCGCCAAGAATGGCTTGCGTGATTGTATCGATCTACATGATACAAATATATGTGAATTAGTAATAAATAATCAATGGTAATATAACCAACCAAATTTGCTAAAATGCTTACAACACAACTTTTAGACCAATCTTCTCGTCCCTTTGATTTTACAAAATAAATCATTTTTGCAACAACCCTGTCGTTCCACCTTAGCGGCGAACGCTAGTTCAAGTCAACATAGTTGGTAGCACATGCCAACTTCTCCAAATAAACCCGCTGCATCGAAATGAACTTATTAGTAAATATACATATGTTATAATGTGAAAGTAATACCAATGTACACTAAATATATCACATGTATAAATAACAAGCATCCGATAATGCTATTATGGTGGTTATTTTGATACCTCATGACACCATCCATAAAATCTTTAAAACAAGAAGAAGCCCAACGTGCAAACATGAATGATTGATGATTGGTTTTGATATAACAAAACCTCGACTAGGTACAACACAAAGGCTTGCCTCCAATAGTTACCTTCAGACTCCTCAATCAAGAATTTTGACAAGGCATTCACTTGAATATCACCTTTGACGTTCACCCACTTCGCCTTTAGATCTTTTATCTCATTCATATCGCCATCGAATTTAATCTCCTGCCCACCGTCAAAGATTCCCAGTATAGAATTCACATAATTTGTGGTGACTTTGAATGTTGACCCATTAACATTCAACGTGCAGGCGGCTGGATCGAAGCAACCTAATAGTTGCTGTAAGAAGTTCATCTTCAGTTTGTGGCATTTAATATCCAACAACCCTTTGAATCTCATCTCCATGACTGCTCTCCGCTTCCCCTCATCAACATTTGCAACAAGATCTTTAAATTTCTCAGGTGTACAACGCGTGAGTAACTTCCCTTTAAAGGCAGATCTTCTCGGATGACTAGAAATGGGTTGTTCTACTCCGCTTTCAAGGACATAGATTTCATTATCCTTGAAATAATTATGTTTCGCTTCCTTTATCATACTTTACCACAATTCACCTACATCTCTTCGTGTCTGCATATCACAAACTTACTTAAATAACAATCAAAATTTATCAAGTCCATGTTATAATGTAATGTTTGTTTAAACATACTTACTTCAACACCCATAATCTCTCCACCTGCCTCCCTAATTTTAGTACATTCTTTCGCACTATTTTAATGATAAAAAATAACATTAACACTGCGACAATTGATATGAAAATATGTAACATTAAATTGACGATCTCATTATTTACTTACAAGTATTCAAAGAAACCATTATGTGTCTTCCTCACGTTCACATTTGTGTTAGCCATCTGAAATACATGTTACTATAATCAAATTTAGTCCTATGACAATGTCTTGTTATCATGATTATCCCTGATACTAATTTATAATGGATTGAGCATCATCTAGTAAGGATGCTAAGGTCCTATGTACCATTAAATTAATGTTCATAATGTTATGTTCTTGTATATATTCACCCCTATTATGTTATTAACCAGGTTTATATAATGACTATTTGAGATAACGAATTAATTGGAAGTGACATATATCAACAATCTTAATAAATGATAAACATGATGATATGAATGCCACTGGCTTGCAAAAATTGACGTAAAATTTCACAAAAATATGGTTATGTAAAGAATTTAAAGGATGTAAGAAACTTAGTTTCTCTAGTCGCAACATGCTTTTCTCCAATTTTTTTACAATTTATCATGTTAAAAGAATCATATTAATAAATTTTCACCACGTATGTAAGCTAGTTAAAAACTCTATAAACATCCAAATCTCTATAATCATATAAAAAAATGACGTTGATCATAGTTCTCTCAAAAGTAGGAATTTCCCTTTTATTTGATTGATTGAAGGATAACATGTACAATAGTATTTATCTAATAACAAACATACATATAAAATAACATAGTTTCCATGAAAGAAAATAACCTCAAGTAATATCTCCTCCCTACTACAATATTCCGTAGAAACATGAAAAAGGCAAAAAATGATAAACTAGTCTACAACATAGCAAGTTTCATTTGATTAATTAAATCCAATTCGGGCTAATGATATTGAGACATAAATTCTAGAAGTAAATAACTACCAACTTTGTCAATGCCGACAAGTCTTTCTTATTAATGACCAATAATCAAGAGGTGATATAAAAAATAGGGGATGGTTAAAAATATAAAATATATTAAATGAAGTAAAGATGAAAATTCACGGAGATAGTGTTAATGAAGATGAGAAAGCATTGTATATATTTAATGAAGTAAAGATGTTTTTTCACTACAAAATTGTGTATGAAATAAGCAACAATTATCTTATTAGAAGAAATACATACATTTGATTAAATTTTGAAGTTGAAAATGTCTCCATAAGACACAATAGCCTATTAACATTTTTGTATAGGAAGACAAATGCTAAAAGGAAAATCGGTTGTTAATTCAATCTTTGTCATCCCTGAATTATATATTCATTTTTCAAAATTTGCACAACGGCTAGGTATTTTTAATTGATACAAGCAAGTATTTGAATTGATATTGTGGTATTGTAGAATAATATTCAAGCTGAACTGAAATATTGCCATATTTGTCCGTCCTGCTGCAGTGATGATGATGTCTGCTTCATGAATAACACTTTCAAGCTCGCGAGAATGAGAATGGACTACAGTTACAGTAGCATCAGCTTTGGGAAAAAAGCAAAGAAACTGACAATCCCAATCACAAAAACCAAATAATGAAAAAAACACAAATTAATTTCTATAATCACGAGTCATGTATAATAAAAAATTAACATCAATGTAAACCAAAAATTTGAATGCACAATTAATGGTTGGTGATTAAATTTCGAACCCAAAAATTTAATATGACTAATTAGCTCAAGCTGTAAAAAGCCAAATATCACTAATTGGATCCAATATAATCATAGGAGTAGGGAGTGCAGAAGAAGTAACAAGCTAAAAAAATACTCTTCCTCAATAATTCATTTGAAGTCAAGACTCAAGACTTTGCATCTATTACCAAGGGAATGGTCTGTACTCATGACTCATGAGAGTGACGGTAAAACATTATGCAGAGCCCGCAAAGAGAACTGATCAAAGAGGCAGATATAGAGAAGATATTTCAAAATGAAAGAAGTTACATACCAAATAGAGAGATAGAGCAACCGAAACCCTAAATCAAACCATAACCAAAACCTACAGAAACATGCAAACTGCAACCAAAACCCTAAATCAGAAACATGCAAATCAGAATCATAACCCTAAATTAGAAACATATTATTTCACAACCAAAACCTCAAGGTTTATTCTTAGTGTCTTAAATTGGAAGAGAGTAAAAGAGAGAGAGACATAGAGAGCACTGATGACGGAGAGAGACAACAGTGACAGAGGAACAACACTGACCACAAATGCAGAGAGAGAGCCGACGATGGAGAGAGAGCATCGATGACAATGAAGAGAGAGTCTGGACGAGGAACGCACAAAGTTGAAAAGAAAGAGCCTGGAGGACGAAGAGAGAGAGGCTGAAAATTGGGGTGAAAATCATTAAAAATCGCATGCCCTAAAGCTTCAGCTTTTTTTAGACAGATGTTGATCTTCTAGGCTTCAGTTGAAGCTTTTGACGAAGAAGAAGTGGAAAGCTTCCTTTGGAAGCTATCCAAAAAAATTTAACCTGCAACCGGTGCAACAAGTAATGGCAATTTCCCACCCCTTTTGTAATCTAGCGACTGAGAGTCTTCTTGCCTCATCCAACGGTTAGGATGACTCCTAGCATCAATGTCAGAAATTTCTTTCCCAACATGGGAGAGGGATCATTGAAGAAGACTATACTAGCCTAACTTATTAGAACTTTTTTGAACTTTAACCTCAAATTTCATTAAGCAGAGAAAAAACAAATAAATACATTCCTAGTCTCCCTCTAACAATCAGCTTATCCTTAATAATCAATCCTAAAACGTCATTAGACAAGCTTAATACCTCATTATTAATTCTATTATGATAATTGCTATACTTTACTGTAGAATCAACAATTGTATTAGAGGTTTTTAATGTTAAATTCTTAGAGTCTAACTCAACTCAAAAACTAATTTGAGAGTTGAGGATTGTTCTAAGCTTATATTCTTAACCCAATACTTCTACTTAGCCGATGTTGGATTATATCCTCAATACTTGCCATCACGTGTAGGCTGATCTTTTGTCTTGTCATTGTAACATAGAAATGTAGTATGGACTCAGTCATGCTTGATTTGATACCAAATTAAAGTATTAGAGTCTAACTCAATTCAAAGCTAACTTGATAGTTGATAGTTGCTCTAAACTTATATTCATTCTAGCAAGATTTAGAGTTTTTTATATGGTTAATAACTCAGCATGGAAAATGTTTGTTGATGTGGTATTTCTACCTGAAAAACTCAGACAATCATCTTCTTCATTTGTTGATGTGGTATTTCTACCTGAAAAAAAAAACCTTTTTCACGAGAATATGCAAGGCATGCCATTCACACATGTTTAAAATGTACTAACTTCCTACTCATCCCAACCCAAATGACAAAATTATGGGCAAGGAGTCGGTTTTTCAAGGCATTGATAAGTTCTGCCTTTATTTCCAACACCAACCTCTCAAAAGGCATTTCCACTCTCTTTGTGCTTGCGACAGAGCATGTATACTCAGAGTTGCGGTGATGTCTCTCCCATTGAAATTGTCGTCGGAGTTTTTTTGGGTGTTGTCATTTTTTCTATTTCAAAATTTTGGTTTGTCCATGAATGAAATATATTTTCCGAAAAAGATTATTAAACCATAATTTTGGTTTCTCCATGCTCTTGGCATTTCAGATTGAATAATATTTTATTAGATATTATAATAATTTACAATATGAACGAACCGTTATGACCTATTATTTCCCCCACAGAACATTATGAACATGATCATAAAATGTCTGTAAACAATTGTGGAAGTGCTTTGTACTAAACCGATAAAAAAACAGTAACTCTGCAAGTAGTCATGATGAAGATTCAGGGAAGGAGGATAAGAAAGTGGGATGCGCGTATCCCTGGACAAACTTAATGGTTGTCGGTTGTTTGAGTAATTGCATCTTTTACATCATGCTACACTAATTTTAAAATAATTTTATTCGCGATTAACAATTATATTGAGTAATATATTATACATGTGCATTTCGTTTTACTAAACTAATGAGTGAAGTTATTTTTAATTACTTCAATTAAAATAAAATTTAAAAATTAGACAAAGTATGTCAAAAATGTACAAAAAGAATGTTAAATGTGTTTGTAGTTTTCACAATTTAAAGAAAAATAATTTTGTTAGATATTTCATTAATAACCTCCATTATACACTATTTTCGCAATGCCATGACCAGGAGGCGATAACGACGACGACCACAATGCAAAACAATAGAATGAACATTTTGTGAGAGGCCTTTGGGTCTTCAGTTTTACAAGAAATCTGATAATTTATACACCGCAGATGCATATTTTATGACTGAAGTAGAATTATCTATGATCTTGACATTGATGATGAAGTAAATGTCTATTTTTTTATACAAAATAATAAGGGAGGTATGATTTTTTTAATGTTTCACTATTTAAATTTTTCTTTCTCAGAGTTTTACCATTATTTCTTAATGTTTCCAGAGTTTTACCATTATTTCTTAATGTATATATGACAACAAGAACGAGTCATGTCAAGGAAGGGATGACGCATAGTACCTTTTTTTAGTAGTCGATTGTACACCTTACGAGATTCTTATTTCTTTATCATTATAGACACACATGTATTATAGCTGTTGAATCTTTAAAATTAGGTAGGAAAGGAAAATAAGATGTGAAGTATTGCATGTTCAACATTTGAATTCATTATAATGTGGAAATGAAATAGGGATAGTAATGCTTTTTCATTATTTTGATAATTTTGTCACGCGTGTGAGGTATAGGAGTGGTCTAGTTCTAGCTCGCGACCGGAACAACGTCTGAGAATGTTGGGGAGGACGCCGGAAGGTGAAGGGGGGCACTCTAGACACTCAAGGACGGTGACAAATGCTTGCTCTCTCTAGAAGTGAGAGTTTCTCACTCTAGAAATGAGAGTTTCTCTCTATAAAGTGGGAGCTTCTCCCTTTAAGTTTCCAATCCATTCAAATGAAAGAAGAGTCCTCCTTTTATAGGTGAATAAAAGGAGGGGGGACCATTGCAGCTAATCCATTGATTAGTTGCAAGCCCGCCAATTAAATTGTGCCACCTAAGCTGACTGATCATGCTTAGGTGAGTAAGATAAGGATTACACATGAGCCAATCAGGTGACGCCATGTGAGTTTTTGTGTAATGATAATGATCTAGAGAGAACACGCCTAGTCGATGAGGCGCGACGACGGTGTTCACCCAACGCCTCCTCTACAAAAGTTCTCTCAAACAAAATCCCTCCCCAAAGTGGGAGGGTAGCACACTCTCAATGTCAGTGTCTAGAGTGCTCCCTTTTCACCTGCCAGTCCATAGCCTCCCAAACGTTCCCTTCATAATTTATAATATATAAACATTTTTTTTAAATGTCAAATAAAGTACGTAGAAAATATTCATATACAGTTTCATCATATTAAAGTTTTTTGTTTTCTTCCTCCAAAATTGTGATTCTTACTTATTATTATGTTTATAATGTTTTGTTTAGGTCCTTAAAGGTTTTTTCATCTTCTTAATGTTTTTCCATCCTAAACATAAATTTACTGTTCTCTTTTTCTTCTTCAACACATTTATCTTCGCTTTGAAACATGACATTTTAAAGAAGTTGTTCTTACATACTTAAAACGTTTGTTTTATCTATGCTTCTGTATTTTTTCAACTTAGATCCAATTTAACATTTTTTCTTGTCCAAATTCAAGATTTTTACTCATTACATTTATAATTTTTGTTTTACAGACCGACTTGAATGCAAAAGTATTTCAGAAAAATATCTCTCTTTTTTAAAACGAAGAATTCAACATCCCTGGCCTAAATTCTTACTAACTCAAACACGAAATATCTTATTACTTATGTCTAACTCATACCTAAAATCATATCAAATAATTGTTCCAGTAGTTTTAACTACATGAATCATTCAAGTAATTGTTTGCATGTTTTCAATAGCCACACTCAAGTCAGAGAAAATTACTTGAATGGTGAAAGTAATTTTTATTATACATGATCCCTTCAAGTTATTTTTCAGTAATCGACCTCATCAGATGCAATCTTGAAGGGTTCAAGTAGTTTTTTATAACTATATGAATCCTTCAAATAACAAATTAAAATTTTCAATAGTCAAACCTATCAGAAATGGCGGGTCAAATATGTAGGTTTACGAATTATCATACTAAACTTCTATCTCTTGTTAGTAACTTTTCAAATATTTTATTACAAAAGTACTAAACACGTGCAACGCACATGAGCTAGATCTAGTAATAACAAAATGATCAATCATTTTTCCTTCAAACACAATTTAGGGTTGAGATTTGAGGATTTTAAGTATTTTGAGATTTGATATATTTTCGTGAATGAGTTGGAGTTATTATAACTCTTTGATAAATAAAAATGCATATTTGACACGGCAAAAACTTTTAACTGGTACATGATGAAAAATGAACTAGGATCTTGATTTAGAAGCAGAGGATTAAAGTGAGAAAAAACATCAGGAGTATTTAGAATTATTTTGCAAATTATGGAGAGAGATTATAATTTTAATTTTTCCAATTATATATTTTGTGTAATAAGAAATGGGGTTAATTTTCCCAAATGGGTTTCTAAAAGAGGACATTTTTCCAAAACAAAACTCAATACGGATGAACGTAGCACTCCTCTTCTGACCTGACATAACAGGTAGGGAGAAAGAGATGACGACGATACGAAGATTTTGTTGCAGTGATCTCCTTCGATTTGCTTCTGTAAATCTTTAGCATCAAACTGAGACTGTAAGCTTTAGTTTTATTCATAATGTTCGTTTAATATGCATTCCCACGGCCTTTTCCCTTTGTTTCTTGGAAGGAAAGATATCTATACGTTGATACTGAGGTGTTTTTTCTTTAATTGTGTTTCTGTGTTTGTTTGTTTGTTTTTTTTTAGGTTCAACACGTCTTGCTTCATGACCTATTTAACCAGATGACCTGCCCATTTCCATTTATTTATTTATTTGCGCTTTTGGCTGCAGCAATGAATATTTGACTTTCAATGGCCACTGTGTTAGTTAAATAGATGCACACTGTGTATTCTTTGAATTTCATGAAGAAGAAGGGTTGTATGAAAGAGTATAAAGGGGTATCAAGTTGGTTTGGAGTAGGGAAAGGATTCAAAGGAAGTGTTTATTCTTTTAATATGCGGCTGCTATGATGGAGGATAACCTAAAGGTTGCTCAAGGAACAAGATTATTTAAGGTCCTGGTTCAATTTGGTCCATTTCATAGATTAAGTAGGCATTCGTATTTTCTATGACCGCATCATTACAATGTCTCTATACTTGACTGCAGTAACTGTTGCTCCAGAATACAGTAGCAAAATTAGCCAAGAAAGCGATGAACCCTCTTGTAGAGATCAGTGACAAGATTTAAGAGGAACACACATTTATGTTTTTAATTATATGCTTAAACTGTTATGTCAACTAGGTAGCTTAACTAAACTTTCTAGATTTATACTCTTCTCTTCTTTTTTGCCTTGCCTCTTCAAATTTTTATCGAGTCAGTGGAAAATGTGAGGATGCTGATCGGATGAACTTCTGAACATTTAACCGAGTCTAACTACAATTAACATATTGTGTGCTTTCATTTGAAGCTACTCTTATGATTTTAGGAAGTCGAACAGAGTGTTCTTCAATCTGGTTGCATTTCCATTTTATGCAAATTTCCCCGGGACTGACTTAGGTTGACTATCAAGGCAGTGGTGAGAAGTCTGAACCACTATTATTCTTGATTATTTGGAGTTGGTACAACCCCATCTTCTAGAATGAAATACTTATAGGTGTATAAACTATTAAAGTGGGCTAAGTGATCTTTATAGAGTCTGTAGAACTAGCACCTTATTTGTTATCTTGACATCTCTAATATTCTTTAGGTTATTCTATTATATTTTAGGTAAGAAAAGATGTCTTGTGCTTGCTCCTTTTTGGAACTGTCATTTTTGTGACCTTGTTCACGACTGGAGCGAACATGACTCTGTTTATCTTACATGTGAAAAGCCTTGTTAATGATCCTTCCTTTCCATGTGAGAAACTTTGCATTTTGGTCCCTCCAACTAAGGATACGCCTGTTCTTGATATAAATGTTCTTGTTAGCTCTGGGAATTTCCTTTTCATAGAATTATTTTCCTAACTCTTATTGTCCTGAAATTGATGTGTGTAAACCATTGTCAATTAACTTATACGGAGTAATAACTTCCTAGCTTCAAGGTTTCTGCCCAATATTTAAGTGTTCTTTCAATATTGAGTGTTTGACTTTAGATCTTGAAGGACTTAGAGACGCTGGCCTGATTCTTTTTTGGAACTTCAATTTTTCATAATGATCTCATTTGAAGTTTTCGTAATGATCTCTCTTCTCTGAATGAATCCATAAATTTGATATGTTACATTCGGAAAATTCTACGGTGCCATAGAAGTTCCCTGTTATATTTTATTGCTTAACACCTCCTCCCCCGGGAAAAAAGAAGAGAAAATGGAAGTAGTTCCCTTTCTGTGTGTTTTGTTTGGTGTGTTAATTTTATCACTTCCAAATCTATGCAACCTTCTAGAAAAGCTTATGCTTAATTTTTGACTCAAATCCTGACTTTTGTACATATGCAATATCCTAAAGGCTGTCTGCTGCTTAGAGATGATAAATATTTATCAGCTTTTTTTATGACTAGCAAAAGATAATGTTATGAAACTCAGATCCATCACACTAAAAATTCAAATGGTTGCAGTTGTTTGGGTTATCCAACCTCAACTAGTTGGGCTTTCCATGGGCCAATAGTGTTGAAGAATCCATGGGGTATTGAAAACAGAATTTGTAGTAAAGCAGTGTTAATTACATTGGCCATAAACTTCAATCTAAATGCTTCTTTGTTTTACTCTTTTGTTTTCAGTCACAAGAATTGGAGGGAGTGGGGCGACTCAAACTCTTCACATGGGTTTCGACGTTTGAGCCTAACCATTTGTACCAATTAGCATCTTCTTGTAGAAACATAGACGGTTAGTTTCTGTGGAGTGCTGGAATAAGGTATGCTCAATGACCTTGACGAGCATAATGTATGTTTCACCTTGAAGCAAACTCTAAACATAACCATCAAAATACTATATTCTTCTTTTCTTTCTCACTTTCTTTTACCCTTTTGTCTAAGCTCCTGATTCGTCTGCAAGGGAAGTACAAAACCTTGAAATATTAAAAGCAAATATCTGATGATATGAGATATCTATGCAGGTGAAACAACACCACCACTTTCAGACAATGGGAGACAACCAATGTGCATCTAGAGCACTTGGACAACAAGGAGACAAGGAATGAAGCATACAAGAGGGATTTCACGTTCTCTCATCNGGGGGTTGGCATAATGAACTCTGCAGTGGTTTTAACTTTTGATCTTTAACATCATGGAAAGGGGTTGTGTGGGGAATATAATTTGATGAGCATGACAGAGGAGGGAAAATGACAAAGGTGAGCTTAAAATGAGAAAGCACAGCCATCCATTTAAAAGAGAAAGAAGACAATGTTTGGAGGGTAACCTATATTGGGAAGACCGACTCAATCTCCATCACTGCTTTGTGACCTCCAATGTTTGGTTACATGCCTTTAAGCTACTCCCAGAATACTTCCTCTACATATGATTGGCTCGTTTGGCATGTAATTTTATGTAGGACCCCTATAAATGAACGAATCATATATCAAAGAAGAAAATATTTTATTATATATTTAAAAAAGGAAAATATTTTAAAGCAAAAGAAGAAAAACTACATCCATTCCTTCTATTATGAATTTTGTATGTAGTGCTCCAAACGAAATCAGAGTTAACATGGTCAGTTGTTTATGTGTTGTATATTTCCAGACGCTACTCTGGCTTAAAAAACAAAGTCAGAAATTTGTTAGTTTATTAATTAATTGTGTCAACTCATTTCATCTTTAGTACAATTTGAAAATGAATGTAAGATCCGTTCGTAGATATTCTGTGATATCTTGTACATGTCATAGCAACAAAGTTAGTGTGTTGTATCAATAAAATTAGCGCGCAGTTGAATGTAACGTTACTGAAACTGAGGCATGACTGAAAACACATGATAATATTATATGGAAGTCAGACAATCAGATTCATGACTAAAGAAACATCCACTTCGTCTTGAAAGAGAAACCAACTTATTTGTTACGTGTTTGTGAAATGCACTGTCTGCCATTCTCATCTGCAACATTTGTAGAGAGAGAGAGAATCTATTTACACCAACAAGTTCAAAGAAGACACTTCTCTCTCCAAAACATATCAACGTGGTTTGCCATATCTATCCACTATCTCTTCTGCTAACTAATCTGTATATCCTCAATTAGATTAGAAATCTATGAGTAATCTATAAGCATAGCTCTTTTTCCTGTAAACATTTAATGCCCTCTGGTTACTCTATGTTTATGCATTAATTCAGTGTTGTGTAAAATTAATTATGTTCAATGTACATAATTTGTAAGAAGATGAGTAGATAGTTGGCACAGTGATTAGACCCCACATCTAAACTATGAGCTCCTGAGTTCTAATCGTAGTATCCTTAAACTCTATAGAATTTGTAATATTTGACAAAAAAGTGTGTAATTTACAAAATGAGCAAAAATTATAGAGAATTATGTTCATCTTGTATGAACTATTTTAATAATTTTATCTATTTTCCTTTAATATACTTCTACTTCTCCTCGCCTTTTTCATTTTCTATCATTTTTCTTAAATTCAATCAACAGACAAGAATTTATTCTTTAGAGATGTATATGCATAACATCAATAAAAGGTCAGGCATTGAAGAGCAATTTTTCTAGGAATGTGACGGTTTGTCTTTTGGAAACGTGCACTTATGGGTCATTTTGAACCATCACACAGCAAAATGATCTAAAAGTACAACGATTATAAAAATATTTCATTTTGGATTATTAAGTAACAGATGTTAATGTAAAATAACCTCTCACTAAGTAAAGTAAACCACAGCATTGGATACCTAAATTTTGAAATTTGAAATTTAAAATAGGTTATAATAGAGGTAAATTAGTAAAAGAATTTAGAAATTCTCAAATGGAGGATCAATTTTACAATGATCTAAAAGGATATTTCACTTGAAAAACTAAAAGAGTTGTTCTAAATAGATTAATGAAACAGAGAGTAAATAAGGTATTTATACACATAAACAAGAAAGTTAAAAATATGAAAATATCCTTAAATACAAGAGAAGTAAAGTAAAGATAAACAATATTATCCAACACTCCCCCTCGAGATGGCGCATAAATATCCATCATGCTCAGTTTACGAAGAGTTGATTGTATAAGAGTAGGGCCAACGGGCTTTGTAAGGGCATCAACAACTTGTTCAGATGAAGGAACAAATTTTGTAAAGATAGCTTCCGATCGAACTTTCTTTCAAATGAAGTGAATATCAACATCGATATATTTGGTTCTTTCATGAATAACAGAATCTGATGCTAACATTAAGGTTGACTTATTGTCACAATATAATGTGGAAGGTAAACATGGCAAGAAACCGAGTTCTTTAGAATAGAATGGAGCCAAAGAACCTCACATGTTCCTTAAGCCATTGCCATGTATTCAGCTTCAATAGAGGACCGAGAAATCACAGACTGCTTCTTGTTTTTCCAGGAAAGAAGATAATTACCACAAAAAGTACAAATACCATATCTATATCTCCTATCTGTCTTTGACCTAGTATAGTCAGTATCAGTAAAGCAGAACACATCAGGTGTAATTTTGGAGGAATAAAAAAGACCAAGGACTGAACAATACTTCAAGTACCTTAAAATGTGTTAAACTACATCCAAATGTGATGTGCGAGGAGCATGCATCAATTGACTCACAAGGCTAACAGAAAAGCCAGATCGGGACGTGTGTTGGTCATATAAATAAGTCCCCCAACTAATCTTTGATACATACTCGGATAGGTTAAAAGATCACCTAATTCAGTTGAAAGTTTGACATTTGGATCCATAGGTGCAGATACAGGTCTACATCTCAACATCCCAGTATCACCAAGATAGTAAGAACATACTTCCTCTAGGAGAAAGAGATATCTGCCTTGGAACGAGCAACCTCAATACTTTAGTCCCCCAAATCCCTGATATCAAAATCTAAACTAAGATCTTTCTTCATCTTAGTAATGTCGATACTGTCATCACCAGTCAAGATGATATCATCCACATACACAGAGAGGATGACACACTGCCTTAATAAAACTTATTTCATAAAACAGATATGGTCAGAGTGACATATACGAAATCCCAACTCAAGCACAGCTGCACTAAACCGAGTAAACCAAGCCCGCAGAGACTGTTTCAACCCATATAAGGATTTTCGCAGACGACCAACTTTCCCTAAATACTCCCCCTCAACCCAAAAACCTGGAGGTAGATCCATATAAATAACCTCATCCAAATCACCATTCAAGAATGTATTCTTGACATCCATCTGATGCAGGGGCCAAGAGTGCGAAACAGTCAAAGAGATAATAAGACAAACAATACTAAGCTTTACAACAGGAGAAAAAGTTGCATTGAAATCCTTGCCAGGAACTTAAGTAAAACTCTTGGTGACTAGACGTGTCTTATACTGATTAACAGTTCCATCCACATTTTATTTCAGATTGAATACCCACCGACATCCAACCATTTTCCTCTAGAGGCAAAGCAAGCAAGTCCCAAGTATGATTGTCTTGCAAGGCTTTTATCTCATCTTGCATGGCGGCCACCCATCGTGGGTCTCGTATTGCTTCCCCAACATATCATGGAATCACAGTAGAATCAAGGTGATTGATGAACCCCTGAAAGGAACTGGATAAAACACTGTATGGAATATGATTCATCAATAGGGTGGTTAGTAGAACAGGATAAAGTGAGGCGATTAGGGGGCGACGGTCCCGCAAGGGATACTGTCGAGAGGGAGGATGATCAGTACCTTATTTCTTAGAGGAGTCCAACACAGGGAGATGAGAGCGGTGACTATACACCTTGGTAGGAGGACCTGCAATATGAGACAAAAAAGTGGGATAAACAATGGGAGCATCAATAATAGGGATAGGACGAGGAAGATCCTCAACAGATGGGAGGCAAGTTCTAACATCAATGGAACTAGAAAAGAATGGGGTATTCTCCCAAAAAGTAATATCCAAAGAGGAAATAAACCGTCCAAATGAGGGATCGTAACATCGATACCCTTTAGACAGAGATGAGTAGCCCATAAATGCGCAACGAATAGACATGTCATCTAACTTTGTTCTAGTGGGACTCCTATTTGGAACAAAGCAAACATAGCCAAAGACAAGATGAATAATAGGGAAGAGGGGGTTTTCGGGATGAAGAATACCTAAAAGAGCTTGCCCTCTCAAGATTCGACTGAGAACTATGTTATTCAAATATGTTGCAGTGAGAATAGACATTTCCCATAAAATTTGAGGAACTGGCATTCCCTTCAGAATGCATTGAGAAATGCCCATAAGGTGGCGATTTTTTCTCTTAGCTACCCCGTTTTGGTTAAGAGTATGTGGACATGTAAGCTGTTGAATAATCACAAGACTGGAAAGATGAGAGACAAGATCACTTGAAATATACTCCCCCATCATCAGCATGAACTGATCAAACAATGGTTTGATACTGGGTTTTAATCATAGTAAGAAATTGTTTAAGCACATGCGAGACACCATATTTTTTTTCTTAAGTAAATAAACCCATGTACATCTAGAAAATTCACCAGTAAATATGACCTAATATTGGTGTCCAGACGTAGCAGTAACAGGAGATGGACCCCAAATATCTGAGTGAATTAAATCAAACATAGCAGCAGATCTATTCATGTGAGAGATATAACGCTTACGACAATGTATTGAAAGATCGTAAATTTCACATTTAAGCGGAAAGTGTTTACATGCACTAATTAACGAAGGAAATAGCGACCAAAGGTATTGAAAATTGACATGTCCCAAACGACATGCCATAAATGTAAGTCTCTAAAAGAAAAGGACACAGAAAAATAAAAAATAATAGAAGAGGCAACTCGAATAATAGGATCTGGTGGTTGAAGGGGAGGTGGATCGTCAAAGTAGTATAGTCCATCCCACTCATACCTCCTACCAAAAATTCTTTTTGTACGACGGTCCTAAAAAAATAGTGGTAAGCTAAGAAAATGACAGTATAATCTAGTGCTTTGGCTAGGCGACTAACAGATAAAAATTTGGCAAATGAAAAACAAAGGTAAGAGTAATTCCAGGAGACAACTTTACAGTTCCTCTACCGCTCACAATACTCCGAGAACCATCAGCCAACAATGCGAACCTTTAACAGGTTCCAAAGGCGTAGAAAAAATTTATAACTCACCAGTCATATGATCGTTTGCCCCATAACTAAGATCCATGTAGCTGACTCAGTACGAATATCGAGAGCAGTGGAAGTACCTGAGGCAATGGAGGCATTATCATCAGAGACATGAGTAGTAACAATAGTAGGAGTCTGCTGAGACATAAGACGAGACACTTGAGCCTGTAAAGCTGCTACTTGAGAGAGGACAGATGACTCGGCCGAACTACTGAGGTCAATAGAAATATTAGCTACCGTTGTCGATTTAGTGGGTATATTAATCTTCTGGAACTGAGCATGTAACTTCGGATGAAACTTCATACAAGTATCCTTGATATGACTGTTGTTCCCACAATGATGGGAAAATTTCCTCTCAGGTGGAGGACGAGAACCAGAGAAACCACGAGTAGTAAGTACCATATGATCATTATTACTAGCATCGACAGGGATGAGAGTCAAGATCGAGATAAGACGCCGATTCTCATCTCCATCAACCATGATAAAGGTATCAAGCAAGGATGGCATATGAGAGGAATTAAGGATTTGGGTACGAAGTGCCTCAAATTCAGGCTTGAGCCCCATAAGAAATGCATACGTGTGTTAACGATCCAGCCTCTTTATTGCTACATCTTCCACTATCCCAAATTTATTGACCAGTTCATATTGAGCCATCTCATCCCATCGTGTACGTAAATATCCAAACTACTGAGCGACATTTAATCCAAGTCTCTCCTGATTGGCACGAGCAACCTCCTGATACAACTTAAAATATCGGGTCTCATTCCTTGAATGGGTATACATGGTAGTCAAAGCACTCCACAAATTAGCAACCATCTCATGATACATAAACATATTAAAGACTGAAGACCTCATAGATCCAAACATCCATTCTAATATCAAACAATTATCAATATCCCACTGGGATTCCTTTGCATCATCATTTTTAGGACGAGGAACACATCCTTGAAACCAAAGACTCTTACCCCGTCCACCAAGAAATAACCTCAACGATTGAGACCAAGGAGCAAAATTTCATCCATGCAAAATGACGCTAGTAACTTTTTGCACTGGACATGGGATAAGCCAATCTGGCTTAGCAACAGTAGTAACAACAACATCTAAAGATTCAGATATCACGAATCCAAGAAAGTAACACAAATTGCCAAGAAAATTCGATGGAAAGATGAAAAAAGATTGAACATAACCTTCTATATCATAAAAAAGTCACCAAACGAGTGGCCAAACTGTGGTTTAAGCCACAGCAACCCAAAAAACATGAAATCCCTAGGTCTGGTCAGCACATAGCCTAGGAAAACCCAACCACTTCGAAAAAATGAAGTTGGAAAGAGTGAAAAAATGAATTCTGGTGACCGAAAGTGGTGGCGGCCGACGGCGGGTGGAGGAGGCGGTGTTGTCTGGTGGTGATAAGAACTATCTGGTGGTTGTGGTAGAGATAGGTGACAGACTAGGGTTAGGGTTAAGAGTTTTTGTAGGCTTTGATACCAACTTGAAAAACTAAAATAGTTATTCTAAATAAATTAATGAAAGAGAAAGTACATGAGAGTATTTATACACATAAACATGAAAGTTAAAAATATTAAAATATCTTTAAATACTAGAGAAATAAAATAAAGACAAACAATACTATCCAACAATTTCATATTAAACTCAGGTAAAAGGTTACATATTTGCTATAATTTGTATTGTCTTTCCTTCTTCTTTGACAATACTTTCCTTTGTACATTTCATGCCATCAACTTAATTAAAAATCTACAGCTATATTCTTATAATTTATATCTTGTCATTTGCATATGCTGATGATTTCACATCATGAAATGCATAATAACAAAATGTGATGGGTAAATGAAAATGGATTTTCTTTTTAAAAACTTTATAAGGAAGGATAAAAAAGAAATTTCAATAAACTCTCTCAAAGAGTACTTTGAAAATGTGAGAGTTGATAGTTGCTTGGTCACAGTAGGCTAAATAGTAAAAACTTTTTGCTACTGCCAGAAATGTTTGCTTTATGTCAGAATCAATGTCATCACATGACTGTCTGAGTACCAATTGCACAAGTTGTTGCATATCTGACTCCGTTTCTGGGCTTATCTTGTTGGTTTTGTAGTTGCCATTGTTGTTTATCTGGTGGATTTTTTTTAGAAGCCAAATGTTAGTCCAATATGTCCAGAACTTTACAAAAATGTCGTCATCAACAGAAAGAAATGGAATTGAAAATAGATTAGATATGAACAATTACAAGTACACCTGAACTCTGCCAGTAATTGAGAAACTAAGTATTGTTTTATATCATTTGATGCCTGTTAATGTTCATTTTTTATCCCTTATCATAAAAGAAAGTGAAATAAGGCAGAATATCTCCATTCCTTTTAAGATATTATTTTCTAGGCCTTATTTAGTAAAAACCGAAAGACGACAAGGGAAGAAAGAACGTAGCTCACGTGTTTAGCCTAATAATACCTTGTTAACAAGCAAAAGAACAGTTAAGAATGAAAACTGATGAAAAAGAGAAATTAAAAGGAAAGAAAATAATAGTTAGAGAATGGTATATATTAATAAATTTGAATTTATTGGGTTAGTAAAATTTAGTGTTGTGTGTCTCACTGACCTTATGCTTTAGGTAGTGACCAAGTTGAAAGCAAACTTTGTTTGTGATGTGAGAAAGTTGTTGATAGAGAGGAAAGGACAAGATGTCCTCCAAAATTAGTGAATGGCCTGCACTCAGATTAATTGTTTCTATTAATAGCTCTGCTTCATCTTTGTGCCTATCTCCATCTTCTTGCCACTTAATCAGCCATTTCTCCCACTATTTTTAGTCAAACCACAAAACCAAAGAGAATTAAACAAATAGTACCAATTAATTTATAATTGTGTACATCAGAAAATTAATCACCAACTTTTGTGTTGTGTTCTATTGTAAATGGACAAATTTGCTTTGCTTTGGTGACTGTGATGTGTTATTTTCTAACTCAATTGTTACTTTTCCCATATAAAAAGGAAATCAAACAAAGTTCATATGTAAGCTATAATACTATGCGTTTGGTCCCTGAACTATAATGACATGTACTTTCAACGCGTAATTTCAATTAAGTTTTTATCATTTACTTCACAAATAAAATATTACAATAATAATTATATGTTAGACGATAATTATAAAAATGACTCGTATTTGAGACATCATTATTTAGTAAGGTATCATTTCTGAAATAGATAAGATGAACTTGATTGACATCTTACTAAAAGTTCAAGTATTAAGTTGATTTAAAAAAAATACAAGGACAAAAACGTTAGATAATGATAGTTCAGAAACCAAAATGAAATAGAAGTATTGGATGATGATGGGAACTTACAGCATGACATAGATGATGGCTAATGTCTTGACCATGCACAACCAGTGTATCCAATGATATATGTGTTAGGGTTCTCAGCAATATCCCAACCAATCCCTCTCCTCTAACCTTCACACTCAATCTCCTACAACACCATCATTCATATATCAATTAAAAGCAAATTTTTTTAATAAATATTTCGAACATCTCTAGACGCTAATTTGCTTTTAATGTTCTTAGTCACTGTTATAATTTTAACAAAATTTAAATTTGTCCAATCGCATGCATTGGAGCTAAATAAATAATAGGAATAATATATTTATATGAAATATATAATAAATATAACATTTTAAGATAAGTCTTTTATATCGTGGATTTTCTAGTAATGATAAAATCTTAGGAATAAATTAATGTATTTTCTAAAGCTATTAAAAAGACAAAAATTAAAGAAGAGGGAATTTCCACATAATATTCTTGGTCAAAGGAAAGAAATATTTTAAAATAAGGGATGTATGCCGATTAGACTTAACTTTTGGAGTGTGTTTACTCTATTTATAAGGACCACTTTGCTTTTAAATTAGAGTCATTATTTAATTAGAGATTGATATTGTACCGAACAATAGCTTTCATGTACAAAACTATGATGAGTTATATTTTTCAATTAAGGGTGTGTACATGACGGGATGGTATGAGTTTTGAGATTTTTTGTTTCGGTCCTATCTCACTCTATATTAAAATTAAATAAAATGAGACGAGACAGGAGGCGAAGGGTATTTTAGATCACTCCTACATGCATGAATCTGTGATATGATCTAAATAAATCAATTTTGAGTATCAACAACTTAGAAGAATCTTAGAAGGAATAAAAGATATAAGTAATTCCTCAAATTTCTCTTTGTCAGCCTAGTGTGTGTCTGTCTGTGCAACAACTATTTTTGCATCGATTGGTCTTGTACTTTTCAATTCTCTTTTGGGTTTTTTTTAAAGAGCACAAAAGACAAAGAAAATATTAATATATTTTTTTATGAAAGTGGTGTGTGTGGTATCAACTATCAAGTACACTACAAACGTATAAAAAGACAGACATAGGACGGCAAAGTACCCAATATAAGATATACGGATAAATAAAAAGACAAAAAATGTTACAAAACTAGCCAACAAAATATTCACAATTTTCCATATATGATTTGGAATCATGTGGGTAAAAGATATCATTAATGTGAAACTTTCTTTTAAAAATAAATAAATAAGTATTTTTTTCTTTAAGAAAAAAAAGAGAGAAAAATAACATTGATTGATTACCAGCCATTGATGCAATCTGGAGCAGTACTAATACTGTTTCTGAATTCAGCAACAAATTCATTTCTTTGTGTGCTGTTATTTTCCTTCAAAAAATAAGCTTCAAGAGCTTCAACCAAGGCCATAGTTTTAGTCCAAGCAATTCTCTCTTTTGCCCTTTCTGGTTCAAATATAGTCGCTGCTGCCACAAAATATGACCATACTAGACTTTTTCTGCTCAATCCTTTCTCTCTTAATTTACAATCTTTGTACCACCTGTTCATCATATTATACCCACATTAATTATTTGTAAAATTATTATTTACGTTATTTTTATTCGTAAATTTAATTGGGAATTTATTTACTTACTTTTGGATTTCAACCCACTCCATTTGATGCAATGCCTGGCAGTTGTTGTAGTCTAGCTTTGCCAGCTCTAGATATGTGTTATTGTTGACATTTGGCATCCTGCTCAATTTAATTCAAATTATAATTTATATATGAATTAACGACAAGTGGCGAAAGTATATATGGCCTTTGGGGGGGGGGGGGGGGGNGGGGGGGGGGGGGGGTAGGGGCTATCCATGAATGTTTGTATATTATTGGAAAGGGAATAATTAGAAAGGAAAAAAGAATAGGACCAAACGCAAACAAATCAATGACCAAAATTAAAAATTGAATACCTGTAAAGGGTTTTGCCAATCCAGACGTCATCTTTGCCACCATATTGATCGATATAGAATCTGGTCTCTAATCGAGGTAAGCTCGCGTGCCATGGAACATCCAATGCATACCTCACCTGTCACGTACGGGATGATCTAATAATGTATCACTTATTTTACGATGATATTTTATTCTACTGTATCATAAAATTAATTATTTTTCAAAAAATATATAATCCTCTGATTATAAATAATAATTTGAGAACTGAAAAAAATAGAGAGGAATAAGAAAAATCATACCTCGCCAGGTAAGTCTTTTGTTATGATCCATTTATCAAGGAGCTGATTGGCGGATTGTTTGTGTCTCAAGAAAGTGGAGGAAAATTGGTAAGCATTTTCCAGGATTTTCTCTCCAGGGAAAAGCACCTGAGAGGCTCTGTAGAGATTGAACATTCCAGTCACAGCTTGCGTTGACTGACCAGCTATGCATACAAACTCACCTCCTTTCTCAAAATTCTCAAACACATCTAAAATAAGTCCAAAAGATGTTTTAAAAATTAATGTAGATCTAATTAAATAATACTAACGTTGGTTCATTATCAATAATTTATTCATATAAGTGAATTAAGGTTGTTAGTGGTACCAGCAGAAACATCATGACCATGCAG
This sequence comes from Datisca glomerata, assembly GCA_003255025.1. Classification (NCBI taxonomy): domain Eukaryota; kingdom Viridiplantae; phylum Streptophyta; class Magnoliopsida; order Cucurbitales; family Datiscaceae; genus Datisca; species Datisca glomerata. Next base: position 254,237 of record QANY01013712.1, on the reverse strand, counting down.
CCTTAGTAGCCTAAACCCCATGGCTGTGTCGTCTATATCATAAACCTCTGAGTTTCTTGCCCAGCAAATTCCTTTCTCTGTCCAATATCTGCACACGCACAAGAATTAACTAAGTTATATAATAAGATAGTCATCATTAGACGAGAGACGAGACTTATACTACAGTTTGTTCTATGAGTGCTCACTCGACCTATTATTTATGCGCAGTATATACCTGTAAACGTAATTCATACATTCTGTAATCTCTGTCTGAAAATATCTTGAAATTCCAAGTCGTTGCAATCGATCAACGGTCCAAATGTGCTCAAACAAGTCGACAGGATAAACATTAGGTACTGAAAAGAAGAAAGAAATAAAAAAAGGGAGAATGTCATAAACATCAACTTAGTTATAATGGGAAGACAGAAAAAAAGACAAACTTTTGGGGGTTCTGGTTTACCTCCTCCATTAAACCTATGGACAACTTTGTGTAAATAAGCCAAGCAATTATGGTCATTGGTCTGCATGAGTGCAAAGGCAGTAGAGGATGGAGAGAACAAGAAGGACCCATCTTTTGACTGCAGTTTTAGAAGCTTTTCCCAATCCAAATCTGGCATTCCTTCTAAGCTATGGAGTAGTGTTGTTGGAACATTATGCATTATGTCCCTAGGTATCCTATTTCAGTCCAAAAACATCTCATTCATTACAATAACCTCCACTCAGTATATATGAACTTATGATACATACTTTCTAGTACTCTAATAATTTGTGTATGGTCAATTTGAGAACATAATTTATGACAAGAAAATATTACCATGTACCTTGTAAGTTTCACGTTTCTCTTAGCATAGATGTCTTGTAAGATTGGAGATTCTTCAGGTAATTGAAGGTTTAGTTTCCGGGCGATCTCTAGAAGCGAAGGAAAAGCCACCTCGAATCCGATCGGCATGTGCTCCGAATTCTCACCTTCAAGCTTTGTTATGTTTTCTTTACAGAATTTCATTCCTAAGTAATCACAGTACTTCAACTTAATTACAATCTTTTCTAAGACAAAAAAAAATGTAGACAATAGAGAAGATAAACATGAGAAATTAAAGAGAGTATACATGTATATATATGTACCTTTTTCACATTTATGTGGATGTAAATTCCATGATTTTAAGGCGATAACGCAAGCTAACGTGTTGATAATACGATCGTGAGCGAGAAAAATGTCGGAATCACCCCAAGAACCATCAGGAAACTGATTGTTTGCAATCCATTGAAGAGAAGTAGGGAACTGAGGAGAAATAGTTCCATCTTCTTCAACATCTTGAATAAGAGCAACCCATGCTGTGTCATATGCTGAAATGCTTATTTCTCCATCTTCCATTGATGCCAACATCACCTTTATCCCTTTCACATATTCCTCTATCTCTTTCGATATCAACACCTTTTATTTTTTTCCCATTAATCCCACAAAACCAAATCAAATTACAATAAAATAATTATAATATAATTGTTGCAATTTCACAAATGGGTTATGATCATAAACACATATGGGCAAAAAAATTGTTTTTTTTAACAAAACCCACCTCAGGAGCTTCAATGTCATCCTCCACAATATCATGCCACTTTATCACTGGCAGACCATTTTGAAACACATGATCTGCTGCATAATCTGCACAAAACACCATCATTAATAATTCATTTATATATATATATAGTCTTTCTTATAGAATTGTAATTTTATTAAAAAAAATACCAAAAGTTTATTTTCAATAAGAACAAAGTTTAAATAAATAAATATTTTGGAATCCATGTTGAACTGATTTGGAAAACAATATTAAAATAAAAAAGTAGTGATTACCTTGAGTGCGAGGTTTGGATATAGCACAGCAGATTGGGCGAAAATCCAAGCTAAGTCGGTTGTCTTTAGCTCCAAATGAATAGGTACCTAAAAGAATATGATAGTTTATTTGATTCACATTTAAAAAATAATTTATTCCGAATTAAGTGTATCTTTTAAAGTAATTAAAAAGGTCGTTATATCGGTACATAAGTTCATAGAAAAGACAATTTAACAAGGATTTTTTATTTTGCAGTCTATCCAGCTTCTTCATAGAGATCATATAGAAAAAAACTATATATTAAGAACTCTTCTTATACACGTATGACAATAAAACATTAAATTTTATATTTTTATAAATATAGTCTTAATTAATTAACACTTTAATTTCTATTTGGAAATGAAAAAGAGAGAGATAATAAAACTGCATTTTAATGATCTGAGCTAAAGATGAGAGAGAGAGAGAGAGAGAGAGAGAGAGAGAGATCAAAATTGATAAATAAAAAAAGAAAAAAAATGCAAAAAGCTGAGAAGAGATTACCAGGAAAAGGAGAAGAGGAATGAAAGTAGGAGGAAGAAGGAGGAGAGAAAGGAAGAAAGGGAAAGGAGAAATGAGAAGACATGTTTTGTTGTGCTGTAGAGAGCAAGTTAGTGAAGGAGAGAGAGAAAAGGAAGCGTTTTTAAAAGTAGAGAGAGTGAAGAGAAGTACAAATGGACAAAAACGACTTCCCATGAGATTCCCTTCTTATAGGTTTATAGGATCAATCCAAAACCATGAAATTGAGGGCACTCCTGTCCTTTTCCACTTTCTTTTCTTACTTGGCTCAAAGGGACACAATTAATTAGGATAAACCTAAACAAATTTTTCACCAAATTACCATGATAGAAATTTAAAAGAATAGCTTAAGAAAAGAAAAAACGAAATTAGGTCTTTAGATTTTTTTAAAATAAAGTTTGACTTTTTCATTAGAAATTTAAAATTTTTCTATTAAACTTTGTGGCTGCTATACCGTTTGTTCAGTCAAAAATATTTTGTTAGATTATGATCTAACAAATGTTAATATTAACGTCTGAATGACAGATTAAGCTCTAACCTAATATTTATGCTAGACTAGAGTCTAGCGTAAGGGTAACTTTTTTTTGGGTGAAAAAGGGTCATATTTCATGAGGGTAATTGTCATAGCATTGCTTGTAATTAATGAGGTTTGATAAATCATGCATTTTTAATTCGGATGTGTTTGGGAGTGATTATGACTAGAAACGCTTTCATATCATGAAATTGTTATTATTTTAGTTAACAATATTTCATGTTCATCTTTATAAGAAGCACTTGAACACACGTTGAACATATGTATACATTTTTATTTGGAAGTATTCTAGTAAGAACTTGAATATGTATTCGTTATATATATAGTTTAGAAGATTAAAACATATTTCAAACAATAACGTTTATCAACTGAGATATGCAAATTGTGCTCCAACTTTCTTCACTTTTCTTTAGTTTTTTCTTCAACTACTGCAAAGATCCAATGCATGCATTCAATTTTTGGTTCACCAATGCGAGGTCAGTAGAGAGTTATCATAATTTTGCATGGCGTTGTTATATCTTCGGATTTCATCGATCAGGCCAGCATGGATTGAAATAGAAGCCACTATCATCCTATTTTCTGAGCACTAATGAACTGATGAAATTGTCTTAAAGAGATTTTGCTTCAAATTTTGATGTGATTTTTCGACAACAAATAATAATATCCTTCCAAATCTTTAACAAATTTAGCATAGATATTTACACCAATATAAATCTCTGATTCTTTATTATTATACTTTCTTTGTCTCTGATTTATATTTCTTTATTTTCCTCCTAATTTAGTTTGCTACCAAAACTGGAAGGCCAGATATGGTAGGTGGATTAATGATTTGCCATTTTGGATTTGGGCTTTGGAGATCATGGATTAATGTCTAAAAATGGGGTTTCTGATAGGAATTTACTTCTTTCTGCCTTGTTTCCAATGTTGGCGGGATTCATATATATCCAACATTTTTATTCAAAATGTTAAACCGTGTGGTTATCCCTATGGTAGAAGTGAGGTTGGTACATAGGCCAATTAATGTGACATTATCATGTAGCTAGGTCCCAAACATAGAATAGTGATGTTAATATCCTTAACCATCTATGATGCAAGATGATTAAATTGGTTCAGCCCATGTTAGGGTGAATTTGAAATGCTCTCCAAAGTACTCATGGTGATAAGGTCGAAGGTGTCCTTTGGATATAGATATCCTAAATTGCTCAAGAATGAGCTATATATAAGGTGCTCATACCTTTGTTTATTTAGTGGAATGGCGCTTTGATGGAAAAATGTGGCTGCTTTGTCATGATGGCTCACTTTCCATTTAATGAAAACTAACTTAACAGAACCACAATCTAGCGAACGGTTATTCCACGGATTAGATTCAATATGAAAACAAGTTATGAATGATTTAATAACACTTAAGAGTTTATCTCCTCCCTATTTCTAGTTATAGCTTGTTACAAGTACAAGTTGAGCATGGTAGTACTCTTTATAGGACATTACCTATGTGAGTGTGAACCTAACTTGTTCTATGAAGATTTATTTAGATGAATTCATTAACGCACTCGCAGAACTTAAGAAAGTTTATGGCCAAAATGATAAACAAAATAATAGAGAACTGAATGCTAGTTAAAGTTCATGGACATTACTATTTAATCCATGCGACATTTTAGCTACATTAAAATTTTGTGTTTTCCCCACTATCTAACTCAAAAGATTCTGTACTAAGTGATTTTAAGGGAATTAAATGATATTTTTTGAGGTTAGATGCTTTAAAACTAACCAATTTCATAAAACATATGATTTCATTATAAAAATTTTAAAGCGCAAGCACTAAATTGCAAATTATGCAGAGATGCAATTGTGAATATTTAAAATCATAACTAGTTAATTTGTGGACAACAAAAATATTAAGTGCAATTCAACAAGTATGATAGAGAGGTTGTAGGTGTGGCTGTGTGAGAACTTTGAAGAACAAGAGTGAAACCGTGTTGGCAAGCTAATGACTTGAGTGAAAAGACAAAATAAGGAAGAAAATAAAAAGAAAAAGGTATTTAAAAACCTGGTTTTTTCAATTCTTTTAATATTTATATCATATTATTCTTGTATTATAAGTTTTTTAAATAAAAAAATCACATATTTTTTCACATCTTTGAGAAAAAATACGTATTCGGTCTGTCTTATATGTTTTTAAACATATTCAAGTTTTATTCAGGAGTTAACTTACAATTAACTCGTAATCAATGTTGTTTTGATAATTTACTCAAAAGAAAAAAAAAGCATCGAGGAATTGATGAACTCATAGATTCAAGTCCAAGATCATATCCTCTTGTAGTTTGCTGTGTTAAAAAATTCATTTTAGAACAATGGCTATCAAATCATGAGAAAGGAATTCAAGAATATAAAATGGACACATTTGATTAGATGCTTAAGTTGGAGAAGAAGGTAACAAAAATGTCACAGTTGCAAGCAGTGGTTAGTGCATGTTTGTTTCCTTCAAAGAGGAACACTGAGCTTGGTTAGATGCTTTTTGTAAAACTTGTCGTTTTGCCAGTGGTTCTACTCCTGTCATATTTTTCAGACATTAGTCTCAGGACTCCTACCAAGAAATTGTAGTACCATACGTACTATAGAAAATGCTTTTGAGAAACTTTTTGTATACAAATGTTCCTGCTAATGACATAAAATATAAAAATAGGGTAAAATACTCTAATCTGAGAACCTATAATTTGTTTTAGTTACGTCAACACTTTTTACTTTCATTTTATTTATAAATAAGTAATACAATATTTCTCAAAATAACCTCCCCGCGCACTTATTTAGTAGGAAATCCATAATAATTGTTCATCATTTATCATAACCCTAATTTTATTTATTCACATCGTATAAATTATATATATCACTGCTGAAAAATATGGATTTCTTAAAAAAGTGCAATATGTGAAGTTACATTGAAAAAAATTGTATGAACTTAATTGTATATAAAATGAAACTAGAAGATATGTTCGTGTATATTTAGAAACTATAAGAAATTTTTCGTCTAATTAAAACAAATTAATTGAAAGAAATGTTTGTGTAATTTATCTAAAAGATAAATATCTCTTTCTCTAGGATGACCCAGGAGGTCGATTTTAGTTTTAACCCAAGTGTTGTTTTGAAGTATTGGTGTTGATTAAAGAAAGACTGGTCAGCAGCCACGTAACCAATTGTTGGAAAAAATGTGAACTGAATGGTTAATTCCATTTTGGTACCATTTTGAGGCTCAATATCGAATGATTTTTAATGGGTCATGACCGATTTTTGTTTTGCTCCTTGAGAATGATATACTCATGTGGTCAAAAATCTTTTTTTTTAAATGACCTCTCAACATGCAGCCCACCTTTCAACTCCCCCTCCATCATGTATTTTGAGATTCTCAGAAATGTACAAGTAAAATGAGTCATTAGCTGATCACATTATGATAAACGGTATGTCTGGGCTACCTTATTAAACAATTCAACTGCATCATCTTTTTAAAAAAATTGATTTATATTTTGGCTCAGATGGAATATGCAAGTTCTATGAAGTGCATTGAAAAAGACAATCTATATGCCGTTTAATATACTTGTATGCCTATCAGATATGAACGTCAAGTATTTCAGATCACTGATTACATCTTGTAGTTTACGGAAGAACTATTCCCACGATTCATTATTTTCTGAATCATCAATCTCAAATGCAATGTAATATACTTGTTGTTCTCATCCTTTAATGTTGCAACAAAAAATACCCCCTTGTACTTGGCTTTTAAGATTGTTCCGTCAATAGCAATTACATATCGTATACATCTAAGAAATCCACGAACTAAGGGTCCAAGAGCCATGAAAAATATTTAAAATGGTGATGCTCATCAGTTTCTATATGTGTTGTAGTGCTTGGAAAATATTTAATTTTGATGTATTAAGATCGATAAAATATATAGACTACAATATCATCATGTAATCGTCTTGTAGATTATAAGATGAGTACATGAGGATCATCATGTACCCGTCTTGTAGACTACAAGATGGTACAAGATGATTATAATGACATCTTGTAACTAGCTTGCATTCTACAAGACGGTTTCAAGATCATCATGTAACCATCTTGTAGTTGTAGTTACTGTATTTTATCCGGCCTAATACATGAAATATACATCCTTTATATTTTGGCTCTTTTAATAATCCAAGACTATATGTATAATTTGAAAACTAATCCAATACTAAAATAAGAAAAGTGGTCCAAAGACTAAAAAGTAAAAATTGAAAAAAGAGGACTACAAAAATAAAGATTGAAAAAAAGACTAAAAGTAAAAAAAGGCAAACCCTAATTTTGTCTATAAATAGAAATGAAGTCTTCACTTAAAGAGAGGTTTTTTTGGGAGTAAAAAAAAGGGGGGGAAGTCATTTTAGAGTGAGAAAGAGAGGGGTTGGAAAGAGAGGTGATTTTAGAGAGAGGAAGAGGTTCTACACTTCTATTATCTTCATCTTCTTCCATTTCTTCTTCTCAAGGTAGCTTAATTGTTTGGTTCATTTGTTCATAATATATTTTGTTCATCTCTCTTCTTCATATGAATGTAGTTGATATCTTTTGTATTTTTTTATGTACATAAGTGGATTGTTCATTCCCTATCATTTCTCCTCATTTAAATCTTAACATTTTAATTTTATGCTTTGATGATTTCTTTACAAATTGGATATTGAGATGTCTTTGTCATCAACTTAATTAATGAGGATGATGATAAAGTTTTGAGGGGTGAAAAAATTAACCAAATGTGAATCAACCTTTTTAATGGGTTGAAAGTGTACATTTGATGTAAAGATCCCCTAGGATAATTTTCTCACACATAACAATGCATAAAATAGAGAGTAAAACCTCTATACAAGATTATGCAAATATCTAAGTTGTGAAACTTTTAATTTTCCTACAAAGTTTTTTTTATTATGTTCATAATTTTGTGACACTTGTTTGAACTAATTATCATCCATGATCATCCCCTTTGCTATTTGATTAGCAATGACTAATGAGGGAAGGAAAGAAAAATGATAATTACTGGACTAAGTAGTCAAAAAAAATATACATATTTATGTTAAAGAAATATATGGTTTATTTTTCATCAATGTTTTTAAATTTATTTAANCTATAATTTGACATCATATAGCTTATCTCTATTCTTTTACTTCCATTTTATTGTAATTATTAACATTAATTTCCTTTACATGTTTATTTATTTAGCATTTTTACATCGTCATGCTTATAATGTGATTCTTGCATTATTCCTTTATTATCATAATTAATGTTTATGTATGCGTGGATTATAATTTTAATAATTAAATTTAGATTTTGTTACTTCTATTATTTAATTTTCACTAAAAAAGGCCGACGATGGACTTTGAGATTTTTGGGATACCAAACTTCTCGAACTACTGAGGTGAGGAGTTATTCTTGGGATACCGAGAATAACTCTAATAATGCTTTGATTTAAAAAGATATGAGAATACAAAAAGGTATTTTTTAAATGGTCTTTGAACCACCCATTAAAGGTAATTTATTTTGTTCATTTCTATGATACAAAATTCCTTAAATGGGACATTCAAAAATAAATATCTTTAACATTTTCCTTAAAATAAAAAATGGATAACATTTGATTAAATTTGGTAACCATTTTATAATGGGTGTTGTGGGGTGTTAATACCTTCCCCACACACAAACGACTCCCGAACCAACTTTGAGTTTTCGTAGACCAAAAAAATTTTCATCTTAAAATTAGGTGACCAATCACACCCTAAAATGATTGGTGGCGACTCCAAATTTCTTTTTCCTTAAAAAAATGAATTTTGTTAATCGTCATTCCGCGTCGCACGCACGTTGCGACAGTAGTCTACAAGACAGGTTCAATTTCATCATACTCATCTTGTAGATTATAAGATGATTACAAGAACATCTTGTTGATCTTAATATTGAAGATATGAAATAAATACATGTATTTTTTTATTCTAACATGTGATAATATGACGGAAGCATCTTATAGTTTTCTTCGGGTGATACTCGAACTAAATCTCAATGCATATTTCTTAGCCCTCCAAGCCTTATGGTAGTTAATGTTGACATTAAGATCAAGTTAAACATCTTGCATCATGTCATCGTTGCTTACTCGACTCAGAATGTTGCTCATTCAGCTCAGGTCGTGATGACATATGCCGAATGGACTCGGGTTCAGTTCTTTATTCAAATCTAGTATTATTGTAGGGTCAACTCCACAGATGACGTCATTAGGGTCATCTCCATGGATATCTTCATCAGGATCATCTCTACGGATGACTTCATCATACACCCCCTGATCAACATCATCATCATCATCATCATCATCATCATTATAAAAAACAACATTGTTACCAAGGTCGTTACAGTAGTCATGAACAAATTCATCATCATGTTTCCCAAGATAATGATCGTTTCTATCAAAACGATCAACACCCTTAAAGTGAGAACCAGTTTCATGTAGAGGTTGTTGTGACATTGTAGTTTCAGGAACTCAACTCTAAGTTGGATAAAATTTAGGCTTGGCACTGACACGTAAGGGGTTCAGAGTGATTCTGATTCATTCTCTTTAATAAAGAACTATAAATCTGGATCATTTAGAATTTTAGCAGGAGGGCAGGGAACATGAGTTTTATAATCAAATTTGATGGAAATATCATACTTTAAGGGGTTTGTCATCCAAATATATCAGATAGCTCGTAGTAAGTATAGTTCATTGATATCTCCGACAATTTGATCTTCTCTCCACTAAAATGATAAGATGTACCCGCTTTCTTCCAATCTCCTTCATGAGTTACAAAATATTTTAAAATTCATGAACGTAAAAAACCCAAAACACTTCTTATAAAACCCACACTTGTATACATGCAAGGTTTTCTTGAAAATGAAGAAGAAGATGAAAATTTTCTTTACAAGTAAAAAAACTTCTTTTGTAGTGAGAAGAAGAAGATGAAGAAATGACAAAGAAGGTGTAGAAATGACTAACGTAGAAAGAGAAATGAGGGTATGTAGAGCTTTGGGTATGGAGCTTGAGTGTTTATGAAGAAGAAGTTGACATTAAATTTGATGTAGTGTAAGAATAATATGATAGAAAAATAACGGAGGAAAATTTAATGGATAGTGGACCATGGGTATAAATCAACGAGAATTAGTGTAGGCGGTCTTTTAGCAAATCAACTTTTCTAAGAGTATACTTTAGGCAAAACCCCTATTTAAAAGGGTGTCAAAATAAGACTCAACTAGAGAACCATCACCAAGAAAAGATTTAGATTCGACTTGATCGAAAATCGAAATTGAGTTTGAACGGGGAAAAAATCACCTAAGACGCGTGTATAAAAAGGATCAACCAAAGGAAGCCGCGTAGACTATCGATGTGGTAAAATGGAAGAGCAAGCGGGAAATCTAAGCTAGAAGAAGGAAGCCACGAAGGTCGTCGACGTGGCTAGGCAAGAGCGTTAAAATAAAAGAAAGAAGACCCATTTAAGGGTGATTAAGCTGTTACAGCCAAATTCCACCCAAATTTGGAGGAATATTCATGTAATTTGTTAATTATGCTTATTATTCCCTCAAATCAAGTTGTAATCTCTTAATTATGGTTGAATTCCCCTAGAAAATAGTGAATATTCCATCCTTAGGAGAAAACTCATTTTTAAGAGATGTAGCAAGATCATATGAGCATCTTATAAATATAGGCTAATTGTAAATCAAAGGAAAGCAATACAACCTACGATCAAACATTTTTCTTAAGAAGCATTCTCTCTCTCTCTCTCATTTAATTTGCTTTTTGAGTGTGTGTGAGGAACAAATCATTTATGTTTTTTGTGCTTTCATTAAGAGTGAGTAGGAACCTCAGAGAATCCCTCCAAAAAACCAAACAATGCATCAAACAAGATCAAACACTACCCTCAACGAAGGAAACGGGAACGGGGATGAGCAAACCAATCAACCCGCTCCCCCGGTTGAGATGCTTTAGGCTATCCTAAGCTAAATGTAGGAGATGGAACAACAGAATACCAAAATGCTACACAACGTATGGCATACGATGCAGGAACATATTGCTACGCTACAATGAGATCTCGCACAGACGCACACAGAAGTTAGTCAACACACTAACATTAAGAACGAGAAAATCATCAAGAAGGAGACAGACGCGAAGCTAGACGAGAAGATAATGAAAACAACAGGAATGTGCAGAATGAAGATGTGGATGTACAATCCTAAAACCATGAAAATGAGGTAGCGGGAGAAGTCCGTCCGCCAAAAGTTGTGACAGAAGTAGCGATGGAGGAGATGATGAAGAGAAAAATGATGGAGCTGAGGAATCTGGGGAGTGCGGGAAAGGAAGACCTTGAGTCACTCACCAGAACTCCATTGAGCCTGGAGGTTCTAGCCGCCCCAATATCAAAAAAAATTTGTGGCACCTAAGTTCAAGTGATATGAAGGAAAATGTCACCTTGTGGACCATTTCAGGTGATTTGAGCAAGTTATGGCGTTGTACCAACATGAGGACGCTATGATGTGTCGTATATTTCCTACAAGCCTAGATGAAACTGCATTTAAATCGTATCATTCCCTTCTCGCTCATTTGATTACTAACTTTGATGTCATGTTTACTGTTTGTTTGGAGCAGTACTCTACATATCGTGCGGTGATGAGATTTAGTGTATCTCTTTACAATCTTTACCCAAAAAAGGAGAAGCTTTGTGTGAGTACACCCAGAAGTTTAAATAGGAGATGACCAAGGTGGAGAACTGTGACAACAAAGTTTCTAGGCTAGCTTTTAGACGCGGGCTGGACCCAGAATCCCCTCTTTTTGAGGATTTATCAATGGTCAAACCTTGGAGATAACCTTTTCGTAGGAACAACCTTACATCACTTTAGAAGAAGAAAAGAAGAGTCTATTAAAGTTGACAGAACGATAGAGTGATGAATCTAAAAAAGAAGAAGAAAGAATTTCAGAACTGACAGAAAACGAAAAATAGATAAGGATAGTGAACGGGGAAATAATAAGCGGGACAGAACTTACAACCGAAGGAGACATGCTGATGACATCCATCCCAGAGATAAAGTCTACACACCATTGACGGTATCAATAAACCAAGTTCTAGACATGATAAAGGACAAACCTTGGTTTAAGAGACCGGCCCCGCTTATGAAGGAACCAAAATGACAAGGATAAGTATTTCTCGCACCACAAAAGTAACGAGCACTACACGAAGGATTGTTATCAACTGAAGGACTACGTTGAAATGCTGGTGAAAGAAGAATACCTCAATCAATTTATGAAGAAAGTGGAGCCAAAATGAGTAAGCGAAAAAGAAGCCCGTAGTGGGGAAAAACTAGATAAGGGAAACAACCACTCTGGATAGTTGACACCATCATCGCGTTGACTAAACAAGATGGGACTACAAGAAAGGAAAGGAAAGTATATTGTAAGAAACCATTGTTGGAAGAGAACTGGGAACGAGGAAGTTCCTCAAACGATAATGGAAATCTCCCGCTCAAATTTCATGATATAGATTTAGAGTATGACAGATACCATAACAACGCCTTTGTCATCTTAATACAAGTAGGAAATTGTTTGTTGAGAATGGTGTTGATAGATGATGGGAGACATTCTCCATCGGTTAACACTAGAGAAAATGTCCATAGAAGAACATCAGCTGCAAGGACCATCGCAACCCCTCATAGGATTCAACGGAACCGTGAGCTACTCAAAAGGGATGATTTCCCTCCCAGTCAGTGCAGAACCATTCAACTACCTCACAGAGTTTATAGTGTTGGACACATCATCTCCCTATAATGTCATTCTAGGAAGAACCTGGATGCACAAGATGGAAACCATACCATCCACCTATTATAAAGTATTGAAGTACCTGTCTCCTGACAGGATCAAGACCATAAGAGGAGATCCAGATGCTACCATAAGAGGAGATCCTGATATGCGCCATAACCACACTAGAGTCAGCAATAAAAAAGAAAATGAAAAAGAAGGAAGAAGGATGATGATTACTGATGAACAATAGCAATTATAGGAGGACGCACATATGGGCCCAAGGTATGAAGTAGGAGAAGAAACTGAACCTATCTACTTCGATGAAGAAACGCAGAATACAACTAGCATTGGGGCTCACCTTGAGCAAGCGAAAAAAGAACGGCTAACGGATTCGCTACAAAAAAACAAAGACATTTTTGCAACCACAACCCAAGAAATGCCATGTATACTAGAAAATATAATATATCATAAGTTGAATACTGACCTTACTATCAAGCCAGTGAAGTAGTGAAAGGGGAGTTTCACACCAGAAGGGAATGTGGCCATCAAAGAAGAAGTTGACAAATTGTTAAAAGCGTGCTTCATCAGGGAGGTAGATGAGGAAGAAACTGAAAATGGATCACAAACAGCTGGAAAAGGGACATAGGAACTGTACGTTGATGGGGCCTTAGACAACAAGGGTGCCAGAGCGGGAATGGTACTGAGGACCCCGCTTGGCGAAACACTGGAGCACTCCATTTCGTTTGGATTCAATGTCTCGAATAACGAAGCCGAATATATAGCTTTGATAGCAGGAATCTTTTTAGTGCTGGAATTGGAGGTAACTAAAGCAAAAATATTATGTGATTCAACGCTATTTATGAATAGGTCACGGGAGAGTTCACTACAAAGGATGAAATGATGTTCAGTTATTTGCAACGAGCAAAAGAATTACTGAATCAACTGAAGAATTACGAGATCCACCAGGTCCCAAGAGCAGAAAACAGGCACGTGGATACATTGGCTAATCTGGGATCTTCGCTACAACTCTCATGAAAACAGAATGTGCTGGTTAAATTCCTTGAAAAGTCAAGTATCATAATGAAAGATGTGGCAGAAGTAGAAATTGAGGAAGAGCCTAGCTGGCAAGATGGTGTAACCGCTACTTGAAGGAAGGGATCTTGCCACACAACAAACTTTGCATAAATAAAGTCCAGCAGCAAAAGTGTCAAGTACTGCATGATTAATGGTTCATTAAATAAGTGATCGTTTTCAGATCCATATCTAAATTGCCTAAGGGAAAATGAAGCCCAGTACGTGTTAGCAAAAATTCATGAAGGAGTGTGAGTGAACCACACCAGGGGTAGATCTTTAGCCTACAAAGTACTAAACGAATGATATTACTGGCCGAAAATGTGTCAAGACGCCAATAAATATGCAAGGAAATGCGACAAGTGTCAACGATTTACACCCGTGGTAAAATTGACCGTAGGAGAACTCAACATTGTGGCAAGTCCTTGGCCATTCATACAGTTATCTTGAATGGTGAAAACGTTTTGCGAAGACCTAAAAATTACCAACTGGCTCTCCACACCCTATTATCCATAAGGAAAATAGGTCGAACTGAATTATACTTGATAATATGAAGAAACACCAAGAATCGGCGAAAGGAAAATGGGTTGAAGAATTACTAGCAGTATTGTCGGCATATAGGAAAACTCTTAGAGAGGTAACGAGTGAGACATCATTCGCTCTAGCCTACGGAATGAAAGCAGTGATACTTGTGGAAATTGGGAATCCCTCTTTGAGGTCAGAACTGACTGAAAAGCAAAATGAAGAACTTATGAAAGAAAACCTCTAGTTATTCGAAGAAAGGAGAGGCGCAATACTCGTGTGAATATTTAATTACAATAAGAAAAGAAAAGCCTACTTTCGGAGAAGAATTAGAAAATGGGAATTTCAGAAGGAAGATCTAGTTATGAAAAAGATCTTTCAAACGAAAGGGAAATTCGGTCCATTTTGGGAAGGGCCATACATTATAAAAAAAGGTTAGTGACAGCGGATACTATCATCTCACAACTAAAGAAGGAGCAAAATTGACAAAGTCTTGGAATGCCGGTTATCTTAATAAAAATTTTGTTTTACTTATTAAATGTTGTTGCAACGAATAATTTTTCCCGCTAGAGTTTTCAACATTAAAGATTTAGCTCTCTTCCTTATCTCTTGAAATTAAATCTGGAAGTAAAAAGGTCAGCGGCCTAAAAGTCAAAGACATTGAGAGTGAGAAAAACATTCTCTCTAAAATGTGAAAAATAAAAAGGTCACCGACCTAGAAGCCAAAGCCATTGAGAGCGGGAAAAACATTCTCTCTAAAATTTGAAAAATAAAAAAGGTCGGTGACCTAGAAATCAAAGTCTTTGAGAGCGAGAAAAAACCTATCTCTAAAATGTTGAAAAAGGAGTATAAGAAAATGACGACGGCCCAAAAGCCTAAGTCTCTAAGAGTGGGAAAAACGCTCTCTCTAAAATATGAAACCTAAAGGTCGATGGTTTGAAGCCTTGAGAATGAGGACACCTTCTCTCTAAATGAAAGAATAAAAAAGGTCGGCGGCCTAGAAACCAAAGCCCTTGGGAGCGGGAAAAATTTTATCTTTAAAATGTGGAAAATAAATAAAGGACGCAAAGGAAAAGAAGCAGAAGCGGGACAAGAAGTCACATCCGTCCCAAAGAAGAAACCAAAAGCCAAAGTCTTTGAAAGCGGATAAAGAGAAAAGCGGGCAAACAAAAGCACTGTAAGCAGAAAACCTTTTAAATTCGCTACTACTCTTAAGTGTTAAACTATTTACTAAGTATTTGCTTAACTATTTAAAAGGTTAACAATGGAAGTTGTTAAAGTAAAAGATCGTAAGTGTTAAACAACTTATTGAATTTTTACTAAGTAACAAAAGAAATGACAGAAATTGTTAAAAGAATAGATCATTTCATTGATAAAAGGGAAAATTACAAAATGATCTTAAAACAATAATTAAAAGTACAAGTACATAAAATGAAAATCACAAAGAAAGTAAAAATCTAAGATTCTTCAATGGGGATGACTTCATCAACAGGAACAGAGGAGTCTACAGCGACATCCTTAGTAACGGGAACATCCTTTGAAGAAGCAATATCCAAACATCTCTCGCACTCTTCCCGGGCTAACTCTGCGGCAGCCAACTTTTCCTTGGTGATCTTCAAGTTCTCCCTAGAAATATCCAAACACCTCTCGGACTCCTCCAAAGCTTCCTTTGTGGCCTTCAGCGAGTCCTACAACTTAGCAAGCTCTCCGCAGCCATCGTCGTGCCCTGGGTGAACCCCTCTAATGTCCCCTAGAGGTCAGCCTCCTTCTTCTTCAATCACTCAATCTCAGCTTGGTGATGACCAGTGACTGTGTGGCACCCTTCAACCTCTTTCTTCCACTGAGTCGTGGACTGCTCATTTGTCGAGAAATGTTCCTGGAGACTGTTATGAAAAATGACGGCATGCAAAACACACAAAAAGAAAAGGTAAGATGTTGATAAAGACAAATAAAGTAAAGGATATAAAAGGAAACAATTGGGTAAAATACTTTCATTAAACCATGGTTGAGAGAGCAAAGTTGGTTCCCTACCGTCATGTTGCGGGCAGTGGCCATGTCCGCATCAGATTGGACCCCACGAAGCATGATGTGTGCTAAACGGGGGTCATTTAGGAAATTGACATAAAAAGGAATGGAGGGGACTCCATGGAAATGTCCCCACCTCCACATTGAAGGGTCTTCAACCTCGCCTTGAGAGTCAGAAGAGTGAGCAGGAGTGGACCCCTTTGTTCTGGCTGCAGAAAATGAGGAGGAAATACTAAACGCTGTTGAGAACCTTCCCCGTGGGCCACAAGAGTAGGGGAATATCCAGAGAATGATCTATTAGGGCAGCGGGAACATCATTAGGAGCGGAATAAGGACTCAAAGTTGCTCGAGAGGAGCTCGGGACTTCACGCCTTGGACGGACGTTTCTTTCTTCTACAACGTCCCCAACAAAATTTTGTTGTAAGTGCCTTGACATAACTACACTTACAACGAAATTTTGAAGGAGGTGTGTCTGTTCTATGTCCTTCCATTCAGTCCGAGAGGAGATAAAAGTACTTGAAACGAAAATAGCAAAAACAGAACAAGAGTGGAAAGCGGGAGTACCTATTGGGAGCTTAGGAGAAGACGATTGAGCAGACGAAGGCGCTTGAGCAGACGAAGATGGTTGGGCAAAAGTAGAAATGGCTTGAGTCGCATCAGGAACGAAAGCAACGTTGATTTCTCATCACGGATTAAGAAAGTTGTTCCAGTCCCGTCCGTGAATGTTGAAAGCAACGATAATCTTCTCCTTAGACTCCTTGGAAAGGAACGACGACCTATTCCTTTTGTTATCTACGAAGGAGAAAAAGTCAAGGTCAGTTTGAATATATATATATANATATATATATATATATATAATAAACAACAAAAAGCGGAAAGGAATTTAAAACAGGAACCGAAGCTTTGGTAGATTCCCCATCTATGGGGATTTTACAGGGGCCATCACCGCCCCAGTTCCCTCCAATTTGAATAACATCTCGTTCCCAGTCTTTTCCCCTTTTGGGATTGCCGTTGTCATCTTCCTCCTTTCAGAACCGGGATTAGGTGGGAGATAATAACACTGGGATTCATTATGGTATTTGACTATATAACATGCTCGACGCTCATCGACACCTAAATCTAAGTCGTGTCTTCTATTTAAGGCTTTGAAACCTAAAAGTATCCTATAAGAGCTAGGGGTGAATTGGGAAGGAGCCAACCCTACTGTGTAGAAGAATTCTTGAAGGAAAGGGGAAAAAGGAAGCTTGTATACATTGGGCTGAGGGTAATCTGGTATAGGGGCCTACACTCTACACCAGGGTAACCACTCTCTCCCAAACCGTAAATGACGTCGCATGGAAAGGCATCCCCATGGGAAGCTATAAAATGATCGAGCTCAGCTTGGATTCTAACTAAAGGAATGTGGGGCTTAAACCTATCAGTATGGTCACGTGCCATGTTCAAAGAGTTTTAGGTGAAAGGAATGCTAAGAGAATATTACAGAGAAGAATAAGAAGGCTTACCACGAAGAATGAGGGTATGGGAGAAATGGGCAGAGAAAAGCCCTTAAATAGACTGCAAATTTGAAAATAAAATGAAACACACCTTATAAATTTTGAAAATGGGAGTTGGAAGAGACATTTTTGCGAAGGGACATGACTGACAAGGCAGAAAGTCGGCTGCACTAACGAATGATATGGTGACAGCTAGAAAAGAAAATGAAATCAAATGGACGCTACACGGAATAATTGAAAGCCAGAAGCTAAAAAGACAAAAGAAAATGATAAAAAACCGTTTTGCAAAGGGAACATTAGAGAAAGCGACGAAGCGACAACTCAAGTAAGGCACGCGTCTCTCTCTTCTATTTTCAAGACTTGTAGGTTCTCGATGGATGACGTAAAAAGAGAAAGTGATTGATCGAAGTTCCTCGTCATTACACATCAATAATTAAGTTTTTATGAACATGTACAAAACGGACCAACCAAAGGAAGACTGTCGATGTGGCAAAACGGAAGAGCAAGCAGGAAAGCTAAGCGGGAAGAAGGAAGCCAAGCTGTCGACGTGACATGGCAGGAGCGTTAAAAGGAAAGAAAGAAGGTTCGTTTAAGGGTGGAGCCGATACAACCGAATTCCCCCTAAAATTAGGGGAATATTCTGGTAATTTGTTAATTATGCTTGTAAACCCTCCAAATCAAGTCGTAATCCCTTAATTATGGTTGAATTCCCCTAGAAAACAGTGAATATTCTTTTCTTAGGAGAAAATTCATGTATTAAGAGATGTAACAAGATCATATATGTAACATATAAATAGAGGTTAATTGTAAATCAAATGCAATCAATACAACCTACTACCAAATCATTTTTCTTTGAGTATTTTTTCTCATTTAATTTACTTTTTGAGGATGTGAGGAAAAAATCTTTTACCGAGATATTAACAATAAAGTTATTATATTGATATAACTATCGAAACTATGGGAAAAAGGATCATCTGCGGTTTGGTCATTTTCACTAACAGGTGGTTGACATGAGGCATACTTCGGCCAAGAACATAATACAAGGATCTCTCGGTAGCTTGGAGAGCCAAACAGTTTTGCAATATTCAAGGCTTTATCTCTAAATCTCCTTCATTCATAAGCACCTCACTTATGTACTTGAGAATTGAATCTGAGATGTCATGAATGTCAGGTGATTCACCTTCTGAGCTTGGGCTTGGAGATGAAATTGAGCTACAATGACTATTCAATAATGGATTATTTGGAAACAATATTGGACCCAAAAACTCATTATTCATTTTGAATCCGTTTCAAAGATTCTGGAACATGTCATGGTCAAATTGAAATCAATTCACGAAATTAGTAAACCCATGAAGAAGATAATCTATTCTTGCCCAAAAAAATAGAGAAATTGAATAAAACAAAAAATATCCAGAAAACAATTTTGTTCAATCAATGGTAGAAAAGTGAAGATGGAAATCGAAATCAAACAGAGAAGAACAGAATGAGAGAGAGAAATCTACAAGTGTGTGTGAACAAACAGAGAAGATAAGATCTTAATAAAAAGAGAGAAAATTAAGAAGTAAAAGAAGGTGTTAGTCTACATACTTAAAAACGACATAGTACATTGGGTGTGCATAATTTTTAACTTAGAAGAGTAATAAGAGGTATGAGTGTTATTTAATGAAGCTGAGACGTGAGTGAATCATTTTTTTGTTAAATAAAAATTCTACATCCTTGATTTATTATTTTTTATAAGTTTAATTATTAAAAATTTTAATTTATTATTTAAATGTTTTAAGTATTTATAAAAATTTACTTTAACTGTTCTGATTTGATTACAGACATTTGAAAAAATTAATCGAAGAGTTAAAATAGTTATGTTATAACAAAACCAATTGAATAGTTATTAAATATGATTTTCCATGTGAGATAAACATTTTTCAACTGACTTGTAGCTGTAGGTGAGGTGGTGACCGCCTTGCCTACTCTCTGTATCAACATTTTTCAATTTTCGGAGAGATTAACCAACCAACATGGTGTCTCTCCGCTTCCCATTCTTGTTTTCTCAGCCCCCGAAGCGAACACCGAAGCCACCCCTCCCCACTTCTTCTTCTTCCTCCACCTCTCGCCCCTTCTTCGCCACCACCGCCGTATTTGCTGCCGCAGCTGCTGGAGGAGCTGCACTCGTCGGATTTGCTGCCCCTCGAAACCCCACAGACCCGAAACACTCGCTTCTCCAAAACGCCCTGAATTTTCTTCTTCCTACTTACTCCATACCATCATGGGCTTCGCTCTCTCTGGCGGATAATTCAGCCTCCACGGCCATTGTCGACTCCAGGACTGGGTTTTCTTTTCCTTCAATCCTCGGTGATTCTCAGCGACTTTTGGGAATTGGATTGAGAAGAAAGACTGTGTTGGGGTTGAAGAACATTGACGTCTATGCATTCGGTACCTGCATTTCCTTTCGTTTTATTTAGCTTCAATTCTGATTCGTTGCTCGGTTGAATATTGGATTCGTTATAATAGGATACGCATATACTTCTGCTTATTTTGAATTATAAATGTGTTTAACTACGTATCCTTTAAATTATTTGGGGGATTCCGTAAAATGTTTGCTCACATTTTCTTTGGAATTCTTTCACTTTTAGTTTGTGGAGAAAGAAAGACAATGTGATAGTCTTGAAAATCATAATTTAGTAAATTGCCATCTTTAGTTGATCATACGGTGATAATTTTCTAGTGTTTACATTAAACAGTCTTACACGCTACTGTTAAACTTTTATTAGATTAGATGTGACCAAATACGAGTGATTTCCAAAACCTCGCAAATTGATCGGTACGAATTTCTTGTCCAATCTGGGTAAAATATATATCAAAGGTTCTATCAAGTCAAAACGTTTTAGTGCAGTGACGAAGAAAGGACGATAAGCTTATGCAAAAGTAATACATATATGCAGAGATGACATTGCCATTCAATAAGAAAAAATTGTTGAGCATCATTTTATAGACTTGTGGGATCAGAATATATATGGGATGTAAAGGATTCACTGGAAGGAAATCATAACCTTGCTTTGTTGCAACATATACGGAAATATCAGTCTCTTTTTATAGCTCTAATCTTGACAAGTTTCTTTAGCGTTTTTATTGTGTTTACTTATCGAGATTCAATGATAAGAAATATTCAAAACGAATTCAAGTAGGAGAAAATGATTATGACGAACTTATATATGATTATGAATCTATGTTACTAATTAATCCAAAGAGTCATTGCATTGGGTATAGTGCATATTTATTCTTTCGGAGACGTTCCAGTTCTATGGTATATTTTAACTCAATGCCCTGAACTATTTCAGTCTGAAGTAAATACGACTTGTACTGTAGGGGGAAATAAACAGTTTTTAAATATAATTTGTATGCATCGTGTTTTGTGCAGGTGTTTATGTTGATAATAATGATTTAAAAGAATTGTTCAGTGAGAAATATGGAAAACTGACCATTTCGGAACTTCAAGAAAACAAAGAGTTGAATGAAGACCTGATGAAGGGTGATATCAGCATGACTGTAAGACTGCAAATCGTGTACGGCAAATTGAGCATTCGTTCTGTTCGAAGTGCTTTTGAAGACTCAGTTGGAAGCAGACTTAAGAAGTTTGGTGGTTCAGATGATAAAGAATTGCTTCAAAGGTAATTCTGGACCTTTTGCTTAAAGAGTCAGCTACCTAATATTCATGAAAATAGGGCTAAATATCATTGAAGTGAGCCTTACATTCATGTTTCTTTGCAGATTCACTTCCCAATTCAAAGATGAATATAAAATACCAAGAGGATCGGTTATAAGTCTCTCTAGGGATCGGGGCCACGTTCTTCGTACAACCAGTATGACCTCCTCTCTAAACTGCAATGAACTGAGTCTTAATTTTCGGAGAACATATAAAGATAAATAAACAGGTTATATTTTGATTATTTTTTTGACATCTTTATTCTGTTAATTGTAATTGTAGTTGATGGAAAAGAGGTGGGAAATATTCAAAGCGAACTACTCTGTCGATCCATTCTAGATTTATACATAGGTGAAGACCCTTTTGATGGAAAAGCTAAAGAAGATATTAAGCTCAACTTGGTTCAACTGCTTCAACAGTAGACAACTCTGACCACCAAAAAAACAAGTCGACAAACATATATGGTCTTTCTTCATCCTTGACAAAATCTGTATTAGGTCGGTATTTTCACCAAGCCTTATGTTATACTATTATACTCTTGTTTTTTTTGTATTATGATAGAAATTAGAATCGGAATAAATGTAGTTCATGCCTATCCACCGGCCTCTACCAAGTTATCGTAGCAAATGTAGTTCATGGGGTAGCATGTAATCGATCTCTAAGCTTACCGTTTACGCTTATTGCATTTTTCAACTCATTTAACATCTCCTTTTCCATTGTGAAATGAGATGTGAAAATCTATGTCGTTCCTAAGTTGCATATGAGTTCAATCCTCCATTTAAATCTGGAGGGTCCGAAGCAGGTAACTAAAAACAAAAGAAAAATGTGATGTGTGTTTTTACAGTTGGCAGTGGCCTGATCTAGACCGTCTTGATCTGAATAGACGGTCCAATATGAGCCTAACTGTTCGTTAATGAGAAATTCAGCTAATGAAATGTGCTTTTGGGGTCGATACCAAAACATAAAATGGGAGTCAAAACAAATTTCTTGATGTCTGGTTTACAGATCGAGTCACCTGCTGGGGAAAAGTGGCCAATCAAGAAACAAGAGACATTGTTTTTTTTCAAGGAATTGATGTTTTTTTTACCAAAACTGGATGCAGTCTCGTTTATAAAGACCAAGTTTCTAGGAAGGCTGTGCGTCTTTTAAGACTTACATAAATCTGATGTCAGTGTTGTTGTGATGTTATCATGGATGTTAGGAGTGTGCAGGGTTCAGTTCGATCGGTTAGTAAGGGATATCTGTAATCGAACCGAATTTACCGGTTACTTAAATTACATAACCGAACCCAACCGACATAACAATTAGACCAAATCGAATATAACCAAAGCACTAGATTCGGTTTGATTACTTGTAACCACTTCGGTTGCACTTGTGAAATTTCTTAAAACAACAAGAAAAATTAAAACTGAAAACACTAATTCATTCAATAATCAAATATAATATTCATTACTCCATTCAATTTTAGTACTACTCAATCCAAATATTCAACAAAATATCAACATGTTACAACAATTAAAGTCCAACAACATAAAATGAAAAGTTTACAACATATCCATAAAAAAAAACCAGCAAACTTCATGTCCATATTCATCATCTATGAGAACCCAACATATTCGTGATCGCCATCATTAACACCTTCAAGTCCGTCATATCTTTATTATTGTAAACTAAGGCTCTTCCATCATGTTCACATGTTCTATCAAAGAAAGCATGAAAGAAAAAATACTAATCACATTATAGTATTTAAAGATATATAATATGAAAAAAATATATTGTAAATTTGTAATGCTTTACCATGTTCACTTGACACTATCTCATTACATGATTCAATAAGATCATTGGTTTACTTAGAAGTCAATTTTGTGCACAAATGAGAGCTCAACTGTCTTAGGAATGCACTGTGAAATGGATCTACTATACGACCACTAGTACTAAAGGTAGACTCAGAGGTAACTGTGGAGATGGGAATTGACAAGACATCTATTTCCATATGACTAAGGACCTCGAATCTCGAACAATTTACCTTCCATCAGTTGAGGATGTCAAAGTCAACATCATGTTTTTCATTAGGCTCAGACAAGTACCTATCAATCTCTCACTTACTATGTGAGTCACCACCAGCCTTGGACATCTGTTTTGCAAATATTGAGGCCAAATCAATATCATCTTGATCATCATCAGCTCGAACTTCTACTGATTTTGATGATTGACCCACATCTCGTTTTTTAGATTGACCAACGATAAGCTTACCCTTGTATCACTTTGGGTAGAAGAAGACAGATTTGCCGACATCTAACAGTAGTAAAAAAAATGAAGCTCAGTAAAGAATTAAGCTAACAGAAGCCTAAAATTTCTTAAGCTAACATATCTAAGCTTAATAGAATCATCCAAAACAAAACAAATCAAATCGAATTAAGCTTACATCTAAAGAATGGCATAGTACAAATCTATGCGACTAAGCCTAATAGCATCAATCGAAACAAAAAGAATCATATAGATCTAAACCTAACAGAATCAATCGAAATAGTCAAACAATCGTTACAAACGAAGTCTATAACATCTCTAAAAAATCAGAGACTAACAAATCCACAAAATTAGAGACTAACCGTTCTAAAAAATCAAAGACTAACATATAGAAACAGTCTAAACATTCGAAACAATCGAAACCTAACAGATCTAAGCTAACGCCTAACTGATCTAAATCGCAAATTTTAAGACCTTTTATTTACCTTCAAAAGAGATCGAGTCACAAAGAGAGGTGCAAGCTCGAGCTGAGAGAGAGCAAAGAGAGTACTTCGAGTCGACGAAGGAAGCTTCGAGGGAGACGAGTTTGAATTGGGAGACTTGATAATGGGGGACGAGGGAGACGAGGTTGAGGGAGATGAGAGTTCTGTAATTGCAAAAAGACAGAGAGAGAGAGGAGAGAGCAAGGAGTACTTAGCAAAGAGAGAGGAGACAAGGTTTTGTTTTGTAATCGTAAAGAGAGAGGAAATAGCTAGGGTTCTCTTCGAGGAGAGCTAGGATTCTATATTTAAAGGCTTTAGTTTTAATTTATGATTTATTTTAACTTCAATAATATATATATATATATATATATAGATATTATATGATTGTAATAAGTTCGATCTAGTTACAGATTTATTGAAAAATATAATTGAACTGAAATTGCGTTTATTAAAAATAATCGAACCGATTATAATTTATATAACAAAAGAACCTATCAAACCTATTTGATTTGGCTCGATTCTTGAAAAATCTACACACCCCTAACTCCTAATGATGGCCTGTGATGACACTACTTATTTAGGATACAAATCTCCTCCTGTTGGGAGGATTATATTTAACTGATCACAATTGTTCGTTTAAATTGAATGATTTAGATCTTTTGAAAACAAAAATAGAAAAAGTAAGGGTCTAATGTGACTTTTCTTTTTTATTCATTTTATGATCTTGATTATCTGTTTTCTAAATGGACGGTCTACGTTAAAGAGAAGCTCCTCATGTTCAACAGAACATGAGAGGGTCTGCTTTTGTTTATTTAAGGGTGGGTGTTTACGGTTCGATTCAATGAAAAAATTTGAACCGAACCAAAATGTTTGATTTCATATAAACCG
Organism: Datisca glomerata; assembly: GCA_003255025.1. Taxonomy (NCBI): domain Eukaryota; kingdom Viridiplantae; phylum Streptophyta; class Magnoliopsida; order Cucurbitales; family Datiscaceae; genus Datisca; species Datisca glomerata. Next base: position 229,094 of record QANY01013712.1, on the reverse strand, counting down.
AATCAAATCAAACCGTAACTTATGGTTCGGTTCTGCGGTTAGCGACACCATTTACCCATCCTAACGACTAAGGCTTTAGAAAAGTTATTGCAGGTATTTGTAACTCTAATTTAACACAAAATCCTACGAATTACTGGAAACATAGCAAAAAATCCTTAAAACAGTAAATCAATTTACTGTAAAATGGAAACAATGAATAGAAATTGAAGCAACAAATAGAATATTCGTATACATACCAAAGTTGAAACTAAAATATGCTTAAAACAGAGCAAAAAACCACAATTATCGGAAGAAAATAAGACTAGAAAACCACATTAAGTTCCTCAAAGAAACCCTTGAACACATGACTATGCGATGGGCGAAGTTCGGAGACGATCCAGACGAAGAAACCATATTCTTGACTGAGATTGAGAAGATGTCCCTACCCAGTACCACTCCTTTGCGATTTTGGTGAGCGTTGGAGACTTGAACACTGGAACACGAAGACAAAGAAAATGGAGGACTGAAGGAGATCTCAAAACTCAAAGGACGTACCTCGCTGGCTGGACGATGGAGATCTCATTGTTAGAGATCTTGCTAGACGATGGAGATCTCATTGTTAGAGATCTCGCTGGATGATGGAGATCTCATCTTTTGAGATCTTGCTAGACGATGGAGTTCTCATTTTTGGAGATCTCGCTGGACGATGGAGATATTGTTGGACAGTATTATAGAGATCTCGAAACCCTAGTTTTTCATGGAGGCTCGAGTTTTTCATGGTACAATACTGATCCACTTTGGTAGATAACATGTATCGCATCACTTGATGGTAGAAAATGCGAGCATCGAAGTCTAGAAGTTTTATAGCTCATCCTTGAAGAGTTAGAGAGCTATGGTAGAACGGAGATTGAGAAAGAGACGAGTGAGGGAGAAAAGGATAAAAAGAAAGAGTAGACAAAGGGAGTGAAGTGGAGTGCGGCGCTGGTATGGAGAAAACTCAGAAAAGGTAGGGTTAGGGAGTTTAAGTAAATATATGTAAACTATAATTGATTGAACTTGAGTTTAGTTCAGTTCAAAATTTAATGAAATTTTAAACCGAACTAAAATTACGGTTATTTTATACAGACGAATCAAACTATTTTAAGGTTACAGTCATGCCAAATTACTCGGGTGGTGTTATTTAGAAGTAAAATTATTTGCATTAAAACAAATTCATTTCTGATATTTAGACGCGTGGGCTTTAATTTTCTGTTATTTCGACATTGTTAGTTGATTTGGATCACCTCTAACAAGAGGTAATGTGAAACTGAAATTTAAAGAAAGGAAGCGACCGAAATTTAAAGAAACAGAGAGCATTGTTCAGTCATTAATGTCGAGCAGAAGCAAAAAGCCTGATAACCACTACTCAGAAATTTTCCCTTTCATCATCCTAATATGACTTTTTTTTATTAAAGTAGAATTCTATATTAATCATTTCACGAAATTTTACTTCTACACTAATTTTTGCTTATCCTGATTCTTGATCCGTCAAAAAACCCCCTCACGAATCAATTATTGAAGTTACCAAAAAGTCCATTCATGAATTCCAAACGATGCCTTGAAAAAATAAGTGATGATTATACATTTTCATTATACGAAACCTCACCCATTCGTGCACTTCACTTGCATTTCTCTCATTTCTCTTTTACTATTACTATCTCTCTCTCTCTCGAAGTCGCAACATCTCTCTATGTAAATCATTGAGTATTTGTCTTCCACAGCAAGGAATCACAACAATGTAAGTTTTTGGGTTTCTGAGTTTTTGTTTTCTGGAATCTAAGGTGTTTTTTCTGAGTTTCTGAGTGTTTTTTCTAGATTTTTGCGTTTATGTTTTTTTGGATGTCCGAATCACAACAAAATTATTTTTTGGGTTTCTAATATTTTTTTCTAAGTTTCTGAGTGTTTTTTTTCTTATGGGTTTCTGAGTGTTTTTTTCTGGGTTTCTGAAGTTCTTGTCTTGGTGGGTGTCTATTTTCTGAGTACACGCTCGTCGTTAAACCATCTTGTAGTGTATACGAGGATCGTGTAAACCTCGTGTACACTACATGATGGTTACATGATGAACGTGTCCCCCTCGTGTAAACCTTTTTCAACCATATGGTGATGTATCTTCAAAGGATGAATCCCGTTTTCACCTCTACAAGGGCAAAGTAAGTTCTGTAATTTTACTTATTATTCTCATACAGGATGGTTACACTGACCTCGTGTATCCATTGTGTAGTATACATAATGGTTACACTGACCTCGTGTAGCCATCGTGTAGTATACACGATTGTTACGATGACATCGTGTAGTATACACGATGGTTACAATGATCTCGTGTAATCATCGTATAGTATACATGATGGTTACACTGACATCGTGTAACCACCATGTAGTAAACCAATCGTGTACTTAATTTTGATCTATAATTACGTTATACAAGAATGAGATAGTAGACATTAGATTTTGCATCGTTGACGTTACCTGGTTAAAAAACTAGTCTCTTCACCTTATGAATGACTTGAGTAAGGTGTCAGAAGTTATTTATAATATTTTTTAACGTGGTATTTAAAATAAATATAAATATCTTAACTAATATTTATTACATTGCAGTATATTGATGCATACCTGGAACTCATGAGAAGGATTTGCCAGACTACAAACCTCATATCAAATAGTGTTGGTGATTTGATTCTGCAAGTAAGTAAGATTTATTTTTGAACTTAATAAAGTAGACATCGTAGTCTATACGAGGCATTCACGTTTCCTCGTGTAGACTACATGGGGTCTACACGAGGCAACGTGGAAGGCCTCGTGTAGACTTCATGACAATTTTTATTGACATTGAGGATTTAAATTTTGTTCTCGTGACATTACAAGGGAACCTGTCTGGCCTAATGGAAGAGTTTGAGCAAGATCACACGTGCTAGGATATTAACATTGATGATTCGCTCTGGTACCTGGTCCTTGGCTTGCAGGCGAATTTTGGAAGGGGTTGGAAATAGTCTAATAAGGTTATCTTTCCAATGAATGTGAACCAAAGTCAATGGATTACAGTTGAGCTTGATTTTGAATGGTCGGTGTATTTGTATTTATAACTTCATGAACACACCATATCAACGCTCCTTGTACATTGAAATAATGAAACCTTTTATAAAGATTGTCACTCGGCTGCGTCAAATGATGAACATTTATACGAATAGAAAGGAGGTTAAATCCAACGAGAAGTGGAAATATAAGATCATGAAGTGTCTACAACAAGAGAATTGGTAAGTGATATATACATTTTTTTGAAAGTCCACTTAAAATTTCATACATATAATTTAATTGTGTTTTTGCATTTCATGTGTTTTATAGGTTCGATTGTGGGGTATTCACCCATTAAGTTTGTCGAAACTCTCGCATATGAGAAGAACCTTCAAGAAATAACTCAACAAAAAATGCCTATAATATCGAAGACGAATTGCAATTGAGTTATTTGCACGTGGGATAGTTGTACTGAAATAATTTGGCTATATTTTATGGATTTTTTACGCTTAAGCTCATGATTTTAAGAATTCAAACTCGTAATTTTCATAACAAACTTTTTATTTTTATACACCCTCAAATTATGAATTATGGATTTTTATAAATTGTATTTTTAATGCCCGATTTTCTTATATGTTGTTGAATGTTTTTGGTTACTATATGTTTAGTGTAGGCTTCATGTAGCCTACACAATGACTTCACGGACATCGTGTAGTATTCATGTAGCCTACACAATGAATTCACAGGCACCGTGTAGGCTTCGTGTAGCCTACACGATGACTTCATGGGTATCGTGTAGGCTTCATGTAGCCTACACGATGACTTCACGGGTATCGTGCAGGCTTCATGTAGGCTAATTAAACATTATGACAGTATTAAATAACAAACACAAATATATTTCTATATTAATATTTAATTTAAGTCTACAAAGATCATTATTTATATTTAAGTGGCTTGGTCATCCCGTTGAAATAGAGGAATTGGATTACTGCACGTTTGTCGGTACCAATTTGCCTACAACGTTTGCACTTCCTTCTCACTACTTCCTCACATATAGATGGAATTCTCTATGTCCTAGGTCTGTCACTTTGCCGCCTCGTTATAGGTGGCAATACCACATTTTCATGCATCTCTTGGCTGACGACCCAATCTGCTTGATCTCCGAGAGGGCGTATTGTTTCCGCATACGCAGTAATTTTAATCGACTATATTCCTTTGCGGTTTACAAAAATAATGTGACCGCATCTTCCTTTTAATAAATTGATTTGATATTTTGGCTCATATGAAAGATGCAAGCTCCATGAAGCACATTGGGAAAGACAACATGTACCATATTTAGTATACTTGTATGCCTATCGGATATAAATACCAAATCCTTCGGATCACCGATTACATCGTGAAGTTTACGAAAGAACCATTCCCATGTATCATTTTTATGCAATGGGATATACTTGGTTGTTAACATCCTTTGTTGTTGCAACAAATAATACCCTTTTGTATTTGGCTTTTAAGGCTATTACATCAACAGCAAAGACAGGTCGTATACAACTGAAAAATCCACGAACAAATGGTCTAAGAGCCATGAAAAAATATTTAAAATGATCTTGCTCATCGGTCTCTAAGTTAGTTGTTGTTCTTAAAAATATTTAATATTGTTGTATTAAAATTGGTAGAGTACATAGTGTGCATGATGCGTACACGAGGTCAGTGTAACAATCATGTATACTACACAATGACTACACGAGGTCAGTGTAGGCATCGTGTAGTCTACACGATGACTACATGAGGTCCGTGCACCCATCGTTTAGTATACACAAGGCTTGTGTAGTACTCGTGTAGACATTATGATGGCAAAATAGTGTAAATGATGTGTATACGAGGTTTGTGTACTATTGTGTAGACTACATGAGGTCAGTGTACCTATCGTGTGGTATACACGATGGATACACTAGATCAATGTAGTACTCGTGTAGATATTATGATGGCAAAATAGTGTAGAGGATAACTACACCAGGTCAGTGTACCCATTATGTAGACTACATGATAACTACACAAGGTCAGTGTACCCATCGTGTGGTATACACAATGGCTACACGAGGCTCGTGTTAACATTATGATGGCAAAATAAAAAATAAGTACCTCGAATTTTTATTTTAACATATGATATATGCTGTGAACATTATATAGTTATCTTCAGGCGTCCCTCGAACTAATTCCAAAGCATCTTTCCTAGCCTTATGGTAACTTATGTTGACACCAAAATCAAGCTGGACATCTTCAATTGTGTCTTTTGGCCTATATATACGTCTGACACCTGTGTATTTGGACCTTATAGAATGACCATTCATTGAAAATGTATCCTGATGATGTTCATGTCTCAATACTTCAAATATACATGTATGTGTATTGATGAACTTTGTAACTTTGCAGTATGAACAATTTTTCCTTTTCATGGTCCGTAACCACCGTTGGCATGTTCTCTCAACACGTATAAGTACCAATATTTACTAGTTTGACTTGAAGATCCGAAACTCAAAATTTCTCCGGATGGCCATCATACGAGCAACCTTAAGTAGCTCGGCTATCACTGTACAAATCATCTATATTTATTGTGTTCGTTACAAGCTGATTCAAATCAGCCCGTTGCTTTGGGCCCAAGACGTTGTTCATTTAAATCAAGTTGTGATGGTAATGGACAAGTGGTCTCGGGTTCACGACCAATATTCAAGTCTGGAATTATTGTATGATCATCTCCACTAATGGCTTCATTATGGTCATCTCCATGGATTGCATCATCATCCACCCCTGATCAAAATCATCATCATCTCATCACCATCAAAATCAACATCCTCATCCTCGAAAGCATCATTCTCGTCCTGACCAAAAACATCATTATAATGATGGTTCCTTTCAAAATGATCAACACTCTCAATGTGAGGAATGCTTTCATATGGAAAAAATTTAGGCTTGGTACTTACAAATAATGGGGTTTGAAGTGAATCTAATTCATTCTCCTTAACAAATAACTGTAAATATCTATCCTTTAAAATTTCAGCAAGAGGGCATAGGACATGACTTTTATAAAAAAAATCGATGGACATATCATACTTTGAGGGGTCTATTTGGAGTTCTTCATGAAAAATATCAATAGCTCGTGGTAAGTGCAGTTAGTTGATATCTCCAATAATTTAGTCTTCTCTCTACTAAAAGACCATGTTGTACATTTTTCACCCAATCTCCATCATGGATTACAAAAATTCAAACTTCATACATATATGTATATACATGAATGAAAGAAGTCCACAAGAAGAATACATAATGAAATAAAATATTACACGATGATCGTGTAGTCATTGTGTAGTCATCGTGTTGTGTACATAAGACTTTCACGGGCATCGTGTAGTGTACACGAGGTCTTCACGAGCATCCTATATTGTACACTACATGATGATCGTGTGGATCATGTGTACTATTGATGGGTCGTACATGATGATAATATGACGATCTTGTAGTGTACACGAGTGTACTACACGATGATCTTGTAGTGTACACGAGTGTACTACACGATGATCTTGTAGTGTACTACACGAAGATCGTGCAGTGTACACGAGTATACTACACGATGATCCTGTAGTGTCCACGAGTGTACTACACGATGATCCTGCAGTGTACACGAGTGTACTACACGATGATCCTGCAGTGTACTCGAGTGTACTACATGATGATCCTACAGTGTACACAAGTGTACTACATGATGATCGTGTAGTGTAATCATGTAATGTACACGAGTACTACCCGGTGATCGTGTAGACTACATGAGGACTACACGATGATCGTGTAGTTCCATCATGTAGTGTACACGAGGACCGTGTAGTCTAATTGTGTAGTGTACACGAGGAGTACACGATCATCCTGTGGTCATCATGTGCACTGCACGATGACACTACACGATGATCGTGTAGTCCTCGTTTAGTGTAATCGATGTTATATGATGCTGTGAATTACCGAAGAAGTTCATAATGCATTACACGATGATCGTGTAGTGTACACGAGATCTACACAAGGATTGTGTACCATCTGTGTATTCTACACAATGAATATGTGAGGCTCGTGTAGTACTCATGTAGACCTCGTTTACACTACACTATCATCTTATAGTGACTATGTATAATAAATGAACTTCAAATAACGTTCAAGAAAGAAGAAAATAAATAAATATTTTCAAAAAACTCATGAACATGAAAACTTATGAAAATGTAAGCTTTCCGGAAAGAAGAAAACAAAACTTATACATGTTCGAAAACAATCCTTTCATATTGCAGGAAGAAGGAAGAAGATGAAGAAGAAGATGGAGAAGAAAACGAAGAGCAAAACGAAGAAGAAAATGAGGGAGAAATAGTCAAATTGAAAAGTGAAGAAAGAGAAATGGGGTTGGTAAGGAGGTTTTGAGTATTAAGTGAGTAGACCATGACATTTGATTGGACAGTACGAAGGGAAATGAGAAAAAGGTGAGAAAGTGAAGCAAAGGTGGGTCAGGGGTCACAGTAAGTAAAAATTAGTGTAGATGTTGATTTCTATGAAATAGTTAGTGTAGGGGTTGATTTTTGCAAAAAAAAAAACCTTCTAATATCTCTAACTCGGGCAGAGGGCTTGAGGGAGAGAGAAACAAATGGAACTAAGCAAGGTGACCCTAGAGATCTTTATGAAGCTTGAGCAAAAAAATGGCTCTCCCATTATGACTCCACTAAGAAGACTCACATTCTCAGCATCGATGGCAGAGGTTCATCCACCATTGTTGTAGGGGCTTCCCTCATTCACCTTGAGGACCAGATTCACCTCAAAACCGGTTATCCCTGTGCTCGTGTCACTGATTTCTTTGACCTCATTGCTAACACTAGCATTAAATCCATTCTTGCCTCCATGATGTTGCCGATGACGGCTCAAAATGCCCTCTCTTCATTGCCACGGATGTCGTCCAGGTCAAATCACAGAGAAATTGTGAAATGTTTAGAGCTATGTTATTAAGAATACCTTGCAGGTGACGGATGTTCTCCAATAAATGTATGGACAAGGTATTGAAGGAAATCTTCAAAAGTGAAGACGAGAAAGCCTTAACGTTTAAGGATACGTGCAAACCTCTCCTAGTTCCTTGCTTTGACCTCAAGAGCTCTGCTCCATTAGTTTTCTCTCGAGCCAACGCGTCAGAGTCACCGAGTTTCAACTTTAAACTTTGGAAGGTTTGTGGCTCCACCCCAGCGACGCCGAGCCTGTTCAAGCCCTTTGACCTGATGTCCACCGATGGAAAAACACCTTGCTCTACAATCAACGATGGTTTGGTCATGAACAACGCAACGTCGGCTACGATCACGAACTGTTAAGGTAGTTAGCTAGTGGCAGTGTTCATCATCTTCTTCCTGGTCATTTTCAAAGTCAATGAGGTGCCATGTCAGACCAATAGTTCCATGTCAGCTTGGTCTTAAGCTTCATCATCACTCTACCAGCTCATCTTAGTTGTTAGTATGGTTTTCCATAGGAATATTGTGCTTACATGTGGTGTAATTCTAGATTGCCAACACAGTGCCCCTGTAACAAACAAATATTCTTTCGTCTTCTTCTTCTTTATTGATGTCATGTATTACATACTGTAAAAATTCTCAAATTTAAAAAATATTGATTGCATTGCTACTATCTAATAACAATCTTTTCACCTCTATTCTATTTTCTTCCAAGTTTATCTTGGTATCAAAGCCATTAATGGCGTCCTCAGATTCAAACTCTCAAAACAGAGAGAACCATGAAAATTCTGTCAAAAATACCTTCGAACTCAATCCTCTTTCGAGCATCCTTAGATCAACATTGTCCATCAAACTAGACAGAGACAATCATATTCTATGGAAAGCCCATGTAGTACCGCCATTACCGGGTATGGTCTAAGTGAATTATACTCAACGCATTTACAAAACCAGTCGAAAATCTCGAAGATGGCTCATTCAACCCTGAATACATACAGTGGGTTAGAAGTGATCAACTCCTTCACAGTAGGCTCAGATCAACCATGAGTGATAGGGTTGTAGGTTCAGTTTTACAGTATGAAACCTCAAAGGGGCTTTGGCTTACCTTAGAGAGAATTTATGCAAGCAGGTCAAAAGCTCAACTGCTTAGTCTCAAAAACTCTCTGTACATCACAAAAAAGGATGACATAAACATACTTGACTATATAGATGATATGAGAACTATTGGTGACCAACCCTTTGCTGCAGGTGATGCAATTAGTGAGTAGGATCGTATTCTGCATATTTTGAATGGGCTTCCAGTAGAATTTGATCTCATCATAGTCTTTATCACTTCTAGGACTGATAGCCTCTCTATTGAGGAAGTTCAGTCTCTCTTGCTCATCCACGAGTAAAAAATAGACAAGCGAAATTTAGAAAGAGAGGCAACTTTAAAGGCATGTGCAAACCTGACTCAAAATACGTGTGATTTTAACAAAAAGCTTGGTAACAACCAACAACAGCAACAATGGAGTCTTAGCCCAAACAACCAGAACAATATAAATTTTGGAAACAGACATTCAAATTTCAGAGGAGGTCGAAAAGGTGGTCGAGGGGGAAGATAAATGGGAGAGTAGTCTGTCAAGTATGCAGTAAGGTTGGCCATAGTGCTGCATCTTGTTGGTTCAAATTTGAACCTCCCAAAGCTCATCTCACCTTTGGTCAGCTTGCAACTCAACATGTTCCACCATCCTTCCATACCAACTTCAATCCAACAGCTTATGCAGCAAGCTCTGAATACGGCTCAGACATCACCTGGTATGCAAATAGTGCAACAACTCATCATGTAACCTCTGATCTGCAGAACCTTGGGCTAGCTAATGACTATCATGGCAATGATAAGCTCACTGTAGGAAATTGTAAGCAGCTTAAGTTCACTCATATTGATAACAACTTCTTCCCATCATTTTTGTACTCTTTCAACTTGAAAAACATGCTTAGAGTTCCCAAAATTATAAAAAATATTATAAGTGTACCAAAGTTAACCTCTGATAATCTTGTTTATGTTGAGCTTCAATCCATTCTTTTCTATGTGAAGGACCTAGTCACGGGAACTATCCTGCTCAAATGGAGACTTAATGATGGTCTGTATGAGCTATTTGCACCACAAAAGAAGCTTTCCACTGCCATGACCTGTTCCTTTTACTTATTTGATGATTATTCTGCCTCTCTCACTTCTACTTTTAGCCCTAGCGTTTTCAATTCCAAGAACAATGATGTTTGTACCTTTTTTAGTTCAATTAAGCCATCTTTGGCTAATGTCAGTGTACCACTCTTTGCATCAGTCTAATGGAAATGTTTATGTTTGTCCATCTGCTTCTGCTTACTCAACTATTGGTATTACTAATCATAAATTGTGGCATTTAAAGTTAGGTCATCCATCTGCTAAAATCACGAATCAATTTTTGCAATAACTCAACATAAATTATCAATATGGTTCTAATTTTGTCTATCATGCATGTCAATTAGGAAAAAGCCACAGGTTGACTTATCACACTTCACCAACTGTAATAACAAAGCCTTTTAAACTAATTCACTCAGACCTATGGGGTCTTGCCCCTATAACCTCAAATGGATATATATATATATTACATCCATTTTCTGGACGATTTCTCAAGATATACCTAGATTTACCCCCTAAAGCTGAAGCTTGATGCCTTCCAGACTTTTCTTTCTTTAAAGATTCAGTTGAAAAACAACTTAGGTTACCTATTAAATCTATCAAAACTGATTGGGGGTGAGTACAGACCTTTTGTTCAATATCTCCAAACTCAGGGAATTACCTTTAGACACTCTTGGCCTCACACTCATCATCAGAATGGTAGGGCTAAAAGGAAACACATGCATATTGTTGAATTAGGTCTGGTCTTGCTAACTTAGGCATCCATGCCTCTTCACTATCAGTGGTATGCCTTTAGTATTGCTACCTACCTTATAAATAGGTTACCCACATATTGGTTTCCAAGGGCTTCCACCAAACTCCAGGCTTGGATTTCTATGAGACTTTTAGTCTAATTGAAAAGCCAGTGGCTGTAAGGCTTATTCTTACCATTTCTCTTACAAACAGGTGGCCAACCAGGGAGCTAGATGTCAATAATGCTTTCTTGCGTGGACATCTGACAGAAACAGTTTATATGCAGTAGCCTGATGGCTTCATTGACCTTTCTAGACCTACTCATGTGTACAAGTTCAATAAGGCACTCTATGGCCTCAAACAAACTCCTCGTGCATGGTATGATAAGCTAAAAGTGATTCTTTTACTCAAAGGGTTTTAAAGCTGCAAAATCAAATACCTCACTGTTTATCCTTCATCAACCTAGTCGAACTATCTACTTGCTTGCATATGTGGATGATATTGTGATTAAGGAAGTGATGCTCATTATATTGCTACTTTGATCTCTGCTCTTAATTTTGAGTTTGCTTTAAAGGACCTTGGCTCTCTGCATCACTTCATTGGCATTGAGGTTACATCTTCCTCATACGGTATGCATCTATCTCAGACACGGTACCTCACTGGTTTGTTGCACAAAACACAAATGGAAGCTGCAAAACCTTGCCATACTCCCTCCTCTGATTCTACTAGACTTTTTAAGGATGAAAGTGTGCCTCTTCTTGATATTTCACAGTATAGAAGCTTAAGTGGGGCTCTTCAATATACTACTATCACACGCCCCGATATTGTCTTTATTGTTAATAGACTGAGTCATTTTTTGCACTGTCCTACCTCACTTAATTGGCAAGCATGTAAAAGGCTTCTCATGCACTGATGATAGAAAATCAATTTATGGCTATGCCATTTTTCTTGGTTCTTCCTTACTGTCTTAGTCCTCTAAGAAGCAACATGTGGTGGCCAGAAGCAGTACTAAAAGTGAATATAGGGCATTGGCTCACACAACAACTAAAATCTCTTGGATCCAGTCCCTTATGCAAGAGATGTGCTGTTCTCTTTCCTCTACTCTTGTCATATGGTGTGATAATGAAGGAGCTTCTTCTATAGCATCATATCTTGTCTCCCATGCTAGGACTAAGCATATTGAGATCGATGTTCACTTTGTAAGAGACAAAGTGCTTGCAAAGCTTCTTGACATCAGGCATCTTCCTTCTCATGACCAAGTGGCAGATCTCTTCACCAAAGCTCTTACTGAACATCAACTTCACTATCTCAAATCCAAGCTAAATGTGGAACTCTCCCCATTTAGCTTGAGGGGGGATGTTAAGGTAGTTAGCTAGTGACAGTGTTCATCATCTTCTTCCTGATCATTTCTCAGTCAATGAAGCGCCATGTCATACCGTCTAGCTCCATGTCAGCTTGGCCTTAGGCTTCATCATCACTCTGCCAGCTCATATTGGGTGTTAGTATGGTTTTCAATAGGAATATCATGCTTACAAGTGGTGTGATTCTAGGCTGCCAACGTAGTGCTCCTGTAACAAACAAATATTCCTTCTTCTTCTTCTTTACCAATTAATGATTTATATACTATAAAAATTCTCAGATTTAAAAAATACTGATTGCTTTTGCTGCTATCTAATAACAAGCTCACCTCTCTTTTATTTTCTTTCAAGTTTATCACGCACGTACTCCACAACAAGCGTGAGTTCCCGTCCGTAAACAGCATGGCGGACCTGCTGGTATTGCCATTAGGTAATGGAGTGTCAAGTGGATCGCGTGCGAGGAAGAAGCTCCGCCACAACGGGGAATGCTCTACGTCATCGGTCATTAACATTGTGCTTGTCGGAGTCTCTGAAACTGTACTTAGACCAGATGCTGGGGAACGCATTCTGTTGGAATCGCAGTGACTACTTAAGAATACAAGTATTCTAATATAATTGATTTCCGTGTTTCAATGCAATCATAGAATCTGTTTGGTTCCCTTGAAAATAAACATAAATTCTAGAATATTTTTATTTTAAAAAACCGATTTAATATTCTAGATAATGGGATTAAATTAATATGGAGGCGTAAAATGTGCAGGAGATGGGGTTGAGGATGGAGGAAGAGGAAGTGCTGGAAGAAAGAGGGGTGGAGTCGTTACCGTTTGGTGGGAAGCGGTTACTGACGGAGACCAACGGACAGAGAATCGAGAGCTTCGCGCAGCGTATTGTCACTTCAGAATTGGGAAGGACTGGTGTGTCTAGTCGTAGTCTCCCTTCCAGTCCATGGAATGACTCCGCCGTCAGCATTCTTCCTAACGGTCATTAGTTTTTTTATTTAAGAAAACTTTTTTACTCCACCAGTTGAGCAATCGCTAATAATGGTTTGTTTGTTTGACAAACACTGCCATATGATTTTCTAGAAAAATGGCAATGCACTTAGCCAGAAATGTAAAATCTAAAATGGCATTTGGTGCTTTAAAGGGCATTTGCGTGCGGTCCGGCGCCGCCAGTTCATGTAGGTTGAGCGCTTTTCTTTCTTTCTACTTCTCTGTGTAGTACCCTCATAATTAAGTAAAACGACCCAAATATCAACCAACAGCTAAACGGCCTGTTAAACACTCTAAGCGGGTATCACGGAATCAATCATCTTTCCGTCAAGCTTTAATTCAGCCTCCGAAAATAGCTATAAAAACTAAAATTCCAAATCCCCATATGTGATCCATCTAGGGTTTGTCCTAGAAATTAAAAGAAAAAACAGAGAGAAAGAAGCAGTAGGAGTTGCGGGAAAACAATCATGAATTCGGATAACTTCCGTTAATAGTAATGATGAGCTATATTCATTTTCATTCAACCCAATCATTTGTTCTCTTCGACTATCATCTTTTTCTTCTTCTTCTCTTAATTTCTGCAAAACCTACCTTTGATGTCTACGCGGAGTTGGTGTGGGTATAGGCATTGGCAATGACAATGATGGAGGTAGTGACAGCGGCAACGATGGAGGTTTTTGGATTTGCGGAGGAATAAACAACCCAATGCCATATGGGTCTTCTTCTTTAAGGCAAAACAGTTAAAACATAAAACTAAAATCCATTTTAAACTTCCATCAACGGTCTGTTAACCACGTGGATGTCAAGTGTCTTTTATAGTTATTTTTTATAAAAAATCTAATGGAAAGATACATTTTATAATTTCCACAAAATATAAGGATATAAAAATATAAAAAAATATAGGGTATAATTATTTGTTGAAACATTTAGATCCTTTTTTCTTTTCCGTTTTATATTTAAATTTTAAATTATTAAATAAAACTCGAACTTATCATCTCAAAATTTTATTATAATGGGTTAAGCACACTAACTCATCTTATAGTTATTATCCTCTTATGGTTATATATTTCAGAATTATTTGGCACGTTGGATGCTTTATAAGGGAATAATGCTATGTTCTTTTTAAAGAAAATGCTTGTATATATGTTATCAAAGTGTTAGCTACTGTGATAATCTTTCAAATACACATGACGCTACATGTTAAACGTCGTTTATAAAAACCATCATAATACGGATTAAAAAAGTAAAAAAAATTAAATAATCCCTCACAGATATTTGCGATGGTTTTCATAAACCGTCGCAATGGTTCAACTAATCGCGACGGTTAACATGAACCGTCACAATATTTCAATTAAGTGCGACGGTTCTCTTAAACCGTCGCAATATGAAAATAAAAAAAATAATTAATTATGACGGTTGGGTAAAACCATCACAATATGTGACCAATTGCGACGATTAATTTAAAATTGTCGATAAAACATAACGAATTGCGAGGATTTACTAAACCATTTTTAATTTATCTCCATTGTTCAATAATTAACGACAGTTGTTAAACCATCGTTATATAACCGTAGCAATCCAGAATTTTCTTGTAATGATTATAGATTACTAAGAACCTTTTAATTAAATATTTGATAAATTATATTCTCCTTCTCAGTGCACATAATGGTACTAAAACAAAAGGCTCGTATAAGACTCTCTTCCATTTATTGATGTTTTTATAATCCTTATTTTAAGAAGAGGTGTTTCTTCTTAGTAAAGCAAATTCTATGCACTTTGTCCAACTAATTCCCCATCTTTATTATAAAATAATTAGATGTTCACAGATGAATGAGAGAGAAGTCATAAGCTATTTGATTCTCATTTGATGGGTAGTTTTTCATTTAAACCTCACTATAACCCCATTAGATTAGTGGTGGAGACAAAAAAAATTGTGGGTTAGAAACATAGTTCTCTCCATTATCATAAAATTTATAAATTTGCCCAAAACTAACAAATCTTTCAATTATTAGTACATCTGGATCCTCTATTTTGATTTTTGAAGACAATCAGATAAACAAAATTTTCCTCATTTTTTTCTCTTTTTATCTTCTTTATTTACATCGTCTAAATCTAAACGGACTGTATGATTTCTAGTAAACATTCATTGGCCTTATATGAGGCATTCATTATGCCTAGACGAGAAAGGGAAAAGGGGCTCATACTTAGCAGAGTGGTCCCCATGAACGGGTATAATCCCTAGGCATAATGAATGCCTCATTTTATATGATTACTTTCATCAAACCCATGTAAATTTGGGAAGCCTATATAAGGCCAATGTATTAAACAAAAAGAAAAATACATGAAATACAATAACAACAAAAAAGACAACACAGAGCATTTACTCCTTACATTCTCTTGTTCTTAAACTATCTTTCTATCATTAATACTTATATTAAAATAACATTATCAAGATTTTTTCCCTTTGATCTTTGGTTAACAGAAAAAAAATCATTTACATTTTGGTGCATTCATTGAGGGTTAAAAGAAAAGCTAAAGAGACCCACCCACAAACCCACAAACATGCCTAGAACCAGATTCAATGCAGCTCTAAATGGAGACAACAGGTCGAAGAACAGAGATGAGCACATGGATCAACCAACCTCACCCACAGAATGCTGCATACAGTCTTAAATGGGATGCATGAGATGGAACGGAGCAATATTGAAGTAATGTATAATGTATGGCAACATGTGCAAGAACAAATCAACACGTGACAACAAGAACTCACTAAAACGCGAGCAGAGGTCAGCCAACGGGTGAATAATGATTACGGAAAAATGACGATCAACAGGAAACCCACTCTGGGGGAAACCATCGAGACGAAAGGCAAGGGGACCACGAGGACACTAGAAACATACGATGGGAAGAAGAAGTCCAGTAGTAAAACCTTTTGAAGGAAGCTACGGGAGAGGCTCGGCAATCCTTAGTCATGTCAAGAGAAGCGATCGAAGAACTATTCAACCAAAAGATGATGGAGATAAGGAATCTCAAGAATACAGGAAAAACTAACCTTGAATCTCTCATCCGAACGCTGTTAGGCCCAGAAGTCTTGGCAGCACCCGTACCCAAAAAATTCATTGTGCGTGGGTTCAAATGTTACAAAGAGAATTATGATCCCGTAGACCACCTTCGATGATTCAAACAAGATATGGAATTGTACCAACACAATGGAAAGTTGATATGCAGAATGTTCCCCACCAATTTAGACGGGACAACTTTGAAGTGGTACCACTCCTTACCAATGCACTCGATCACGAGCTTCGTTACCATGTCCTTTATTTTCATAAAACAATACTCAACATACTGTACTGTCATGGAAGACTCAGAACACATTATTACAATCTCTACCAAGGAAGGGGAGTCCCTGCGGGAATACACTCATCGCTTTACAGATGAAATGACCAAGGTCGAGAACTACCACGATTGATTCATTAGGCTGGCCTTCCGACGAGGTCTGGACCCGGAGTCACCCTTTTTCGAGGACATGTTCTAGGTGAAGTCCTTTTCTATGGCGGAGGTTTTCTAACGGGCGCAGACCAATATCACCATGGATTATGTGAAGAACAGTTGAATGAAAAAAGAAGAATCTCGGAGGCGAGAAAGAAATGTAGGACCTGATAGAAGGAAGTACGACGAAAGAGAAAGAACATATGGGAGGAAAGTCCAACAAGACAGGAATACCCACTGGAGGTGAGATTTTGACAGAGTCCACCTGAGGAACAAAGTCTATACACCGTTGATCATCCCGCTCAACCAAATATTAGAGACAATTAAAGATAAACCTTGGTTGAAAAGATCGGCCCTATTCACCAAAGAACCTAGTTACAAAGATAATGATAAATATCGTTCATATCATAAGAGCAACATGCATAACACGGGAGATTGTTTTCAGCTCAAAGACTATAATGAGAAGCTGATCAAAGAATGGTACCTTAGCCAATTTATGAAAAAAGATTAACAGAGATGCAAGACTGAGAAAGACAGTCGAGAAGAAGACATAGGGGATAGGGGAAAGCATCCCCTCTGCATCGTCGACACATCTATAGCGTTAACCGAACAAGAGGGGACAATAAAAAAGGAAAGAAAGATATACTGAAACCGACTAACGTTAGAAAGACATCAACAGAAGTCCTTAAATGGTAATGAGGTTCACCGCTAGTGTTCAATGACTCTGATCTGGAACATGATGGACATCATAACGATGCCCTCATCATTTTAATATAGGTTGGTGATTGTTTGTTGAGGAGGGTCTTGGTGGACGATGGGAGCGTAGTGAACATCCTATACCGAGCAACCGTGGAGAAAATATCCATAGGAGGTTAAAAGTTACAAGGGACTTTGCAATCGTTGATCGGTTTCAACGGAGCCATTAGCTACTCGAAAGGAACTTTGACTCTCCCGGTGAGCGCAGATCTGTTTAACCATATGACAGAGTTCATGGTACTGGGAACAGCTTCCCCGTACAACGCAATCTTAGGGAGAACATGGCTCCACAAAATGAAGGTTGTACCCTCAACATTCTATCAAGTGTTGAAGTACTCGTCACCAAAGGAAGTGAAAACAATAAGGGGCGACCAGGCCACAGCTCAAATCTATTCAGTTACCACTTTAGAGTCTGATAAGAAAATACTACAGAGAATGTCGAAGGAAAAAGACCTGTAGATCTATAGTAATCACAGGAAAATGGGCAAAATAGCCCAAGATACTAGGCGAGAGAAGAAATGGAACCAGTATGTTTGGAAGAATGAACCCAGACTCGAGGAAAATGACAAAAGAAGTTGATAAAATTTCTAAGGGAAAATAGATATGTATTTGTAGTGGCGGCATAAGAGATGCCCCAAATTCCAAAAGATATCTTATGCCACATATTGAACATGAATCCCACTGTGAAACATGAGAAACAAAGGAAGAGAAGTTTCAATCCTGAATGGAATCAAGCAACCAAAGAGGAGATTGAGAAGCTCTTGGCAGCGGACTTCATCAAAGAAGTAAACTACCTCGAATGGCTAGATTACGTAGTAATGGTACGAATGAAGAACGGGAAGTGGAGGATTTGCGTCGACTTCACTGACTTACAAGGCATGCCCTAAAGACGAATACTCACTGCCAATGATAGATCAAATGGTAGAAGCCATTTCAGGACACGAACTTATCAATTTCTTGGATGCTTACTTGGGTTACAATTAGGTGAATATGTTCCAACCCGCTAAGGAAAAAACCTCTTTCATTACTTAATACGGCGTTTATTGCTACAAAGTCATGCCCTTTGATCTAAAAAATGCATGTGCAACCTATCAAAGGCTGGTGAACAAAGTATTTTGCGAGCAGATCAGAAAGAATTTAGAAGTCTATGTCGATGTTATGTTGGTCAAAAGTAAGAAGCAGGAAGGCCACATTCATGACCTTGAAGAAGCCTTCTCTATTCTAAAGCGAAATTCCATGAAGCTGAACCCAGAGAAATGCACTTTTAGAGTGGCGGCGGGAAGATTCCTTGGACACCTAATTACACAATGGGGAATCGAAGTGAACCCGGGTCAGGTAAAGGCGATCATAGAAATGAGGTCCCCTCAAGACTTCAAAGAATTCCAAGGGTTAACGGGAAAATTGGCCGCCCTAAACAGGTTCATCTCCAGATCGAAAAATAGATGCAAACCTTTCTTTAAGAGGTTGTGAAAAAACTCTGCAGACAACTGGAATAAATACTGAGAAGAAGCCTTTGCCAAAATTAAAGAGTACCTAACGACTCCCCCTTTACTCTCCAAACCTACTCCCGACGAACAACTTTTGTTATACGTAGTTGTCTCCGCAGAGACAGTCAGTGCAGTGCTCATCAAATAAGAGGAAATAAAATGAAAACCTATATACTTCATGAGCAAAAGCCTTGTAGCGGCGGAGACAAGATATAAACGAATGGAGAAACTAGTACTGGTCATTAAAACTGTGGCACAGAAACTAAGGACTAATTTCTAAGGCCATAACATCAAGGTGTTAAATGATTCTCTCATTAAAATCCTTCTACACTCGACAGAGGCAAGCAAAAGAATAACAAAATGGTAAATTAAGCTAAGCCAGTATGACATCAATTACGAGCCCCAGACTTTAATAAAAGGGCAAACATTAGCAGACTTCAAAAAATGGGAAGTTGAATGGGAAAAGACCAAACTTGGAAACTCTTTGTTGACAATGCCTCACACAGTAGAGGAGCAGGAGCAAGGGTGATAGTACAAACTCCATTTGGAGAAATATTGGAACACTCCATCTCCTTCGAATTCAATGCATCAAATAATGAAGCGGGGTACAAAGCGCTGATCACAGGAGCATCCCTACTACGGGAATATGTGGTGACTGATGTTAAAAAAATTATGATTACATGTTGATTGTGAAACAGGTCACAAGGGAATACGTAGCAAAAGGTAAACAGATGGTGAGTCAACAACGGGTAAAGGATCTACGCAGCACAATAAAAGAATATGAAATCCAACAAATTCCAAGAACTGAGAACGGGCACGCTGATGCCCTGGCAAATCTGGGATCTTCATTACGCTTCCCCTACAAAAGGAACGCCCCAGTATAAATTCTGAAGAATCCAAGGACTTCGCTCCCCTGGAATAACGTGACTGATGTAGAAGTTGAACGAGAACCAAGTTGGCAAGACGTCATAATCCACCTTCTTGAAGAAAAAATGCTTCCTAAAGACAAATTACTTGCCAAAAAGGTTCAACAACAGGGTGCCAGGTATAAGATGATTAACAGGGTATTATATAAGAAAATGTTTGCAGGACCGTACCTAAACTTTCTATAAGAAAATGAGGCCCAATATTTATTACCGAAAATTCACGAGGGCATATGCGAGAAAAAAGGAAAAAGTGCTAAGTCTTTCCATCCCTGGAGTAACATTAGTAGTCACTTTAGTAGTAGAAGCGGGAAGCTCGACCTCAGAATCAACAGAATCATCAGAAAGCAGGACCAGTGACATGCAGAGAGATCTATCAGTCTTGGCGTCGGGGTAACCCACCGTATAATCCATCTGCTCATACTCATCAACCATAGCCTGGTACTCGGCCGCAAGACCAGCCTCCCGTTCACAGGACTTAGCCAAAGCTTCCTCAACTTCAACTAGCTTTGTCTCAACAATGGACTGGTTCTCCCCGCTTATCTCAGAGATCCTCTCTGCCTCCCACAAAGACTACTCAAGCTTTGAGTGTTTAGCCATGGCCGCATCAAGCTCGGAAGTCAAACAGGCAACAACCCGTTGAAGATCAGCCTCCACCTTCTTAAGATCATCTCATTTAGAGACAACGATGTCGTAAGCCTTGGAAATATCCATTACCTTTCTCATCCTCAGTAGTGTGAATATCCTTATGTAGCCGGTAAGTCACAGCCTGTTCAAAAAGTGTTAGTCAAAATTGGGAAGAAATTTACACGGAGAAAGTAAGGATTTAAATAGGAAAAAAACTAATGTACTTGCATAAGAGAATGACTCAAGTTGATAACCTTGTCATGGATGGACATCTGGCGGAGAACAGGAGCATCCGCGTCAGACATAATCCCCTTCGCGACCACGTGCGAAGATCAGGGATCCTTCAAGAAGCTGACGTCAGCGGGAACCGGTAGAGCCGTGGGGTATCGCTGCCACCTCCAGACACCCATCTCCTTAAACAGATGTGGGGAACCATAGGAAGGGGAAACTGACTTCCTAGTAGGCGAGGGAGGAGGCACGACAATCATCTCCGAATTAGGGGAAGCCTCCTCAATGGGGGCAGGGAGATCAGGGATGATGGGGTAACATCCCTTGAAACGGCACCAGATGAACTGGCGTTCCCTGTCTCTTAGTGCTTGCCCTCACTAGGTAACCCCCACAAATTACTCCTAAGATGCTTCGACATCTCAAGTTTGTTATATGCAAGATAAAAAATCATGTCATGTCACTCTGCTTCCTTCTGTGCAGCTTTACGTTGGGACTCACGCTCTCTTCCTTCTTGAGCAAACCCATTTTTCTTTCCGCTCTGACTCTGAAGATTCAAAAGAACTTGACCAGACCATTTGATGAAAAGTCAAAACAGGGATTTCAATGGGGATGGTCTGTGGGACTTTTATTATAGAAGATGAGGGGGCAACAGACTCAACAACTGGAACGGATACGACCGCGACTTCGATCGCTCTCCTTGGGTCAAGGAGATCTCTCTATTATCGTTCCTGGCAATTATAGATGACACGAAGTAGTGCAACTACTTTTCTCAGAGTGAAAGACCTATTGTTTAGATTCTTGTCTACGCAAAACAAAAACATGTTAGTGTTTATATAAACAGAATAATGAAACAATAAAGTTATAACAATAAAAAAGCAAGGGGAGCTCCGGCCACTTATTGAACTCTCCCCAGATCTGGGGAACGACCCAACGGCCGTCGCCATCCCAATTTTCACCAACAAGAATGGTACCCTCCTCTCAGCCTTTATCCCCACTAGGGAGGTCAGTGACTAGTCCTCCCCGCTTCTCACTCACGCGGGGAGCTAAGTAATGGGATAGTCTGTGCATTTTCACTATATACACTGTGTAGATCTCATCTACACCTATATTAAAATTATGCCTCCTGTTGAGGGCTTTAATCCGTAAAAAAACCACGTAAGTACTAGGGGTATATTGGGATGGGACGAGTTTGAAGGTACTACTAAATTCTTGAAAAAGAGGAGAAAAAGGAAGTTTTAAACCTATGGCCAGGTACATCGGGGCTAGAGAAATTTGGTATAAGGGATTACATAGGGAATATTTAGGGATTCTTTTCCCAAAACTGCAAATCACGTCTGATGGGCAGGCGTCCCAATGAAGAGTAAAGAAACGATTGAATTCGTTCATGTTTCTAACTTGGGGAATGGTGACCTTAAATGGATACTCCTTCATTTCTACCAGGGAAAGAAATGTGAAACAGGAAGACGGGAAGAAAAGAAATAACGAAGACGAAGAAGGGAAACTTACAGAAGGTAGAGATGAGCGTAAAAAGAAAACGCGAGGCAAATCACCGCGATATAAGCTACGGACGTCAAATTCAAGTTCAAAATGTTTAATAGATTAGAAAGTGAAAAGACGCCAATTTTGAAAAGGGGAAGGCCAGATGACAGACTCATAGGAAGAGATGTAATGAAATGACTACAATCGGTTTACCTATAATGGGCAAGCCAATGACAACACGACAGCTAGAGAGAATAAAAATTAACGGACCAAAAATACACGTAAAGCAAGAACTATAAACGGAACGACGCGCATGAGGAATGAAAAATGAGACCCACACGTGTGTGTGTTCGCAACAAAATAAGGTGACACTAAGACGAAATGGAATTTCCAAGGAGCGTGTCAGCGACCCCAAAAAATGAGGCAATGATGGTACATCGTTTCATTATTTAAAAAAATAAATGACTTTTTCCTGCACAACAATTAATATTTTGCAGGATACAAAAAGAGCTTGCATTGCTAAAAGTGAACCAAAGATAGCCGCTCTCCCAAAACTAGACGCGTACTGAGAGCATTCATCACACTTCGATGAGCATCGCCGAAGAGTAATGGGCGGAAAATGAACATGTAAAAAATACTCTTTGCCGCATGGACAAAGGAAGCCCTACTCAGGGCTCGCGAAAAGTGATAGAAACGCATAAACGAGTTATGGGCTGAAGTTGCAAGACATTTCAAGAACGGGGCCAACACCTTAAGAACGGGGATTAGCACCTCAAGAACGGGGATCGTCACTTCAAATACAGGGTCATCACCTCAAGAACGAGGCCAACACCCCAAGAACGGGAGAGATCATCATGTTGACTAGTTAACATGAGCGAATGAAAGGGGTTCAGATCGGCAGTCAAGTGGTTGTGATTGATTTGGTAAGTTGAAATGACATGGATGAGACAGATTGACAGGCCATCAAGTGGTTGTGTTTGATTGGCTCGAAACCACAAGAAATCATCAAGTGGATGTGACTGATTAGCGACTGAGAGAGATAGATGAGAAACAAGAAAGGGATGGGCCCATACCTAGCAGAGTGATCCTCACGAACGGGTGTAATCCCTATACATAATGAGTGCCTCCTTTTATATTGTTATTTTGATCACACTCATGCAATTTTGGGAAGCCTATATAAGGCTAATGTATTAAACGAAAAAAAAAAGACATGGAATATAAAAAAAAATAACTTAGAGTATTTACTCATTACATTCTCGTATTCTTAAACTCTCTCATTAATACTTATATAAAATATCATTATCGAGATTTTTTCAGTTAACAGCAAAAAATCCTTTACAAGGACAATTGGGCAAATTTTATTACTGCTTTTGCTATTGTAGTGTGGCAAATTCTATTCACAAGCTATATTGAGTTAGTTAGGCACCCTATAGACTCGAAGGAAGTAGGAGGAAGAAAGGATCACGAAATGAGCTTTAAACACTAAAAAGTTATGGAACACATCTCTATATATGTACTTCTAGTAGGTAATTAAATAACTAACAAGTTCCAAAATGATTAAGTGAAGTGACCAATCATTTATAGAGAGATATTTTATGACTCATTAAAATGATTTGATAAATTAATTTATAAATAATTAACACGTCGCTTAATCATTTAAAATTTGATGAATTACTCATTTCTAAATGTATAACTTTTGAGTGTTTGAGTTAGCTCCTTATAATGTAGAAAGAAATGTTAAAATAAAAAATGTTTAATATATTATCGATTTGTTTTTGTTATTTATGGGATGTAATATATTTTCATTATAAATATTAACAATTGTCTTCTACAAATATAATTTTTAGTATAATACTAACGTCTTTCAATAATATTTTTTCCTTATAAAACAAACGGTTGTCTGCAACCTGAAACACGACCCTTTCATCCCTGAGTCTTCTTTTGTCCCTGCCTGAGCAATGGTTCGTCTCAACCACACGAAGCACATCGTCTAGGCCACGCGTTCCAGCTGTGCAATCAACACTATGAAAGACATAGATCTGGTGAATGGTAATTATATTGTTGTGGGTAGTGGGGGTCTGATAGTCAAGGATGATGGAGATCAGATATGCTATTTTTTAAGCTTTTTATTGATGTCATTTATTATGTATGATTGTATAAGTGGTCTATTTTTAATGAAATCCCCCTTTTTTTTAGAAATCATAGTAGATAGTACTCTTTTAGCAGCAAGTTATAAAATTAGTCAAATGTCTCAAAGCTATGAAACTGTTTTAAACGTACGGTTTGTTTTGCATGAACTACTTTTATAGTAATTTATACTTTGGACACTCTATCTAGAGCTAAATACAACTTACCTCTACCAACTTTTTCATACAGTCAAAACACACTCATAAACTTTTAATTTAGTCCATTATACCCTTTGACTATGGCAACAGTGTTGTCGTTGATTGGAGAGAGAACGATATTCCCTTACAACTTGATGAGTGTTATAATTGTTTGTTGAAGTAGAGCTAGTTGATATGGAGAGGTTAGTCAGCACCTTGAGTAGGCTGCTGAGTAGGATTAATTTACTGACTAGGATAAGTTTCCATCTTAACACCGAGTCAATCTCCATGCCGTAAATTTTTTAACGGCATGAAAGTCGGGATAAATTTTTTACCGTTGGATCTGGTCAGGATAATTTCAGCCACTGGTTTAAAATTTTCCTCTTTTCTTTACAAGCGGTTCAACCGGTCACAATTTGCTCTCTCTTCTTCGAACAGAACATCTCATTCTCTCTCGAAAACACGAGCTCCATCTTTATTCTCCATTCTTCCTCTCATCATGTCTTCAATCGAGCACTTTTTACACTTTGCAACCTTCTCCTTCGACTTCAACCCAAGACCCAGACGAACTCAGCTTCTCCTCCCGCGAATGACCAAAATCTAGGGCCCGTGAGGATCAATTTCTCCTTCGACCAAAACCAGGGCATGCGAAATCAGAAATCTCATAAGCTTCCCCTTCTCCTTCGACTTCAACCTAAAAGCTAGGGCATACACACACACACACTCTCTCTCTCTCTCCCTCCCCCCCTCCCCTCTCTCTCTCGCTGTTGTGCACCGTCATGTTCCACGCAAAGCTCCCATTGAAGGTGTCTGAAGCTCGCGTAACTCCCCGTGAAAATAGGTGAGCTCGACCCTATTTTCTCTAAGCTCTCAAGATTTTACTTAAATATTTTTTGTGATTTTGGTTGTAGATCTGGAATTTTCTATGATTATGGTTGTAGATCTAGATTTTTTTGTGATTTTAGTTGTAGATCTAGAATTTCTCTGATTTTGGTTGTAGATTTGGCATTTTCTGTGATTTTGGTTGTATATCTGAAATTTTCTGTGATTTTTTGGATTTTCTTTGAGGGGATGGATTTAAAAATAGATGACTTTGTAGATCTACCATTTTGGATTATGTTTCATACACTTAATCTTTAAAAACGGGGTTCTCGAGATTTTTTGGTGATTGGTTTGGATTTTCTTTTGGATTCTATTTCAAATTGAAAATTCGATAACTTTTATAGAGAAAAAATGCTGAGATGTTCCAGCTCCCTCTCGGTGGTGACAGATTCCAGTAGGTGCTATTTGGTCCCCCAAACTCCCATCCATGACCAGTATGATCATATGACAGTTTTCTACTTAGTTTTTGGAAGTTTTCTAGAGTAATTAACTGAAATATTGAATTTCATGTAGCTTTTATTTAAGCTAATAGAAACATTCAAGTTTTAGATCCATAATTATCTAAATATTATTTTATTCAAGATTTGATTATGTCTCTGTAATTGCCGTAAACACGTCTTTTGAGAAAATTCCTTGGACATGATGCAGTGATTGTTGTTGGGTATCCCCTTGGAGGAGACACTATCTCAATAACTAAAGGGGTTGTATCATGTATAGAGGTATGGTTCCTATGGTTATGCTTATGGTTTTTTGGCTGTATCTTGTTTTCTTTGTTTTTGTATTCTTTTACACATTAGTCAGATGGATTTCTATATTTTGGTAAGCTTCAATTTGGATTTTTCATGAGGATACCTTTAATATATATATTTATTATTTTCTAAGGATTTTAATTGCAATCTAGGTCATGGACATGCTAGGACCCAGTCTTTGGGACATTTGGAATACACATGGCTTGTAGTAAGAAAAACAATGTTTCTTTGTTCATCTTCTAGCCATTTTTTCTATGCATTTAAACTTGATTTAATCCATTTTAGTATGTTCATGTTTGCTAACAGGATGCCACCAAGGTATGGTAGTTTGCATTGTAGTGGAGGCATTTCAATCCTTGAGAAGGTTCACTTAAAAGGGTATTTTTTTGTTATCTTCTAGCCTTCTATGTATTCACTTTCTTGAAGTAACAGTTAGTTTCTACTGTAAATGATGATGTTTCTCCTTAAATAGGTTTGTGCATGGAGGTGTGAAGCCATAAAGATTTTTACTTGGTCAAGTTGGGATAGCATATGAAAAAAAGGCTATATCTTATAGATTTGAGATTATGTGTGTTATCTAATTAAGTCATCGTTAAGGTTCTACATATTTTTCATGCATCATTTATAACAACTTATTTTATGAATACAACCTTTACTTTCTGTGAATTACGGAAACCATTATAAATGGCATGGATCCATGATGTGCATCTTGTATGCGTGGTTATTTGCTATCTACAATTTATTTCTTCTTAAATGGTTTTAAGTTGCTTATTGATAAAAAACTAACACAAAGAATTTCTTTATGTCTATTTGCGAGTACTTGAACCCAGTTTAGCTTTGTTGCTTAATTTTGTTGATTGTATATTGGTTTATTTCTAGTTCATAGTTTCTAGTTTTCTATTTTATTAGTTTCTAGTTTGTCACTCTCCTGAGCGGTTGCACCTAGGAATTATTTCCCTTGTGTATCTGTCTTTTCTTTGGTTACCTTTAACCAAAAAACTTCATGAGTACTAATCGTAAGGCATATGAAACATAATGAAAGGCCATTTTCCTTTGTATCTCTAAGATTTTGATGTTGATCTCATGTGAGTTGTCTCTGTTCTGAACCTTTTGTTCACCAAGTTTTATATGAATTGTGCCTTTACTTTCAAATATTATAACTGCTCTACTTGTCTTGCACCACAGATTATGTACATGTGATGTAGGTTTAGATCTATATAATCATTAGTATAATCAAAAGTACATTACAACCTATGGGAATTATACAGCCTGTAGGAATTATTCAACATCCGTGCACTTGCCATTAAAATCGATTGTCCCTTTTTGTTATTCTTCTTGACTATATGGTTTTCTATTGCCTCACTGATGTTAGAAATTTTTTTTGAAACAGAGGGAGGACGAGTTTTGCTATTGGTGCTTGTTTGGATTACAACAAAAGCAGGCAAGAAGGAAAGGCAAACCTACTCTATCAAAAGTAGGCCTTTCTTTGTTTCTTTTTGCCCCTAGTCTTACATGCATTTAGTATTTGGATACATATATAGTTACTTTGTTTAGTCTCCTAGAATTTTGTGTGTGCGCGTGTGTGATATATTGAAATATCTCCAGTTCTTTCAATATTGGAGGTTTGTATATTAGTTTTGCATTATCTAATCCTTGCTTGATTTGTCACTACTGGTATGCTTATTATCCATATGTTGTACACTTGATTTGTCACTGTCAGCATGCTTAAATTTGCATTATTGTAGTCTACTTGGATTCTGAATCGAGATCTTATTATTTATCTTGTTATTTATCTTTAAGGAGATTACATATCAGAGATGGAAAATGCATTGCAACACGATCTTGAGGGCACAAACGATGCAGCTAAAGCAAATTAAAAAGTACCAGGATTAATGATCATTGAAGAAGCATCTAGACAAATATAGTCCAGCAAAGGAAGCAATTCTTGATCCATTCATTAGCGACTTAATAGTTAAAGAACTAGATTGAGTTTAGAATAGAAGGGATTTGTGACGAAAAAAAAATATGCATATGTAGTTATATCAATCAATGATATGCTTTTTTTGGTAAAGAGTTGTTATTTCATAAAGATTTACAATGAAATTAATACGTGAAAATGATCAAGTATATAAAGATTTATATAAAGATTTACAATGAGATTAAAGGTTGAAAAATGATCAAGTGTAAAATAAAGTGGTGATTGGGAGGGAGAATGGTGCAAAAGGCTAACTTGTGAAAATGATTAAGTACATGAAAATAGTTGAGTTCCATGAAAATGGTAAAATAGAGAAAATTCTTAAGTGCATGAAAATATGGCTAAGTGATAGAAAATGTGTAAAAATGACCAAGTGTGTGAATATATAATTTATCGACCACGATAAAGTATGTGAAAATGTCTAAGTGTATGAAATTACCAAATTTGTGAAAATGATTAAGTGTGTCAAAATGACTAAGTGTATGAAAATGTTTAACTGTGTGAAATTGGCTAAGTTAAAAAATTACTAAGTGTGTGAAAATAACACTTAGCAATTGGTACCACTAAACTAGCATTTGAAAATAAAGAAATAACCAAGTGTGTTAAATGATTAAGTTGCAAAATAGGCTAAGTTGTGAAAATAACTAAGCACATGAAAATGACCAAGTATGTTAAAATGGTTAAGGATATGAAAGTGGTTAAATGTACAAAAAATAACCAAGTGTGTGAAAATGGTTAAGTGTGAAAATAAGAAAGTTTATAAAAATGGCTAAGTGTTTAAAAACGACTAAGTGTGTGAAATGGTTAAGTGTGAAAATAAGCAGATTTGTGAAAATGAGGAAGTTTTGAAAATGATTAAGTATAAGAAAATTGTTAAGTGTGTGAAAATGTCTAATTATGAACATAGCTAAGTGTGTATAAAAATTGTTAAGAATCAAACGCCATAATCGGGACCTAAACGTCATCAGTACATGACGATTCACCTACAATGACTGACATTTGGGGCCTGCTAGACACGTTTGAGCCCCAAACGCCATGGTATAATGTGTTTGGCTCATTCCCAGTGGCATGGGTCAAACGCCTGTGTGTCTAGTATTTGGGGCCCAAACGCCACCAACAGGCCTCAAACACCAATCATGGCTGGCGATTCTCCTACCATGATTGGCGTTTGGGGCCTGCTGGTGGCGTTTGGGGCCTGCTGGTGGCGTTTGGGCCCCCAAACTCCAGACACACTGGCGTTTGGCCTAATACTCCCTATTGAATCGTGGCACGTGTAGGTCGACTTCCGAAGGACATAACTTTTGACTCGGGTGAAATCACGTGGCCCGTAAGATATCAAATCGAAGCTTATTTAGAGATCTACATGCATGATGAGATTTTCCCAATGCGGCCCATTTTCACATTCAAAAATAATGTTTTAAGTACTTTCGGAGGTCTGGAAGATGTTTCGGTCTTAATTTTAGGCTTTCTTGTAATTTTCATCTCTTTTAAATTAAAACGTAAATAGGTTGCTATCCAAATTTTATGGGGTTATAATTTATAAAATTAAAGGTTAAAATTTTACATTTTAATATTCAATTTCAAACTTTTATCAGATATGTTTGATTTATAGATAGAATCTGACCTTGAGGGTTATACTTGTTCGTCAAATTGATAAATAGGTTTCACTATAATTATATATGGTGAAAACTCATCTCGCTCGATACTTGTCACAAAATCACAACAACATTATCAATGACAACTTTTAACGAGTTTATGAATAAGTGTTCAATTGTATCAAGAATCCTTACTTAATCCAATCTAATTTCACATAATAAGTGAGTATCATGAATGTTTTCTTTGAAATAAAAAGCTTTTTCTATTTTTATCAATGATTTTTCCGGTGTACGGTAAATAATTACAAAAATATCAATTTTAAGGAAAATTATGAAGAATGGCGATAATAGCCATATAAATGGTGATTAGGAGCAAAAAAGTGGTGATTAGGAGGGAGACTGACGATCACCTATTTGTACATGGGTTTGAGGACTTAAACAGGTGATTAGAGGCATAAAATTAGTGTTTGGCTTTGACGATGCAATAAACACCTTCAGGATGGCGTTTAGGGGTAAAAAAAAGTGATTTGCTTATTAGGTATGGCGATTATGTTGTCCGTATTTGATGAACCCCTTCAATAATTATTATTTTATATATTTGGTGAACCTCAGTATATAATTAGTAAACCACATTACATATTTGATGAACCTATTCAAATATTATTAATTTTTTACATATTTAGTGAACCTCATTACATAGTGAGATACAAATGGAATCTTAGGGTTCACCAAAATATTTCACGTACAAAATTAATAATTTTTGAAGAGTTTCACCCAAATATTTTATGTACAAAATCAACAATTCTTCGAGGGGTTCACCAAAATATTTCACGTACAAAATTAATCATTCTTCGAGGGGTTCACCAAAATATTTCACGTACAAAAAGTTAATAATTCTTGGAGGGGTTCACTAAAATATTTCACGTACAAAATTAATAATTCTTGGAGGGGTTCACTAAAATATTTCAAGTACAAAATTAATAAATATTTCACGTACAAAATTAATAATTCTTAAAGGGGTTCACCAAAATATTTCATGTACAAAATCAATAATTCTTGGAGGAGTTCACCAAAATATTTCATATACAAAATTAATAATTCTTGGAACGGTTCACCAAAATATTTCACGTACAAAATCTATAATTCTTGGAGGGGTTCACCAAAATATTTCACGTACAAAATTAATAAATATTTCATGTACAAAATTAATAATTCCTAGAGGATTCACCAAAATATTTTATGTACAAAATCAATAAATTTTGGAGGGTTTCACCAAAATATTTCACGTACAAAATTAATAATTTTTTAAGGGATTCACCAAACTATTTCACGTACAAATTAATAATTCTTGGAACGATTTACCAAAATATTTCACGTACAAAATTAATAAATATTTCACGAGCAAAATTAATAATTCTTAGAGGGGTTCACCAAAATATTTCACGTAGAAAATCAATATTCTTCGAGGGGTTCACCAAAATATTTCACGTACAAAATCAATCATTCTTCGAGGAGTTCACCAACATATTTCACGTACAAAGTTAATCATTCTTCGAGGTGTTATGAATTAAAATGAGTGGGGAAAGATTATTTTACTTGATACTTGTTGTAAAATGACAACAACATAATCAAGAATAGATTTTAACCATCATAAAAAGGTACTAAAAACATTGTATTGATGCAAAATCACCGAAAAAATAACAAAACCGCCAAAAAAGAAAAATCAATGCCATGAACCGCCGGTATTGGGAAACAAACCGTCGGTATTGGACACCAAAACCGCTGGTATTAAGCCCAGATTTGCCGGTATTGGTTAGAGAAGCCGCCGAGATAGATTGGTTAATCCTAGTACGTAATTGGTGAACCCCACTACATAATTGGTGAACCGCAGTACGTATTTGGTGAACCTTTCTAAGAATTATTAATGTGTACTTATTTGGTGAACCCCACTACGTAATTGATGAACCTCACTATGTAATCGGTGAACCCCTCTAAGAAGTATTCTTTTGTACATATTTGGTGAACCTCACTACGTAATTAGTGATCCCCACTATGTAATTGGTGAACCCTGGTATGTAATTGGTGAACCCCTCCAAAAATTATTCTTTTGTACGTATTTGATGAACCCCACTACATAATTAGTGAACCCCTCCAAGAATTATTTTTTGTACGTATTTGGTGAACCTCACTAATTAATTGGTGAGCCCCTCTAAGAATTATTCTTTTGTATGTATTTGGTGAGCTCCACTTCGTAATTGGTGAACCCCAGTAAGTAACTAGTGAACCTTTCTAAAAATTATTCTTTTGTACGTATTTGGTGAACCCCACTACGTAATTGGTGAACCCCTCCAAGAATTATTCTTTTGTCATCCTACTACGTAATTGGTGAACCCCTCCAAGAATTATTCTTTTGTACGTATTTGGTGAACCCCGCTACGTAATTGATAAATTTCACTACATAATTAGTTAACCCCAGTACATATTTGGTGAACAAAAAAAATATGCTACCTGCTGGGCTTTGTGTGGCACAGATTACTCCAAATGTAATCTAAGGGCCACAAAAGTCAAGCATGGATGCCAGGAATTTCTTCCCGGCATCATAAAAGTTTCCCCTAACACCTATCATCAGAAGTTAACACCACTTGTCTTCTTCTTTTCTCCTCCTACCTCCCTCCACTAATTTTCTTATTCTTCTCCCCATTTACGCCATAATGGCAAGCAATATGAAAAATCAAAGCAAAATCGCAGGGACAACTCCAAAACAAGCTTGGCACCGTGGGTTATAAAATAGGAACTTTTGCTAAACTAGACGCCATACACTAAGCATTTTATAGAAATAGATCCATACATTCATTTTTGCTTCCCCTTGCCCCTCGTCCACCTTCCATTCAAAATGCACTTATGAAGTTACATGTTTACCCTTCACCTCATTTCTCCTTCTTTATTTTTCATTTTTCCACTTCTTCTTTGTTTTCTTCTACGTTTTCTTCTTCGTTTTCTTCTCCGTTTTCTTCTTCTTCATCTTTTTACTTTTTCATGCAACAAAAAAATATTTATTTATTTTCTTCTTCATGTTCATCAATTTTTTGAGAATATTGATTTATTTTCTTTTTTCTGAAATTGGAGTTTTGCCAATTTTTATAGATCAGAAGCATATCTAGCCACAAACTAGATATAAAAAATGGGGTTTTACCCATTTTTATACATCTGAACTAGAAGATTTGACCACAAACTAGATCTGGGTCAGATCTGAAAATGTGTTTTTGCCTATTTTTATAGATCTGAACCATATCTGGCCACAAACATCGTGTAACCATCGAATAGTCTATACGATGGGGACACTGACATCGTGTTGCCATTGTATAGTATACACGATGGGTATACTGGCATCATATAGCTATCGTATAGTCATCGTGTAATCTACACGATGTGTACACTAGCTACGTGTAGACTACGTGTATACTTCACGATGACTACACTAGCATCGTGTAGTCTACATGATGGGTACACTGGCATTGTGTTGCCATCGTATAATATACATGATGAGTACATTGACATCGTGTAGCCATCATGTAGTCTACATGATGTGTACACTGTCATCGTGTAGAATACATGTATATTACATGATGACTACACTGACATCGTGTAGTCTACACGATGGGTACACTGAAATCGTGTAGCCATCGTATAGTCTATACGATGGCTACACTGGCATCGTGTTGCTATTATGTAGTGTACACGATGGGTACACTGGCGTCATGTAATCATCGTGTAAACTACACGATGGCTACACTGGCGTCGTGTATACTATGTGTACACTAGACAATGTCAACACGATGCTAATGTGCCCAACGTGTAGACTACACAATGGCTACACGATGTCAGTGTACCCATCGTGTAGACTACATGATGTCTTCATTGACGTCGTGTAGACTACGTGTACACTACACAATGAGTATACTAGCGTCATGTAGCCATCGTATAGTCTACGCGATGAGTACACTAGCATCGTGTATACTACATGATGACTACACTGGCCTCGTGTAGACATTGTGTAGTCTACACGATGGGCACACTGACATCGTGTAGTCTACTCGATGGGCACACTGACATCGTGTAGTCTACACGATGAGTACACTGACATCATGTTGTCATTGTGTAGTGTACGTGATGGGTACATTGGCGTCGTGTAGACTATATGATGGCTACACTAGCTTCGTGTAGGCTATGTGTACACTACACGATGGTAACACGATGCCAATGAACCCATCGTGTAGACTACACGATGTCTACACTGGCGTCATGTAGACTACGTGTACACTACAGGATGGCTACACTGGCATCGTGTAGTCTACACAATGAGTACACTAGCATTTTGTATACATCGTGTAGACTACACGATGCGTACACTAGCGCCGTGTAGACTACGTGTATACTTCACGATGACTACACTAGCATTGTGTAGTCTACACGATGGGTACATTAACATTGTGTGATCTACACGATGGGTACACTGACATTGTATAGTCTACATGATGGGTACACTGAAATCGTGTTTCCATCGTATAGTGTACAAGATGGGTACACTGGCATCGTATAGCCATCAAGTAGTTATCGTATAGTCTACATGATGTGTACACTAGCGTCGTGTAGACTATATATATACTACATGATGACTACACTGGTGGATGGCTACACTAGCGACGTGTAGACTACACTATGGCTACACTAGCGTCGTGTAGTCTACACGATGTGTACGCTAGCGTTGTGGACTACGTGTATACTACACGATGACTACACTGGCATCATGTAAACATCGCGTTGTCTACACGATTGGTACACTGACATCGTGTAGACATCGTGTAGTCTACACGATTGATACACTGACATCGTGTAGACATCGTGTAGTGTACACGATGGGTACACAGATATCGTGTAGTCTACACGATGGGTACACTAGCATTGTGTAGACTACATGTACACTACACAATGGCTACACGATGCCAGTGTAGACTACGTGTACACTACTCATGTAGTCATCGTGTACACTACACGATGACTACATGATGCCAGTGTAGACTACGTGTACACTACACGATGTCAGTGTACCCATCGTGTAGACTACACGATGCCAGTGTACCCATCGTGTAGACTACACGATGCCAGTGTAGTCATCATGTAGTATACACGACGTCGGCGTATCTCATCGTGTAAATTACACCATGGTTACACTATGTTTATGGCTAGATATGGTTCAGATCTGTAAAAATAGGCAAAAACTCATTTTTAGATCTGACCCAGATCTGGTTTATCGTCAAATCTTCTGGTTCAGATCTGTAAAAATGGGCAAAAACTCATTTTTTAGATCTGGCTTGTGGTTAGATATGGTTCAGATCTGTAAAAATAAAGTAAAAACCCATTTTCAGAAAAAAGAAAATAAATAAATATTTTCAGAAAATTCATGAACATTAAGAAGAAAATAAATAAATATTTTGCTGTTGCAAGAAGAAGTAAGAAGGTGAAGAAGAAAACGAAGAAGAAAGCATAGAAGAAACGAAGAAGAAGTGGAAAAATGAAAAACAAAGAAGGAGAAATGAGGTGAAGGGTAAACATGTAACTTCATAAGTGTATTTTGAGTGGAAGGTGAGTCAGGGGCCAGGAGAAGCAAAAATTAGTGTGAGTCTATTTTTACAAAATAGTTAGTGTAGGGGTCTAGTTTAGTAAAAAATCCTATAAAAGACCCCATAATTTTCATTTTCGCAGAAGAAATAAGTCATCTCATAGATAAATTTCATCTCCAAAACTCATAGTTGATAAATCCATTCATTTGAACGGAAAAAATTAAGGGAGAACTGTAAAAATGGTCTATTTCTTAGTTCAAGTTACAAAAATGTCCAGAATTTTTTTTACAAAAATGGCCACAATATGATAAATAATTTATTTACCATTGTGTAATTTGGCAAATAAAGTATCTATCACCATCATATTTCGGTCATTTTTACAACTTCACCCTGAAACCTGCATTTTCCTGTTATTTCCTAAAAAATTAATCATATCAAATATGCATTTTCTTATCCAAAACCATAGTTGATAAATCAACTCAAAGATACAATATCTATCCAAAACCAGTTGGTAAATTCACTATATTCCGCCGAAATAGCGGCAGCCAACGGATAATCATGGTTCCGGTCATAATTTTAGTAAATTACAACCAAAATTGGGTATTCCAACAGAAATTTGGCTCAAAATCAGTGAAATCACATGATCTTTATAAATATTATTATTTAAAATATATTTTGATATATAAATATTTATTTAAAACATATTTTGATATACGCATATGTGAAGACACTTCTGATAAAATATATGTTCTAATATGTGATTAATTACTTTTACATACATATAAATATATGTAAATATTTTTTAAGAAAACATTTAGAATGAACTAAATTTTTGTTTTATTCCTTTCCCTTATTATTTATAGCAGATCTTCAATTTGGGTGTTCACTGATTTCCGATGTGGGATTGAGTTTTTTTTTTTGAAGTGGGGTTTAAGATGGTACTCATGTGGGATTTTTTTTTCTGCCAAGAAGAAACTATATTAAGCACCAACAGATTCCACAATCTGTCCCGTAGCTCCTAACACAGCCAATACATGTGCCAGCAATTGTTTTCCCTAGAAGTACAAATAAAATCAGTAGACTCATAGAATGCCGAAGATACAAAATATCATGAATAGGAGAAATGAGAGTTCCATCCTTGCTGCAATGACCATTAATCATATTAATCAAATTGAGAGCATCCGATAAATAGAAATTGCGGAATGACACCAGATTCGGCACTCTTCTAAAGCCCACACCATAGCCAAAGCTTCACCAACAACAGCATTCACAAAGAATCCATTCTTTGAAAACTTGCAGCAATAACTAAATTAGAAGAATTGAGCAAACACCAGCCAATGCCGCATGTGTTAGAAGAAGAAAACCAAGCCGCAGCCGTATAAATTTTCCAAGATGAATGGGAATTATCTTGGTTGTTCAGCTCGGGAAGATGCAGACTAGCAGACCGACTCGAATCTGTAGAGATGGTTCAGCTAGGGTGTGATCCAAACCAACCTCAAGAACATCTCTCGCTATTTGTTTCAAAATATCATAAGGAGAAGTCTCAACACCATTGAACGCTCTACTGTTCCTTGCTTTCCAGATTCGCCAAAGCCCCGTAATGATCCATTTTAACCAAATGATTTTGATCAAGGGGCGTATGATGATGCAATCCGTAGTTGATTGGGCAAAAGGGCATTTAAAGAAAAGATTAGTACAACTTTCAATCTCTTTTAGACAGAATGTGCAGTAAGGCGATAGGTTCATCCCCCTATGTATTAAATTACCTTTGACGGCAATGTAGTTGTTCATTATTTTCCAGTTGAAGGATTTGAGCTTAGGACGGATCTTCAGCTTGCACAGACCTGCCCAAACAGAGTTTATATTATTAGTTGAGCTAGATAAGCCCTCCGGATTTTCACCAATAACACGATTTCCCCTTAAGTCACAAGCTAAATGATAGCCTGACTTAACCAAAAAATGTCCAGACTTGGTGAAAAACCAAGAAATGTTTATTAACATCCCACCCATTCCTATCATGGAGCAGAAGTTCCTTAACAAGAAAAAACTCATTTCTTTTAGGAGTAAGAACCTTGACGGGCGAGGCAACCAAGGATCTTCAAACTGAGTTACCATTGCCAATAATCCAATACACTCCATGAGCCAAGATCTTTCTACCCTCCAATATGCTTCTCCAACCTTGAGGGGGTTTATACCCAGCTTGGCAGCCATGAAGTTTTCATTTTTAAAATACTTGCTTTTAAGAAAATTGAAAAGGAGAGGGGCTTGGCGTTAATAATCTCCATCCTTGCTTGGCAAGCATAGCCAAGTTAAAGAGAGCAAGATCTCTAAATACCAATCCTCCCTTCTACTTAGACCGAGCCATTGATTCTCAATTACACCAATGAATGCCCGCCTTTTTGGATGTGTTACTCCACCAATAATTATAAATATTTGTGCATAAATCTTGACATAAGGAAATGGGAACCTTAAAGCAAGATATAACATAATTACGAATGGCTAAGGCAACTGCTTTTATCAAAATCTCATTACCCGCTGAAGAGAGATATCTTTCTGACCATCTAGTAATTCTTTTCATCGTCTTGTCAATGATATCTTTGAAAATTTCTTTCTTAGATAGGTTAAATTATGATATTATGCCCAAGTATTTGCCAATGGAACTGCTCCTCTTAATTCCTATCAGATTAGCCAAGTCAGTGCTAATATAGGAAGGAGTATTAGTGCTAAAGAACAAAGCACTCTTCTCATAATTTATCTCTTGACCTTAAGAAATTTCTATCAGCTTTGCAAAAAAAAAAAAATAGAGCATCATCAGCAAAGAAAATATGAGAAATAGATATATCTCCCTTGGTTGCCTGAAAGCCGCTTAAATTCTTTCTAGATTCCGCTTGAATGAACATAGTAGATAAACATTCGACACAAATAATAAATAAGTAAGGGGAAAGAGGATCACCTTGTCGAATTCCACGACTAGGTTGGATAATGCTTCATGTTTCTCCATTGATGACCATTATGTATGTAACTGAAGAAAGACACGCGTATATCCATTCACACCACTTTTATGGGAAGCCTAACCTATGAAGAGTCTTTCTCACAAAGCGCAATTCAAGTCTATGGTAAGCCTTTGACATATCAACCTTAATGGTTATCTCTCATTTCTTACCAATCTTATGGGTCCTTAGAGAGTTCAATATCTCATGTGTGATAAGAATGGTGTCCCTGATAAATCTACCATGAACGAGGCCATTTTGATAGGGCTCAATTATCTTGTTAAGCATCAATTCAAGTCCGTTCGAAAGCACCTATGAAATAATCTTGTACGAGACATTACATAAATTGATTGGCCTGAATTGAGTCATGTCTCTCAGGTTTTAGGATTTAGGAATTAACACAATGTGAGTAAGATTTATACCATGAGGCAACACTCATGTCTTGAAGAAATCGGATACCGTAATGATCACTTCATTCTTAACAAGACCACAACATTGGTGATAGAAGGCGCCAACATTGGTGATAGAAGGCCGCGGAAAGCCATATGGTCCAGGGGATTTTGTTGGAGAAAGATAAAAAACCACCTTCATAATTTCCTCTTCTGTGACTGTTTTTGTTAATAGCTCTTTGTCCTCATCCTAAAGCTTCGGGTCTAAGTCATTGAAAGCTTCTGTTAGTGCCTCCATTCCTGGGTTGGATGATGTAAAATAATTTTTGAAGTATTCCTCAACTATGCTTCTTATCTTCTTCCCATTTGTTATCCAAACACCAGCCTCATCTTCCAAACCTAGAATCTTGTTCATTCTCCTTCTGTTGGACACTCTCGTGTGAAAGAATTTAGTGTTACGATCCCCTTGCATTAGCCACTCAGCACGAGCTCTATCCCGCCAATATTTTTCCTTTTCCTCCATTGCCTTTTGAAGTTGCTCTTCTAATTCTTTAATAGAGTCCATATTAATCTCGTCACTGCTGTACAACTCCTCCAAACATTGTTTAGGAGACTATCAATGTTTTAGAATTTTCTAATGGAGTCTGATGCCACCATCGAACAAGTTTAGTCTTTAAAGAACTAAGTTTGTCCAGAAGGAGGGAGCTCACTGTTCCAATTATTTTGAATCACTTCTCCACAATCATCCATCTACGATCATATCTAAAAATAGGTTTTAGTTTCCTCATTTCCTTAGAAGTTACAAATAAGATTGTTGAATGGTCTGAGCCTGGACGTGGGCAATGATAAAGTCGTGCGGCACTATATTCTAATAGCTAATCTATCGAGACTAAACATCTATCTAGTCTTTCTTTTATGGCTCGTTACATGCTCTTCTGTTGCTCCATGTTGTTATGCAACGATGGCTAAATGAGGGTTAAACTGCACGGGCTAACAAGCAGAACAAGAGAGGGAGAAGTGAAGATAGGGAGAAATCAACACCAATGCTTATACCGGTTCAGTTCCAGAAAGAACCTACATCTAGTTGCTAGAGATGGCAATTCTACTAGGCTTAAAGTCCAACAATTACAAAGAGATACAAAAGCAACTAAGATTACAGAGGTACAGAAACAATTTCTCTCACACTCAGGTTCGAGAAACCCAGGTAAGAACCCTCTCTCTCCCGAAGCTTTTCATGAGTTATAGATTTTTCCATTCTACTCTATTCTTGCTGCGTTTCTTTGATCTGCTTTCGATGGGAACAGAATCACTTTTCCTTTTCAGATTCTGTTTCCAAGTGGATATTTATATGTATGGGTGGCGTGCTGCATATGTGTTGATCGATTAGTTTTCTAGTAGCCTTAACTACCTTTTTAATCATTACATTGAGGTTGTCAAAGTCTAATTAAGCTAGAAAACTAACTGAATTTGATACACTT
Organism: Datisca glomerata; assembly: GCA_003255025.1. Lineage (NCBI taxonomy): Eukaryota > Viridiplantae > Streptophyta > Magnoliopsida > Cucurbitales > Datiscaceae > Datisca > Datisca glomerata. The sequence goes on along the minus strand of QANY01013712.1, from coordinate 188,823 downwards.
CTTACTAAATCTCCACCTTGGATCAAACTTCATATAGGACCTCCCAAACCCTAGAATTCTCTAGCTGTTCTTCATATCTTAGTCTGAAAAGGTACTCACATTTATCAAGTTTAGGCAATGATCAAACTTGATAGATGTGATAGGTTTTGTTATCATGTAAGTAGGATTGTGATCTGTGTGAATCTTCTTCACGATCACTTTCCCTTCTAAAACAACTTCTCTGATGAAGTGCAATCTTATATCTATATGTTTAGTTCTTTCATGATGCATTTGGTTCTTTGTCATGTGAATAGCACTTTGGTTGTCACAGTATATTGTTATATTGTTCTGTTCAATACCCAACTCTTCAGCTATCCCTTTTAACCACAAAGCTTCCTTAACTGCTTCAGTTACTGCAATGTACTTAGCTTCTGTTGTAAATAGGGCCACAACAGGTTGAAGAGTTGCTTTCTAGCTCATAATGCACCCCAAAATAGTAAACACATATCATGTCAGAATCAACATACCCTTTTATGACATCTTCCACAGAATCTGCCTTTTGAAACACCAAACCTTGCCTAGGGGTTCCTCTCAAATATCTAAGAACCCATTTGACTGCCTCACAGTATTTTTTGCCTGGTTTTGCCATGAATCTGCTGACAAGGCTTGCTGCATAAGCCAAATCTGATCTTGTACAGACCATGGTGTACATAAGACTACCCACTGCACTTGCATAAGGGATTTTCTCCATATGTTGTTGTTCTTCATATGTCTTAGGAGATAGATCATAGGATAGCTTGAAATGAGTAGCAAGAGGAGTCTTAACAGGTTTTGAGTCTGGCATCTTATATTTCTTCAAAACTTTTAGAATACAATCCTCTTGGTGAACAAACATTCTGTTTCTCATCTTGTTCTACAAATATCCATTCCAAGTATCCTTTTTACTTCTCCTAAATCTTTAATCTCAAATTCCATATGAAGTAAGGCTTTAAGCTCTATAATCTCAGTCTTATTAGATGATGCAATGAGCATATCATCTACATACAGTGATAGAAATAATCTTGATCTGTCCTCAGTGTATTTACTGTAAAAATAGCTATCAAACATACTCCTTGATAACCCATTCTTGTCATAAATTCATCAATTTTAAGGTACCACTGTCTCGGACTCTGTTTCAAACCATAAAGAGACTTTTTTAGAAGATATGCCTTCTTTTATTCTCCTCTCTTTATGAAGCCATCAGGTTGTGCCATATAGATCCTCTCCTCTAAATTTCCATGTAAAAGGTTGTTTTTACATCCATTTGTTCTAGTTCTAAACCATATTGAGTGACAAAAGCTAGAAGCAGTGTTATAGATATATGCTTGACCACTGGTGAATAGATTTCAGAATAATCTATGCCCTCCCTTTGGCTGAAACCTTTTTCTACCATTCTAGCTTTAAATCTAGGTTTCTCAGCTCTTAGAATTCCTTGTTTCACTTTGAAAATCCATTTATAGCCAACAATCTTCTCCCCATCAGGTTAATCAACAAGAATCCAGGTGTGATTCTTGTTTAAGGAGTTTATCTCCTCTTTGATTGCTTCAAGCCATTGATTTTTGTACTGGCTTCTCATAGCTTCTTGAAAGTTTCTGGGTTCATCTTCATTCAAACTTTTTACAGCTATGAGTGCAAAAGCAATAAGGTCTACATATCCATACCTTGTAGGTGGTCTGAGCTATTTTCTATTTTTGTCCCTGGCCAACTGATAATCTAACAAATCCTCATGTTCTTCATGTATTTCAAACTGTTCCTGATGCTCACCATTGGGTCCAAAATCACAGTCAACAGAGCCTGTAACATTAGACTTTTTCATGTTGTTTTGAAGCTCCACCTCAAGACCAATCTTACTAATCTTCTTAGATTCTTGTTGATATGCCACATCTGAGTTGGTCATATATATTTCATTCTCTCTAAATGTAACATCCCTGTTTATAAAGCTTTTGGACTTGTTTTGGTCAGAATACCACAGTTTGTAACCTTTCACCTTTTCTGGATAACCAACAAACATGCACTTTCTTGCCCTTGGGTCAAGTTTCCCTTCTTTGATATGTGCATATGTAGCACACCCAAAAACCTTTAAGTTTGATAGGTCTGGAGATGATCTAGACTAGATCTCTTCAGGTGTTTTGAATCCCAAAGTTGCTGAAGGACATCTCTGTTAATAAGATATGCAGCTGTGTTGGCAGCTTTTGCCCAAAACTTCTTGGGTAAATTTGCATGAGATAACATGCATCTTACTCTTTCTAGGTGAGTCCTATTCATCCTCTCAGCCAGCCCATTTTGTTGCGGGGTATGAGGTACTGTTTTGTGCCTCATAATGCCCTCATTCTTACAGAAATCATTGAATTCTTCATTCAAGTATTCCAGTCCATTATCAGTTCTCAATTTCTTCACTTTTCTTCCTACTTGCAACTTTATCATTCTTTTCTATTCTCTAAACTTTGGAAAATCTATGGTCTTTTATTTAAGGATGTAGATCTAAACTTTTCTAGAGCAATCATCAATAATAGAGATAAAGTACCTTCCTCCGCTTAGCGATTCAATTGAAGATGGCCCCCAAAGGTCTGAGTGTATATAACTCATAATTTCTTGAGTCCTGTGAGTAGATAAGCTGAACTTAACCCTGGTTGCCTTCCCACAAACGCAGTGTTCACAGAATTTTAGGATTTCCAGCTTGTCCCCATTTAAGAGACCTTGTTTCTCAAGTTCCCTAAGCCCATTTCACTAACATGTCCCAATCTGATATGCCACAATGTTGCTTTGTCAACTTCTGGTGTAGAAATTGAGTTTGCTGCATAAATTAAAGTACTGCCTTGAAGAACATATAGACCATTCTCCTTCAATCCTTTCATCATAAGCATAGAACCCTTGAAAATCTTGAGAACTCCATTTTCTCCTCTGTAAGTGTATCCATTCTCGTTCAGAACCCCAAAAAAATTTTGATTTCTTTTCAAATCTGGTACAAATCTTACTTCTGAAAGTAACTTCTCGGATCCATCATGTGTCTTAATTTTGACAGATCCAGAACAAACAATTTTGCACTCTTTGTTGTCTCCAAGTAAGACTTTCCCACCATCATGTATTGAAAATGTCTCAAACCAGTCTCTATTTGGTGTCATGTAAAATGAGCAACCAGAATCAAGGATCTATTGCTTTTCTGAGTTCTCGGTAGCAACAACGAGGACATCATCACTTTTATAACCATCCTCAACTACTGCAGCATCCCCTTCAACAATCTCCTTCTGCTTGGATTCATTTTTTCTTTTGGGACAAAGTCTCCTAATGTGACCTTCTTCATGACAGTGATAACATTTCACTTTCTTATTGTTTTTTGCATTTTTGGACTTTGATCTAGGTTTGCTTTTTCCTCTGTATTCTTTCTTTTCTGATCTTCCTCTCACATATAAACTTTCTCCACTAGACTCCTTTGTTCATACTTCATCTGTAGATCTTTTGAGTTTAAGGCTCCAATTACATCCTCCAACGACAGTGTTTCTTTGCCTTGCTTGAGCTTGAGAATATCAACAAATGTCTCATATGATCTCGGTAAGGAGTGTAGTAACACCAATGTCTTATCTTCATCATCATATTCCACCTTTATGTTCTCAAGGTCCTGACATAATTTGTTGAATTCATCGATATGTTCTTGGAGGTTCTTTCCCTCTATCATCTTGTCGGAGAGGAATTTAGCCTTTAGGTACAATTTATTGACAAGGTCTTTGTCATATATAGGCTCTCTAGCTTGAGCTAAACTTCAGCAACAGACTTCATCTTCGAGATTTCCCTTAGAACCTTGTTACTGAAACTCAGAATTAGAGTGTTGTATGCCTTCTTCATGATATCCTTCTTTTTCTCTTCGAAATAGCTTGCAGGCATCTTACTTTCCCCTTCAAGGGCCTCATCCAGTCCTAAGTTCCTTAGAAGTGCAAGCATCTTTATTTTCCAAATGGAAAAGTCATTAGTGCCATCAAACTTTTCAATATCATGTTTAGTCGAGGTAGTAGCCATTGCAGAGACCTTTCTTTGATAGGTTCTTGATTCCGAATCAGCAATCTTAGATTATCAAGATTCTTTGATTTCAAGTTTGCACCCCCCTAATTGGACAACCTTAGACTTTGATACCACTTTTGTTATGCAACGATGGCTAAGTGAGGGTTAAACTACACATGCTAACAAGTAGAACAAGAGAGGGAGAAGTGAAGATAAGGAGAAATCAACACCAATGCTTATATTGGTTCAGTTCCGGAAGGAACCTACATCCAGTTACCAGAGATGGCAATTCTACTAGGCTTAAAGTCCAACAATTACAAAGCAATACAAAAGCAACTAAGATTACAGAGGTACATAAACAATCTCTCTAAGACTCAGGTCCGAGAAACCCAGGTAAGAACCCTCTCTCTCCCGAAGCTTTTCATGAGTTACAGATTTTTCCATTCTACTCTCTTCTTGCTGCGTTTCTTTGATCTGCTTTCGATGGGAACAGAATCACTTTTCTTTTTCAGGTTTTGTTTCCAAGTGGATATTTATATGTATGGGTGGTGTGCTGCATGTGTGTTGATCGATTAGTTTTCTAGTAGCCTTAACTACCTTTTTAATCGTTACATTGAGGCTGTCTGTGACGCCCCGATCCGAAACAAACCCTAATTTTGAGGGTTAAACATATGTGTAATTTTATAATTTTGAAATCTCCAATTCAAAACAAACCCTAATTTTGAGAAAATTCCCAAATTAAAAATTCTTAATTAACCCATGATGGAAAATCCCTGACCTTAAATAACGGAAGCATTAAACTTATCCATGATCAGAATCTTAATCATAAAATAGCAGAAGTGATAAAGTGTCTTGGCATATCCCCTAGTTAACAACCTAATCAGAACTGATCACACGTTAACTGAAACACATCATGACGAATTGGGCGACGAAACAGATGGCACACATCGGGCGATGAAACAGATGACACTCATTGGGTGATTGAACAGATGGCACTCATAGGTGACGAAAAATATGAACAGATGGCACCTCATGAGTGACAAAAAATATTTATAGATGACACCCAATGAATGACCAAAACATGAACAGATGACACCCTATGTGTGACGAAAGCATGAACATATGACACCCCATTCATTTAATAGAACATGATGTGAACAGTCCTGATTTCTTGTTAACTAAAGTTCATGCTTAAGTTCATATTTTGCTTAATTACCACTTGAATGAATTAACCTCATAACTTGCAGAATCCAACGAATGACAAAAATTAATCATATAATGCATACTGATACATATAATAGAATCAAACATGATAACATACTACGCAAAATCAGTTGTACTCAGACATTTATCTCATGATAATCACATTAATAACTGCATAGTAATCAATTACCAAAGTGTTAACAAAATATAATAATTATTGAAAAATAGTTAAACAGATAATAAATATATGTTATAATTATAACATCAGAGTCACATCGTTATAAAAGTTAATTTACACAAACATATATATATATATATATATATATATATATATATGAAAGTAACATGTTGATAGACAATTAAAGCTGATGAGAATAACACATATTACATTTATCACATGTGGGTCACATTACAATGTAAATTCACTTACACAAGTATATATAATTATCACACATGGATCACATTACGATATAAATTCACTTACACAAAACATATACATTTATAACAACGGAGTTACACCATCATGAAAGCCAACTTACATGAAGCGGAAGAATGATTTAAACAATTAATGACCTGAAATCTAAAAAAATATATAATCACTAAATTATTTCGAAATAAAACAATACAGACACATTTTTAATATCATAAAAATAGAAAATAGAGATTTAATTAAAACAGTGCAAAGCAGTCAGAACGAGATCGGAAAAATAATATATCAGGTTCAGAGTCAAAAGATAAAGCTTCGGGTTAAATGGTTCAGACCGGGCTGGTTCGGACCAGTCCGGTTTGATTTTATCTGATGGACCGGTTCATACCGGTCTGAGTAAACTGAACCGGTTCGGTTCGTGATGAACCGGTTCAGGACAGAACAACTGGGTGCAAGACCCAGTTGCAGAACAGAAAGCACGAGAAAACATGGGGGAAAGAGAGAGAGAGAGAGAGAGAGAGAGAGAGAGAGAGAGAACGAGAAGGAGAGAGAAACAAAGAGGGGAAGAGAGAAATGGATGTAGAGAGAAGCAGAGAGAGACAGAGATAGAGAGAGAAACAGAGGGCGAGAGAAAGGGAAACAGAGGGAAGGGGAAAGGGGACCTCGGTGATAAACCGTCAGTGATGGCAGAAGCAAAGGGAGGGAGAGAGAGAGAGAAGAAGAAGAAGAAGAAGAAGAATAAGAATAAGAAGAAGAAGAAGAAGAAGAAGAAGAAGAAGAAAGATGCAGAGAGATAGAGAGAGAGAGAGAGAGAGAAAATGAGAGAGAGAGAGAGAACGAGAAGGAGAAAGAAACAGCAAGGGGAAGAAAAACAGAGAGGGAATCTGATAGGGGAAGAGAGAGCGGGATAAAGAGAGAAGCAGAGAGAGATAAAGCATGAGAGAGAGAAATTGAGAGAGAGAGAAACAGAGGGTGAGAGAGAAGGAAACAGAAGGAGAAGGATGAATGAGAGAGGGGGAAAAGGAAACAAAACAGGGGAGAGAGAAAAGACAGAGAAAGAAGAGAAGAAGAAGAAAAGAAAAAAAAACTTACCGATGATGGAATGTCGACGGCAACAACAATGAGCAAGAAGAGAGAAGGAGAAGAAAACGCAGAGAAAGAGGGAGAACAGTTTCATTGAAGGGGGCTGCGTGAGAGGGAGAGCTGGGAGAGAAGAAGAAGTTTTGGAATATATATTAGGTTAGGGCTAGCTTAGTGTGTATATGCATGTAGTGTGAGTGGATTTCAATTGAGGGGTGAGATTGTCGAATCAAGGATAAAAATAGGGTTAGGGTAATTATTACAACTTAGGTAACTTAAATGATAAATAATTTATAGAGTATACAAAATTACAAATGAATAAAAAATGAACTTAGATGTGAACAGCACTTATTATTAGTTAAGTAATATGTTGCTATATATATACACACATATATTCTCATATTGATTTTAATTGGAGTAAAATAAAATAAAATTTTAATGTGTATTTAGTCATACACTTCTTTCAATACAACACAAGACAATATTCTTTTTCATTTATTTTTTATATTAGACATAATATTATTATTTAAATTTGTGAAATGGCATATTGAAATCTCTGAAATATTGTAATTTTTCAAAAAAAAAACTGAATCATTACCTAAACAGAATTAGCAACTATATGGAACTACCCTTTTCCCCACTCTGTTTACTGTTTCTCATTGGCAGAGGAAACGTCCAACAGTGTGCGGAGAAGTTTGTAGAAGAAGCTAAAACAAGAATTTAATTGAAAGTGATTAGAGGAGTCATTAATTACTCAATGGTTCAAAAAATTGTTCCTGCAGGTATTAATTTTAATTATATGGTAAATACTACAAACTATATTTGTGGTTATCAACATCATGTTCTTTTGTACCCTGATATTTAAGATGAGTCAAAGGAGGAAAGGACTTCACACCTTAACGCTTCTTAGTTGGTAAGCCTACGAACAACTTTTTGTGAAACAAGAGATCTCAACAATTTAGCAGTAGGCCAAATGAACCATAAATGCTAACAGACCTAATGACCAATTTTCATTTCTGCTGACATTTACATGAGTTCTGTTAGAAGAAATTTTGTTACTGCTATTAAACATTTTAGTGTGGGAAAATTTCATTGACAAGCTATTTTAAGTGAGATAATTATATTAGACCCCTCACCTTCTACGCATATATTAAATTACACCGTTATTTTTAAAATCTTATAGTAGTATCCCTCAAATTTGATTTTCTTTCAAGAACACCCCCTACTGTGACTTCCATACAAAAATAGACAGAATTGATACCACGTGCCAAAAATGTGGTATCTTTCATGAGCTTTTGAATAATTTTTCAACTCATAGACAAGTATCCATCAATTAAAACCACACTCTCAATCAAACAATTTTCTCCAATCTTGTGTTTGACTCTTTTTCCGGCATTGATGTTGAGATTGATCCTGGCCGTTGGATCTGACTAGGACAATCTCAGCCGCTAGTTTAAAATTCCCCCCTTTTTTACAACTGGTTTAAACGGTCACCATTTTCTCTCTCTTCTTCGAACAAAACACATCATTCTCTCTCTTCTTTGATAACTTCTCTTTTTTCGCTATCGAAAACACGAGCTCTCATCATGTCTTCAATCGAGCTCTCTTCACCGCCGCTGCAAGGTCGACTCCACCACCGCTGCAAGGTCGACTCCACCACCGCTGCAAGGTCGACTCCACCACCGCTGCAAGGTCGACTCTACCACTACTGCAAGGTCACACACAGCAGCTTCCCTCAATGACTTCGATCAAGCTCACTTCTCCAAGCGTTTTTGTGATGTAGGATTTTGGTTCGGTAAGTTTGAGAATCCTTCAAGATTTTCTACCCTAGATCTTTTTTTTCATCTTGTTGGAGAAGTTTCTCGATTTGAATGTTTCTGATTTAGGATTTTTGGTTGTGATTAGCATGTTTCTAATTTAGGGTTACGTTAGTTTTTAGGGTTCCGTTAATTTTTAGGGTTTCGTTAATTGTTGTTTACCTTCTCTTTATAGCTATTATTGTGACTCTAAGATTGACAGGATGCTTATTTTTTACTGATTACAGAGTATTTTCCCTAGGGAACGAGTGTGTTGGTTTGTAGTAGTCGAGTGCTTTGTTATATCAAAATCCATCCTATAGGAATTGCATATCCGATTAAGGTGGTAGATAAGAAGCGTAATTTTTATTATTTTAGGAGCATATGAGAGTGGATTTAGATTTGGTCGATATTATCTGTGAGTTCATAGATTTTCTTTTCACCTTTATATAATTTCATCTTTATACTCTCCTTATTTTTATTATTTTAGGAGCGTATGAGAGTGGATTTAGATTTGGTCGATATTATCTGTGAGTTCATAGATTTTCTTTTCGCCTCTGTATAATTTCATCTTTATACTCTCCTTATATTATACTATTGAACTTGACATTGGTATTTGACAGTGGGTCCAACGGAGGAAGTTAGTGTGAGATGTATCTATGAAATTTGTCGACTTTGGTTCTTCATAAGTTGAGGGGGGATAGAAAATCTACTGAGTAATGGAATTTCTTTTGTTTCAATGGACATACAAGAATAGAAGCTAAGTTATGGGATTTCTTTTGTTTTTATCAGTTTGGCATGGAATTTTTTGTTGAGAGAACTTATTTTTATGAGATGTTAGTTCCTTCATGGCAGTCTCAATTTACTTAATTTATCTTTTTACTTATTGATAATCAATACTATAAATAGTTTCGTTGGACACATTTTCGAGAGGCTCATTTCTACTTGTTTGAGACTCATGATTTCATTTTATGCAACTAGTGTAAATTATGATTGTCGATTGCCATATCACCAACCATTAGCTTTTTGTTTTAATACTGCTTCTGCCTTTGTTCGGGAAGTCCAAACTTCTTTTTCACCACATTTAGCTTCTTACCTTTGTAGATGAATAAATGGGTTTTCCCATCTCGCCTTAAAAATCAAAGTAATAATAAGATTTATTTTCTCCGCTAGACCAATAGAATCCTAGTAAAATTTTGGATCCAATCAATGATATGATTTTGGTCCACTCCTATGATTATCAATATAAACTATTTATGCATTACAGTGACATGTTGTGTAACGCTTCCTTATTTCATTGTTTTAGATTATGTTCATATCTTAATGTTGTGGTTTTCTCTTGAGAAATAAGATTAATATTTTATTATAGTTAGAATAAATTTACTTGAGAACATAACATTGGGTTGACGTTGGATTTTGACTCAATTATAAAAGTATCTCATCATTTTTTCAGGTGAAACATCTTGATTATTGGCATCAATAGCGAAGACTTGACGGCATTGAAAAAGTTGGTAGTCATTTACTTATGGAATGTGAACTAGTATAAGAATTTTTGTCTCAATATCATTAGCTTGAATTGGATTTACTGAATCAAATGGAACTTACTATGTTTTAAACTAGTTTATAATTCCTTTTTCATGTTTCTATAGGAAATATTGTAGTTGGAATGAGATATTACATGAGGTTGTTTTCTTTCATGAAAACTATATTATTTCATATGTATGTTTGTTATTAGATGAATATCATTGTACATGTTATCCTTCAAGCAATTGAATAAAATGGAAAGTCCTACTTTAGAGAGAACTACATGATCAACGTCTTTTTAATATGATTATAGAGATTTGGACATTTATAAAGTTTTTAACTAGCTTACCTACGTGGTGAAATTTTATTAATATGATTCTTTTAACATGATAAATTATGAAACAACTTGGAGAAGAGCATGTTGCAATTAGATCAACTACGTTTCTTACATTCTTTAAAATCTTTACACATCATGTTTATCATCTATTAAGATTGTTGATATATGTCACTTCCATTTAATTCGTTATCTCAAATAGTCATTGCATAAAGCTTATTAACAACATAATAGGGGTAGATATATACAAGAACATAACATTAATCTGTCATTTTAGAATTCTCACTAGATGATGTTCAATCCATTATAAATTAGTATCAGGGATAATCATGATAAGAAGACATTGTCATATGGCTAAATTTGATTATACTAACATATATTTCATATGGCTAACACAAATGTCAACGTGAAGAAGGCACAAAGTGGTTTCTTAATATACTTGTAAGTAATTAATGAGTTCATCAATTTAATGATACATATTTTCATATAAATTGTTGCAATGTTAATGTGGTTGTTTAAAACTAAAGCAGTGTGAAAAAATGTGCTAAAATAAGGGCGGCAAGTGAAAAGATCAGTGGTCATGAAGTAAGTATGCTTAAACAAACATTACATTATGACATGGAATTGATAAATTTTGATTGTAATTTAAGTAAGTTTTCTGATATGCAGACTCGAAAAGATCTAGCTTAAAGGTGAAAACGTATGATGAAGGAAGCGAAAGCTCAATTATTTAAAGGAAAATGAAATCATGTCATTAAAAGCGGAGCGGAACAACCTTGTCCTAGTCATCCGAGAAGGCCTGCCTTTAAACGGAAGTTGCTCACACGATGTACACCCGAGAAATTTGCGGATCTTGTTGTAAATTTTGATGAGGGAAAGAGGGGAGCAGTCATGGAGATAGGATTCAGAGGGTTGTTGGATATTAAATGTCACAAGCTGAAGAGGAACTTCTTGCAACAACTATTAGGTCGCTTTGATCCAGCGACCTGCATGTTGAATGTCCATGGGTCAACATTTAAAGTCACCGTAAATGATGTGACTTCTATATTGGACATCTTTGATGGTGGGCAGGAGATCAAATTTGATGGTGATGTGAATGACATAAAAGATCTAAAGGAGAAGTTGGTGAATGCCAAAGGTGATAAATCTGTGAACGCCAAAGGTGATATACCGGTTAACACCTTGTCAAAATTCTTGATTGAGGAGTCTAATGGTGATTGTTGGAGGCCAGCCTTTGTGTTGTACACTGTAGGGGTTTTGTTATCTCCTCGATCAAAACCAATCATTGGTAATTCATGGTTGCACATTGTGAAGTCACCCGCGACCATCCAACAGAAGAATTGGGCTTCTGTTTATTTTAAAAAAATTATGGATGGTATCGCGAGGTATCAAAATAACCACCACCATAGCATTATTGGATGCTTGTTATTTATACAAGTAATATATTTAGTGTACATTGGTATTACTTTCGCATTATAACATATGTATATATGCTTAAGTTCATTTCGACATAGCTATTTTCTCTGGAGAAGTTGGCATGTGCTGCCAACTATGTTGACTTGAACCAGCCTTCGTTGCTAAGGTGGAACGTAGGGCCGTTACAAACATGATTTATTTTGTAAAATCAAGGGGAGGTGGAGCTTGGCCTAAAAGCTGTGCGGTGAGCATTTTAGAATATTGCAAATTTGGTTTGTTATATTATCATTGATTATTTATTATTAATTCATATATATTTGTATTATATGGATCGATACAATCACGTAAGCCATTCTGGGCGACCGCAAGGTTCGGGAGGACTACGAGCATAAGCACGTTCGCGAGGACGTGTGTGCAAATCTACCTGAAGAGCAAGCTGTCAGGCTAGGTGCTTTAAGTGCACAAGTGATCACTCTTCAGGTGGAGCCCAGCTCCATGAGGGCGGCTCTTCAGGCGGAGTCCAGCTCGACGAGGGCGGATATTGTTGGAATATGTCCATAAAGTAGTCTGTAATAACAATTTATTTGTATTTAGTTATTTCTCAGATATTAGTATTATTGATTCTTATGAATATATTGAAAGTTTTATTTTAAATTAAAGTATGTTTATAAATTACTCAAGTCCTGAAACTTTCATCAATGAACGAAGAGTGAAGACAAAGGCGTCTCCAGACGAACTCTTTTGAGAAAGTTCAATACAATATTTGCAGTTTTAGGATCGACTGGGCAATCGAATCCGATTATAACTGTTAGGTTGAACCAATGGATGCCAGTCTTGGAGCATGGGAGTGGAGACTCAAACGGTTAACCTAGACATGTTATGAACATGTTGAATAGACCGGTAACAAATTATTTTGAAGCCCAAAATCATTTACCAAGCTCTAAATCTAATTATTACACCTTAAGGGTATTTTCATAATTATCTTAATCTTGAGGTGAATACGTAGCTTGACTTAGTTAGTTGCAGTCTTTGATATGTCAAATGAGTAAGTTCGAATTGGAGGGCAATACCTCGGCTGTTGGAATTGTAATTCAATTAAGTTGGAGTTACGTGTTTCATGGATATGAAAATTCATGGTTTGATTGTGAAAGTAACAATATCACCTTATACTTTTTTATGAGTGTGTGAATAAATTAACTTGACCATGTATTCAATGAATTGAATCATTGATTAAGACTTATGAATTGTACGAGAAAATTCATTATTATGTCTTTTTTATTCACAATTGATAAAGGAGTTAAGGAAATAATAACAATATGGGTGAAACGGTAATTTTATATTCTACCCTTGTCACTAATATTCACGAAAGGTATTATGTTAAAATATTTTGTGTATTGTAAAAATAAAAAGATTTATTTACACCAACAAAAAATGTAGCGTGCATGAATCGAGAGTTAATTTGACATCGAACCTATAATGGAGTCGTACGGTGTTAGGATTAAATAGGTCAAGAATTCATGGAAATAAATCTGTCAGGTATTTGAATCATTAGTTGTGTTCATGTGTGTCCATTTGATCTCAGAAATAATTCATGAGAACAGGAATAGAGAAACGAAGTAAATTGGATCAAAATGTGTTTTGGTGCCAATGCATATTTCCTACACATATATGTGATAGGTGATATTACTTAATTTGTTAAGTGTGATTATATGTATTAAAATTAATTAGTTTATTATTGGATAATTACTAAAAAAAGTAATTAATTGATAATGATCAATTAATTAATAATTGGATTGATGAATCTCGATACAACTCAAACTCTGAGGAATATTGTAATTTTCGACAATTAAGAATATATGGAGTGAATTTTCAAAAATTTAAAAATATATGGGTATATCTGTAAATATCAAAAATTATACTTTATCAATATCTAATATCAATCTAATTGCAATAGATCTTTGATAAGATACAATTGCTTGTTAACAAAGTAAAGGAGAAAAATGTTTTCTCTCCCTCTCTGTTGTCGCCGAAAATTATATTGAAGGAGAAAATTTTCAATTTTTATTATTCAATTGTTTTGAGAGTCCACACTCAAATTCCTACACAAAAATCTTGTGAGATATATTTCTGAAATTAACTGGTGGTTATTGGTGGATGAAATTCACAAATCATTCTTGGAGTTCAAGTGCGTGATTCGGATCCCGAAGCTTGAAAAAATACGAAGAACGCTTGAAGAATTCTGCCGTTCAGAAATTTTCCGAGACAAGATATAGGTGAAAAATTGTTTCTAACATTATCTTTTCATTTAATGTCGTATACGCATAATCGCATGTTGTTTGATTTTAAGTTATTTAATTTATTTAAATAAGTCAATTGGAAAAAAATTGATATTCCGCCCACGAACCATTCGTGATTCAAACATATTTTTAATTAATTTTAAAACCAATTGGTCCCATAAATTGGTATCAGAGCAACAAGTTCTTGATTACACATATTGATATTTCAAACAAACGTATCGTGAATTCTGTGGATATCGGCAGATGTTTTGTATGATAGATTCAAAACTGTTTTGATTGTGTTATGTGATTGGATCCCTAACTATTGGCTCTAGGCATTTTTATTTCAATTTAGAATTTATGTACGCTGGATTTGAGGCATAGGATTTTTGTAATTTATTTTGTTACAAAAGTTGTAATTTAAAAATTTGATGTAAAATCATCGTCGCCTCGATACCCTCACCGGAAACTACTCGAAACCACTATCGAGAAGTCACTGGACCACGAAGAAGTCACTGAAAACGACTGTTCACGCAAAATTACTGTTCATGCGACATTACTGCTCATGCTGAAATTACTGTTCATGCTGGAATTACTGTTCATGCTGGAGTTACTGTTCTGGTGGTCGCGGTACTGCTCTGGTGCCCGTCGTCGCCGATGTCCGCTCCTGTGCCTTGTATGGTGACTGGGGTTTGTGAAACCCTAAGCGATAATAGTTAGGGTTTAAGAACTCTTTGATATTTCGCGATAACCCTTATCCTATTTTTTTTATCTTTTAAATTTTAAATTTTAAACGGATAAAAGATATTTTTGAATTCAAAAATATTTATCTATTTTATATGTTTATCTTTTGAATTTTGAATTCAAAAGATAGTTATCAATATTATAATTTTTTATCTTTTGTTTTGTTTTTGAGAAAAAAAAAAGATAGTTAATGAGATTTTTTAATTAGAAAAATAGTTTTCCTTAAATAAAGGGTTATAATCAAAATTTAAATTTTGAATTTTTGAAATTTGAAATTTGAATTTAAATTTTTAAATTTGATTTTAATATGGGAATGGAGTTTTGTAAAGAGTTACAAAGTGGTGGGACAACCTAATGGACAAATAGACAATTACAAATATCATGAAGATTTGTAAATTAATTTGTAATATATTATTCTTTTGGGGTCGTAAATAGAAATGAGTCAATATGGAGGTTAATTTTGAATGTATGATTTAATTTTCATCGCGCATCATCATATAATATACCATATAGAACTAGGGATATGCCAATATCAAATTGTCATGTAGCATGTACATGCATCATTGTAGATTAATTAGAATGGTTATAATTTAATTACAATGTGAAATTTATAATGGTTATGATTTTAAATTGGGATATAAATTAAATAAATAATTTATAATTTTTATCACGTTTTTTAAATTAATAAAAGTTATGTTTTGAAAAACAACAAATAATCCAATTTTTAAAAAAAAAACAAAGTACGACGGTTGTTTACGTTGAAACGTTCTCGATGTCTCCAACGCGAACTTAATCGTGTCACGAGGAATGGTTTAGAACCGCCATAGTGGTCCTCTCTTCAATGGGAGAAACTTTGGAGTCGTGTCACTTTGAGTCATCGAGATGCTTGAGAAACTAAGACTTCTAAAGAAAGTGGTGGGACAGGGCCATCTCATAGACGGACTGTTAGTCCAAAACAACTTTTAAGATTTGATGCGTTGGTTAAACACTTAGATTGAAACACATTGGAATCTCTACTTAGGGGCTAGTCAATGGGGCCAAAGTGACCAAAATCATTGGTGATTCGTTGAGCTATATATGGAGATATTTGAGCGTTAACCAAACTGGAAAAGTCTCGATGCGCTAGGAGATAGTTTGGACTTCATCCCTCGATGAGACAAGCTATCATTTTTTATCGTAGCATGGTGAAGGAAATATTTTTTTTATGGATTTTTAAATATTTAAGTAGTTACATCATGCATCATACTTTCCTAAATGATTGAGCATTGAGCATTTATTTACACTACTTTATTTATTCTTTTCGATAATCATGTCAATATCCATATTCCCAACTATCTTAAACGCGAACAATATTAACTGGTGATAATTAATGTGATTGAAAATGCAATTTTGATATCATACTAATGATTGAAAAGTACAAGTTCGTGCTCATTACCCATTGTTCCTTTGAGCCTTTTAGTGAATCGACTCAAGAGGAAAATAATGCTTATACTTCTTGGCTACATTCTGATGAGATAGCCAGATATTACATCTCGGCTTCTGTTAGCAATGTGTTGCAACAACAACATCAGAATTTAGAAACCACCACTGATATGATGCTGAACATCACCAAAATATTCAGAGATCAGGGTCGTTAAGCCAAATAGGCAGTTGTGTGAAACCTTATGAACTATAGGATAAAGCCTAAAACTCTTTTCAGAGAACATATGATGTTGATCATTAGTTATCTGAATGAGATAGAGATCATGGGTGCTGAGGTTGATGGCGAGACTCAGGTGGATATGATCCTAGAAACTCTGTCTGATACCTTCGAGAACTTCAAACTTAATTATTTGATGAATAAGTTGAGGTACTCGGTTCCTGAGATTATGAAGGAGTTACAAGCCACTGAGACTTTATTTCTAAAGGGAAAGAGGAAGACTGGAGAGATAAACTTTATTGAAAGTAAGCCTTTCAAATCTGGCGCAAAAAGGAAACACGAGAGGAGGTCTGAATATGGCTAAGAAGCATAACTTAAAAGTTACAAATGGTAAGGGCACTGCAAGGTGGACATGTTGTGAGACAAGTGTCATCACTGTGGAGTCGATAACCATTGGATACACAACTGCCTGGATTATCTCTAACAGATATATTGGTCGAGTGCATCGTCAATATGGGAAATATAGCACTAATATCGGTTGTATCAGTTGGAACTTGATAATAGTTATCTTTTTTACATGATGTCTATTATATCCCAATTTTTGGAAAGAATCTTACTTCTATTGGTGCATCAATTGAGCAAGGATTTGATATTAAATTCATTGATAAATATATTGATATTTATAGAAATGAATGTCTAAATATTGTTGCAAGCATGTTTAATAAATTGTTTCACATAAAACCAATAGTTCCAATGATATGTGACATTGAAGTGAATAATGATTCACAAAGAGATAGTAAAAGGTTGAAGTATGACTCAACCAATCTAACATATTTGTGACACTTATGCCTTGGGCATAATAGCCTGGACAAAATTAAAAGAGTTGAGAATGATGGTCATTTGCAAACTTATATTGAAGGAGAAATTTATTTTACTTTTCTTCTTCAATCATTTTGAAAGCTCAAACTCAAATTCCTACACAAAATTCTCGTGAGATATATTTCTAAAAGTAACGGGTGCTTGTTGGTGGACGAAATTTTCAAATCGTTCTTGGAGTTCAAGTGCGTGATTCGGATCCCGAAGCTTGAATAACACGATTAACGCTCGAAGAAATTCCGTAAGTTTAGAAATTCTCCGATACAAGGTATACGTGAAAAATTGTTTCTAACCTTATCTTTTCATTCAATGTCGTATATGCATAATCGCATGTTGTTTCATTTCAAGTTATTTAATTTGATTAAATAAGTTAATTGAAAAAAATTGGTATTCCGTCCACGAACCATTGGCGGTTCAAACTTGTTTTTAATTAATTTTAAAATCAATCGGTCCGAGCAAATATTTCACAATTAATGGAGGTGCAGAGAAAGATGATGGTCGTCCACGAGAATATGTGCACAACATTGGCGAGTCTTTTGGAACGGGACACTGGTAAGTCTCGAGCCCAAGATGATGAGCCACGCGTCACCCCGACTTAAGGCAACAAACAAGGTGTTTTGATGAGGATATGAGTCCCTCCGGTGAAGAAGAGCTACTAGTCTCTTCATCACCTTTATATAAAGGTGATAATGATAAAAAGTGCATCCAGCTAGATACTTCAGACAATGTATTCGATGACCTGCTATTGGTCAGGAAACCATCTATGATTGGAACAACTAAAGGACGTCAAAAGGTATTATTTTGTTTATTCGCATTTCATCTTTTCTATATAAAAACATGTATAATCTAAGTATTAATCTAACACCTTACTTCGGGCTGTATTTTGGTAGGGCAAACTAGTCTTATCTGAGTCTACCGAAAGTTATTTCTCGATGCAGTTGCGTGGTACTCGGGAGAGGAGGGATGGTCCACTACTCAGTTCACCCTATTTGAAGGGTAAACCGAGCACTGAACGCAACAAGAAGGTATTTAAAGTGGGTTTGTACCATTGCAAGACCCACTGGAAGTGAAAGATGAGCGTTTAGTGGAGTATATTTTTTAGAAAATATTTGAGGATAGGTAGTAGTCACACTAATCTAACAAAATTTGACACGCCTTCACGGCCAAATTTTGATTAAGTTTGTCTTTTATTTGTCTTTTACAGTGAGATTCTCGTTAGACATTCTGGCCTCTATGCTAAATTTGGAGATATAAAGACTCTTGGTCCATAAAATTGGGTTGGCTTGAACCTTAGAGACTTATTTGTCAACATTTTGACCTTGGAGGCTCCTTGTGCATCGATGAGCAACTGATATGGTTTCTTCCCATGTTCTCTGTTATGAGTATCTACTACTCAATATCATCCTTATTTTAGGTTTGTATGTATGTTGTGTATTATGTTTTTGTTGTATCACTGTAGAGTCAATGTGTTTCAAAACTAGTAAAGCTTCCTAATTTTTTTAAGGAAACACAAGATCGTGGGTAGATACACGCCAACACTTGAGCTAGAAATGATATTAAACAAATTTTATGTAGTTAAGATATTAAATGTTGACTTAGTATTATTGTGTAAATGTATTGTGTAATCTAAATCTGTATTCTGATACACGAGGGTCAAGATCGTTTGTTTATGGCCAAGATTTCCATCATGGACGAGGAAGTCACTGTATGGAACACCTTGCCAAATGGCTGACTTAACACAGGACAAGCCGAAAACGTGAAAAAGATTGTATGTTCTAACCCCTCATTATGACTTGAAATTTGTCTTATAACATGTGTGATTTTGACATTGATTACCTTTTTATATTTTGTGAATGAAATTATAGTTAGAAGGTATGGATTTAATATTTGGTCATAAGCTCATAGATTTGTTGCCCCCGCCAACAACCTTCTCTTCATTCAAAATTTCAAGGTCGCCCCAATTGGTCACCCAATCAAATGGGAAAGTTCACTGATTGTGAATCTGATTGGGCTTCCTTCACCCTTTAATGATGTACTTATTATTACGTTTGTAGGAGTGATTGTGGTGTGTGGGTCTTGAGATATATGGATGACATCAGGGTGGACATTGTTCACGACTATCTTTCCCAGGTAATTTTTCAGATATTGTTTACATTTTGTTAAACTTGATAGCTTTGGATTTGCTCATTTGTGGTTGTCATTACTGGTTATTTGTTAGGGTTCCTTTGGTTATGTAATTGAGATTTTTATGATTGTTCTAAACTTGCTCATTTGTGGCTATCAGTATTGAATTTGTTGAGGTGTATGAAAGTTTTGGTGAATATTCAAACCTTATAGCATCTTGTTTTCGATTTTGTTTTAGTTGGGTACTTATAGTTATGTAATTGGGATTTTTCTGATTGTTGTGGATTTGCTCATTTGTAGTTGTTATTATTGAATTTGTTGAGCTGTGTGATAGTTTGGTGAATGTTCAAACCTTACAGCTATGTTTCCTGTTTTGTTTTAGTTTGGAGTTAGGGTTCTTTTAGTTATGTAATTGGGACTTTTTATTGTTCTAGATTTGCTCGTTTATGCCTGACGTTGTTGAATTTGTTGAGGTGTATGATAGTTCGTTGAATATAGGAAATATTTTACAGAAGTATAAATTTCACGATCTTCGATGTAATATTTTGTTGAAGATCCCCAACCATCCTTGGAACATCTCGTATAATACATTACATGATAGCGTTGATCAGTTTTATAACACAGACTCATCTGTTTCGGAGACTTGGCTACCACTGAAGGCGAGTCATACTTCAAAGCAAAGGCTTAAGAAGTGGAAAACACTGAAGGGATAGATAATATTGTATTACATTATTGTGTCCTATTTTTTTATGTTCTTGTTCAAACACTCACCTATTTTCCATTTCTGAGAAATTCAGTGAGCTAGAGGTTATGAAAGAAGACAATAACGGCGATGCAATAAATTTCAAAGTAGATTCAAGAGGGATATCTTTGTACGCTTTAATATTTATTGCCCTTTTTGTGTACAAGGATGATAAACAGATTTTGTATATTATTTTACAATTATAAATAAAAGAGATTTTTTATAAGTCATCGTGTACAGTGATGGTAAATAGATGTTGCATAATTATTTTGTACAGTTATAAATTGGTAGACTTTGTAGAATTATTGTCTATTGTTATAAATAAGCAAGTTTATAAATATTCATACATTAACATTCTAAAAAAACTATTAAATCAAGTTAATACAAAAATGTACATTTATTGCGGCGGGGATACAGAAAATTATACAAATATGGGATATCTGTGTTGTACATAGAGTACCCACCTTGTGCGTTGAATAGTGGTGGGTATGTAGATGGGTTGAATGGGTACGCACCTTGCACATTGAATGTGTATGCACCTTGCACATTGAAGGGGACACATCTTGTCTGGAGACTCCTGTCGCGTGTGCACCTTGCACATTAGATGTGCTGGATCATCATTATTATCGTCTGGCATTGTGGCATGCACATCGCTCGGTAATTATGGACATGTATGTTCGGTATGTCCAGTGTTCTTACAATGGCCACATCGACGCGTGGTTGGTCGTGCTTTACTCGAGCTAGCACCTTAGCTCCCCTTCGTCTTCACGATTACCGGGTCTTCAATGGGGCCTCTTTTAATCTCTACATCATCCTCATACTTCACATCATGTTCGTTGGCAACCTTTCCATTCCACAAGGTCTCATATTTTGCACAAAGCATCCCAACCTCCACTTTGGCTCGAGTCAACCATTCATTTGACTTTGACGCAAAGTGAAAAAGTCTTTTAGTAGCTAGTTAGATCGGATTGTACTGAAGCAATATTGTCTCATATGTATCCATATGAGAATGGCTTGACCCGGTTGGTAGCATATTACTCTTCACAGTGATCCGCCACCGGTCTAGTATGCACATGCTTGGGATCTATTTCATAAGTTCTGCTTCATAATAGTAAACATATGATGACAATGTATCCCCACTGATTCAAACTTGCCACAACTGCACTTGAGCGCATCAAGTTTGTATTCTCATGTCACTATGTATGAGTCATTCGACACCCCAAACTTGACCAAAGAAATAATTTTGAGCCTCCCCATCATGTGTCAGAGCACAAACTACAAATGATGTTTCACCTATGATCTCCTTACGTACACATTTAAACAGTTTTTGTGTGAACACATTTGTCGCATGTTGCTCTAACACACGCAAGTGTGTCTGAAGTACAAGTGTTTCATTTGTCAACTTGAAATCATCTAACCTCGTTCCTCATGTCGAATACATGCCAACGCTCGATCAAATTGTAGCATGTATTTAAATAGTTTAGACCAGCGTTCAACGAATCAGTAGATATACGCATTCATACCATCAAATCGTTACGTCGTTCTCATGAAAGCAACGAATTTTCCGTGTTGGAAGGCCTCTGCCCAAGGTTCACGCTTCGCATACATCCATTGTACCCATTGTTTTACCTGAGGTTGAACGACCCTATCAAACGATCACATTCCTCTACGAACTCCCCTTCACTAAGTACGTCAAACACGACTGTCTTGAATGCCTATAAAAAATCTAGGTTATGCATATTTGATTGGGCATTTCGTTCGAGATGCCATTCACAAAGCCGATTATTGCAATTGGGTAGGACCATCTTGATTGCTTTACGCATCGCCTTACCGCCATCTAATGACCGATTGAAGCATCTTGTTTTTCATGGCATCCAAGAAATTGCTCAACACCCATTAATAGGTTTCCATAGTCTCATCAACCAATAATAAGCAACCAAATACCACGGCCTTGTAGTGATTGTTCACACCAAGGAAAATCACGAGTGGTTTCTTGTATGCATTCATCTTGTAGGTCGTATCGAACGCCAACGCATCGCCAAAATAGTGATAGTCAACTTGACATGTCGATTCTGCCCGTGTCAATTTTGTATTTGCAATACATATCTGGATCCATCTCTAATTTTGAAGAAAAAGGAAAAGAGAACTTGGTTTGTGTGTTGAACAAATCTCTATACACTCTCAAAGCAGGCGCCGAGATGTTGGTGTAAGATAATTGATTCCTTCATCGTGAGCCTTAGATACAACAAACTCAACCTAGATCCTTGTACCTATTACATGAGTTTTGATGATGGTGATTTCATTATTCTACTGTTGTATGTTGACAACATGTTGGTAGCAGGCCCCAACAAAGATTGTATTAAAGATTCGAAGGCTCAGTTGGCTAGGGAGTTTGAAATGAAGGACTTGGGACCAGCAAACAAGATTATAGGGGTGAAAATTCACCAAGATAGAAATAATAGGAAGATTTGGCTTTGTCAGAATAACTATTTGAAGAAAATTTTACAATGGTTCAATATGCAAAATTTTAAGCCAATTTTTACCCTTCTTCCTATTAATTTCAAGTTATCCTTAAGGATGAGCCCTAGCAACGAAGCAGAGAGGATGGAAATGTCTCGAGTGCCATATGCATCGGCAGTGGGTAGTTTAATGTTTGCTATGGGATGCACAAGACTAGACATTGCATAAGTAGTGGGAGCGGTTAATCGATACACGGCGAGTCCTAGTAGAGAACATTGAAATATTGTGAAGATGATCTTAGTGTGAGAGGATCATGAGATATGTCAAGGGGACCTCAAATGCTTCATTATGTTATGGAGGACCATACTTTATTGTCAGGTAATTCGTTGATTCAGACTTTCCAGGTGATCTTGACAAAAGCAAGTCCACCACATGTTATGTGTTTACTCTTGCTGGAGGAGTTGTAAGCTAGGTTTCAAAACTGCTGTCTATTGTGAATACAGCAACAATGGATGCAGAAATTATGGTAGCTTCAGAAGCTAGTAAAGAGCCGATCTGGTTGTAAATGCTATTTAAGGAGCTTGGACACAAACAAGAGAAAATTCCTCTTTTTTGTGATAGTCAGAGCTCCTTGCACTTGGCAAAGAATTGAGCATTTCACTCAAAGATAGAACATATACGAGTGAAATATCACTTCATTCGTGAAAATATGGAAGAAGGAAGTGTGGATATGCAGAAAATCCATACTAGAGACAACCTAGCAGATACGTTAACAAAACCTATTCACAGCACAAAGTTTACTTGGTGTCGAACCTCTATTGGCCTAGCAAAAATATAAGCAGCATGGAAATGGAAAAGTATAAAGGATAGAAGGATTGAAAGAATGGCTTTAAATGATAGATATGTTGTAGTGTAAAGCCATTTTGCTTAAGGAAAAAGCTTTTGACTTGGGTCCAAACAAACTTCTACAAATTGCTAGAAGCAAGTAGTGAAAGAAGCTTCTAGAGCTTGTTAAAGGCAAGCTTCCACAACTTGGTAGAAGAAAGTAGGAGGATGAGCTTCTAGAGCTTGCTAGAAGCAAGCTTCTACAACTTGCTAGAAGCAAGTAGTAGTAGGAGCTAATAGAGCTTGTAAGAAGCAAGCTTCTTCCACCACCTCTCTAGAGAGAAATTCTTGTAATCCCTTTATCATAATATAATCCTTCTATGAGTTGCCTATCATTTTATCTCATTTTCATTACACGATTCCAGTTGTGATTGAAAGCCTAATACCCCAACATTCCTAACAGCCTCCACATCATGTCGTCTTCGATACAGTGAGCTCTTGAAATTTCTCATGTTTTTTCCAAATCTGTCGTAAGAGAGATGCCACAGTCAATTTCTATTAGATCACACTCTTCTCGATACTCGTTGAACCCACTTGTTTCTTCCCCTAAATCCTACTCCCCTCTTTCTCTTCTCTCACACATGAAAGTTATCACTTCATGACCTCTCCACTTATGTTCTGAGATTTAATTCCGTTCTGAGAGCTCAAATGGCGGACTGAGCCAAACTCTACAATCTCTTAATGAAAGTCTGAGTTTCTTAAAGGCAGGAAATTATGGAGGACTTGAGAGTGGAAATCTTAAAAAGGATAATGATGGCTTCATGAATTCATGAAATCTCCTTCATCTAACCCATTATGGCTTCTACAGAGAGAAGACATAGAAGAGAGAGAGTGAAGTTGTAGAGAAGAGAGAGAGAGTGAAAGGCTAGTTGGTTAACTTGGTTGAATTAGTGACACAAGGCAGTGGGGTATTAAATGACTCCATTGATCATTAAAAAAATCACGAAGTCGTCTTTTACAAAGACAATAACATTAAGTGAAATCGTCTTTGCAAAAATATCCCTATTTTTCATTATCCCTCCCTCTTTGATGACTAAACCATTCTCCCCCTCTTACTGTCGTTTTGCCTCCAATTTAGCCAAAGTTTGACCGCTATTTTGCCGGCATTAACCCCCTCTCACTCTTATCTCACTCTCATCCACAAAAAAAACTTTTCAATATCTCAAATCATAAGCAAGAACTCCTCAAACCCTAGGTATATTTCTAACTCATTTGATCTCTTAAATTTGTTATTCAATTATTGAAATTGTTCATTTTTTATGAATCTTGTTTGATTTATTCCACTAAATCTGTAATGTCTCTCTCGCTCATTGCAACTTTCAAACCCTATATTTCAATTTTATTTATTAATGTGTTGTGGTGGGTTATAGATTTTAAATAAAAGTATTAATTTGTAGAAGAATTTTTTCAATTATGTTTTGATATAAGTTCAAATTGTAATTGTAGTTATCAACTTTTAATTTGTAGATTTATTATTGAATTCTAGATTTAGTTTTGAAATTTTTGTGTATTGGTTAGTAGGTTGACAAATAGTGGAAAGACCTATGGTGGTTTTATGTTACATGAATGGAAGGTCATAGTCGGTGCAAATGGAGTTTCTTATGATCAACCTTCAATTAAAGGAATTGTAATTCATAAGGATATTACTTTTGTTGAACTCTATCAAACCGTATGTAAAGCCTTATCAATTGACCGCCTCCATCGAAAATTGAACATAATTTATCGATTTTCCCTCACTCTAGGTGTTGGGTCATTCAACTATGTGGAATATCTGATAAGAAATAATAACGATGCATGTTTTATGTTTACTACTATGCTTCAATTTCCTCCGCCAAATACAATTGAGTTATATTTGGAAAAAATGCTAGAGATGTAGGAAGTCCTAGCATAAACTTGTATGATGACAATATGTGTGGACTTGAGGTATATGATAATGCATTGAGTTCTTCATTCCATGACAATGAAATGTATTATACGGGGTGTAGCTCTTGAAGGAGGAGGTAGAAGGCGTGCCCAAAACTTACCTATTGTGGAAGATGCTCCTATTGTGGAGGAAGACACACTTATTGAAGAGGAAGACCCGCATGTTGTGGAGGAGAACATGCCTACTGTGGAGGAAGGTCCGTCACAAGTAACTCAATTGTAAATATATGAAAGATGTCCCAAAAGAATAAGAAGACGACCAGCGTGTGGAACATGATGAACTTGTTTGATACTTTTTAGTCTTAATATTATGTAACATACATTTTTATAATAACCATATTAGATTTGTATTGGTGTTTTTTTTATCATATTAAGGTTATAAATGGTCTTTTGAATCATATTTTTCTCTTTATGCTTTTATGATTTGTTAAAAATGCAAGCTGCTTATCATTTCTATTGGGATATATGATTATAAGATGTTCTGTAGTTTGATTTTATGGATATGCACGATTGGATTGGGTGAAGTCTAAAAATGGGGGAAGAGGTAAGCATTAACACTTAAATCGCCTTTGAAAGAGATGATCTCCTCTCCTCCGTGTTGTATCTTGGGGGCTACGAGTTAAGGAAATCATCTTTTGTAAAGACGATCTCAGCCTTTGTGTTATACCTTAGTTTTTTAAATTAGTTCAAAATAGTCTTATTTTAATAATTTTTTTAAACCATCTTACTTGTGTCAAATACCCTGCTATTTGGGGACAGTAGAGGGGATGGGGAGGTTTGCTATTTTTGATGATTTTTTTGGATTGGTGATATTTGATATTTGATTATTTAAATTATCTATTTTTTATAAAAATATGTCTTTGGGGGTTGTTGATGTCTATAATCTCAACAGTACACGTGTTGATGCCGATGATCTTAACAGTACATGTGCTCTCCTCCTACGACTGAAAACCTGTAAAACACAAACAAAAACCCAAATAACTAGGGGAACCAAGGGGTGGTTTCCTCGCCTAAAGGCCTCCAATGCCTAAGTTTGTAATCTGATAGAATTTTGATAGAATTTTCCTAAGGAGAGAATGGCTTACCTCTTCTTGATTGGGAGGGGGTTCTTTATACCTGAGGTCCGTTGGAAGGAATCGTGTAGGAGAAGATTGAGTGATGCAACGCCTAATCCTGATTGGATAGGTGCTAGGCGACATTTAATGTCTTTATCTCTCGAGCTAACATAAATGGATGTTTATTAAATGCTTGTGTGTCTCCAGTCAAATTGAATGCGGACAAAGTGACTGAATGGGGGCTAATTTGACGCATCATCATGACGATTGGACCCATTTGGCATTTTGGCAAAATAGGAGGACATCACGTGAAATTTTACTTTCGATGATCAATGATGATGCTGATGCAAAGAGCCAGTCGAGCTACTTTCACGAGCTTCATTTTTGCAGCTCTTCGCTTGCTCTGGTCGGTGTATTCCCGAGCTACTTGGTGACTGACCAGGCTAGATCGACCTTCTCCTTTAGAGTGGTCGAGCCCTAACACTTTTTTCCTAACGTGAACCTCTCAGCGTAACGCGACATATGGAGCCACGTTAATGATTATGCAATGCATTAAAATATATATTACATAATACAACGACACTATAGAAACAAATCATCATTGATAATTGATTGTTTATTACGACAGTTTTTACACCAACTGTTGTATAAAATAATATATTCACGACGATCGTAAACCATACTATTCAAACCGCCGTGAATGTAGTTTCGTGGACACCATTGTGTAAATAAACATATTCATGACAATTGATAGAGCAACCGTCATGCAAAACTCACCGTCGTAACAAATAAAATATTTTTATGACATTTTTTAGAAAGCGGTTACACTGTCGTCGTCAATTATTTTGTACGGCGGGGAATCCCCGTCGTTAAAAATAAAACCTGTAGATAGTGTAGGTGAATACCCTAACTACCTTATCCACCGAAAAATCACCATTATAGGTAAAAATCAAACTCCACACTGTTATTAAAGGGAAAATCATATCATTAAATTCACTCTCTTAACTTGTGGTTGCCATTAACAATACACTATATCTACATTTCATAATGCTTTGCAAATATTGTGTTGTCGGGGGATTCATAACTCAACAAACCAGGTAGATAAAGATTCATTAACAAACTAAATATTTTGGCTAGTGTACACTATATACATTTGAAAAATCCAACTTAATGTTTGCCTTAAACATCCAATAAAAAGCATGCATCAAACCCGACTAAACCTTGAAAAAAGGGCTGCAGATTTAAAAAAAAATCATTAAGCATGTTCCCTCGATTTTACTTTTTACTAATCTGTGAAGAAAATGAGGACCATGTAACTATGTAACATGTAACTACGTAAATATAAATAATTAGAGTTTTTGAATAAAGCTATTATATTTAAAATGTGAAAAGAATTGTTTACTGTGTTATGCTAAAAATATAACTACATCGATGAGAACTAATGACACATATTTTTCAAGTAATAGACTCTAATTGTTGTTTGAAAACAAGCTAAAATCTTAGAATATATCCAGAAAGGCTCAATTGATTGACAAGTATTCAAATTTTTAAATACATTTGATTGAGTAGCTGTAATTATGAAGGCAAAAAATGATGTACTTGATATGAAATTTGGAACGTTATTCGTTATTTTATTTATTATAATTTAAAAATAGGGATTTCATTTATTACTTGGATATATTAATTAAAACAAAAAGAAATATTATAAATATAAAAAAAATGGTCCCTTTTTTACTATTGCCTTAATTATGTTTAGAAATAGATAAACCCTAAAAAACAAAACAAAAAGTTGTATCTTGTTTAAATCTACCTTTTCAAAATAAGTAATGATAATAAATATGTCATGTTAAAAATCTTAAAAAATAATTATAACTATTAAAAAAATATCAAAAATAACTCTTGCAAGCGCCACAAAATAAAAAATCACCTGGCAACAAAAAATTGGCGCCACCCACAGAAAATTTCTCAAAGTTGTCAAAAGTATATAATATATTCGGTAAATATAAATATATCTCAGAAATATTTTATATATACGGTATAAATTATATTAACTTTCTGAACATTACACTCAATTTCGCTGGGCGCGTAGGAGTTCGTTTTTTAACATCATTTTTTTAAGATTTGAGGGTGGTTATTTTTTATTTTTCTTTCACCATTGACATTTTTTTATTTTTTTATTTTTTTTCTTTAAAGTGATCTAATCTTGATGTTCTTCCATTCAAAAAAGTAATTGCACCATATATACAGATTTTGAAACTTGAGTTAAGGTATAACAAAGTTTTCAATTATTTAGGTAAATAGTAGTTTTTTCGTCATCACGTCAACAATTTTCAGTTGATAAATTTTGCTTGACATTTTTACCCCTCATGTGTAGATTATTGTGTTTGATTTCGTGGGATCATGATAATTAATAAGATTGCATTATCTTTTATTTTAATTAATATGATATAGAAATTTGGGTTTTTAATGTAATTAATATATTTTATTTTAAAATCAGATTTAATTAGGATGTTAATATTTATTTTTAAAGCCCAATTTTTATGGTGATTTTCGTTGTGGAAAATATATTTTCCGGAATTAATAGTTTTGTTTCAAAAACTACTCGATTTATTTCTGAATTGATTATTGTATTTATCAAACATCCTAATACTCCACCTTCATCCTTATTTTAAACTGTAATCATTCATCAACATTTATCATCGATTGATAATATTCATTAACGTTCATCACCGATTGATACATTCATCACTGATTGACCGCTATTGACATCGACAAACCTCCATTGGCGCCCACTTGAAACATAACTATTAACGGTAAAATGTAACTCCATTGACGAGAAATAACTCCATTGACGATGGATAACTCCATTGACGAGAGAAAAACTCCATTAATGGAAAAGATAAATCATCTTTTCTCAATGGAGATTTACAGGCGTCAATGGCGTTCTCGGGAGGATCGAGAGTTTTCGGCAATGGTCTGCAACTATGGAAGTTTTTTTTCTATTTTTTATTCCTCAGTTTTGATTGACATATTTTTATCGTAGTTAGGGTAGTTACCTTAATTGTTGTTTAAGTTTTCACTTTTAATTTTTTTTCTTGAAATATCATTGGTGGATTTCAAAATTTGAATTAGTTTCATGTAATAGAGGGGGTTGAGATTGGTTTACCGAGCGGTTGAGGGAAGAGCGAGATTGTTTAATTTTTAAAAATTTATTTTTATGAAAAGTTTAATTTCTATTTAGAATCAATTAATTGTAGATATTAGTTTTTAAGTATATCAGTAATCTATTAATTACAATAGTTGAGGAATTTAGAATTCCGCAGTTTAGGGGAGGCATGATTTGTGGGTTTTTTAAAATTTTCAGAATTTATAGTATATTTAAGTTGATTTCATAATAATCTATATTTTTTGTTTCCTTAATTATAGAGTATATCAATTATAGTCAGTTAATTTATCCGAATTAATAGGCTTGCTATTTTATATGAACAAGTGTATTTTTGTCTAAAATGATTGACTTTTTAAGAAACTTGTTATTAACCTATAGATCTAGAAAATATGCTATTACTTAAAACACCCAGCCAAATCTTGTCTATAATGAAAAATTCCCCTTTTCAAAATGTGGCTTTTTTAGGAAAATAGGTCAGTATAAGAAAATAAATAAAAATATGACCTAAAAATTATTGTTTTGCATGAATAGCCAAAAATTATAAGGTTTCTATATTTAAAACCTACATACTATAAGAAAAAGATAACTACGCTGTCTTGATTAAACTAACAAAGCTTCTTTCGCATTAAGAACCCTAAAAATCGATAGAAGAAAATAAAGAGGGAAAGCAACGGCAATTTTTGGCATCAGAGAACCCTAGCCCCAATTTGCAAATCCAAGCTTAAATCTTATCAATATCAATTGTAAGTGATATTTACGGTTTCAATCTCTTTTACCTACGGTTTCAATCTCTTATTTTCATTCAAAATTATTTTCGTTCGAACTTGAACTTCGTTCGGGTTTGATACAATTCAAAATTATTTCAAATCTAGTCTGATTGGAGGCTGAATCTGTGTTATTACACGGCTTTTTATTTTACTTCGAGTTTGATTTCGTATATGTCAAATATAGTTTCTGCTCCATGAAATTTTTTATGTGCTGTTTTGTATCTGTCAAACATGACTTTTTGTAAGAGAGAATTTCGTTATGTGTTTATATTCTGAATTGCAGAGACGGTTGTCGTTTGAATTAGTTCAAAAAAATTCCGTCTTTTTTGTCTTCAGAATTGTAAGTGATGAGTTCGAATTATATTGATGGTTTTTGAATTACACGATCCTTTTTTTCTTTTGCTGTATAATTTCAAATTGCATATATGGTTTTGAACAATATAACAGTTTTTATTTGTGTTTAACATGTGAGTATATAGACATATACTATAGGTATTAATCCATTTTCTCTTAGAAACTGTTTTGCTAAGTATATTTGCAGTTAAGGAAAGGATAATATACTATGGGAATATATTCAGTTCCTGAAAATAAGCAAGTTTGACAAAATATAGATTTGTAAATGATTAAACAACATGTATATATCTAATTATGTGAATATATCTACTGTTCTTAAGATCTTTGAATTAGATTTGCCATACTCTTACTAGTTCTAAAAATTAACATGACATAGGTATGTGACCATATATATGCTTATATATTAACTAACTAATTAACACTTTAACTTTCGAATAGCAAACTAATGCTGACTTATATTTTTACTGACTATTATGAACTAAACTAATGTTGACTTAAATAAAATGCACGAAAATGATAAGAAAAGATGCCCAATTAAAGTAGCAGTAAATGCGGCGTAAAAAATCATTGTGTCTAATGAAATTAGCGGAAAAAGAGTAGTAAACACAACAAGCAGCAGCGCAACAAGCGTTGAAGGAAAAGACAGCGCACCAGAAAAAGTAGCAGCACAAGAGAAAGACAACAATAACAACAACAATAATGATGATGCTAGATGAATCTGACATTCGTTACTTCAATTTATTATCCCAATCCCTTCGCGACATTGATTGAAAATATTCTTACAACTTTTGGATTGTTTTGGATATATGAGTATATATTCGATTACTTGAAAATAACTTTGTTTTACACTGTATGTACAGATATGTAAATGATAAATACTATGGGTAGATATCCAATTCCTTGAAAATAATCTTGTTCGACAATGTGTATATGCATATACATAAATGATAATATACTATCAGTACATTTCCAATTCCTTATAAATGAGGTATTTTGACCAAGTTTATTCGTATTTGACAGATACGGAATCAAATTCAAATAAAACAAAAAACCAATACCATATGGTATATGACAATATACCATATAATAAATGATATCATATTGTATAACATAGTATGAAACTTTTCACCATCGAGTATATGTTTATATGCTGTATTCTAAATATTCCAACAAATGAATATTCCAAACCAAATAGATAATAGTATATAATTATATGCTATATAGTTTATACGTATATACTACATAACAAAAACAATGATTTAATAAAAAAGGGAAACAAAATTTTATCAATCAATAATCAAATTCCAGAATACTACAAAAAAAGAAGCTAAAATTACAGAACACTAACAAAAGAGTTCCAGAATACTACCAGTATCGCAAAATCACAACCTAATACTACCAAAATCGCAATCAAATTACAAAATTTCAGAAATTCTAAAATTATAAAAAAGTAATTATACGAAAATTCGAAAATTCTACCAAAATTCTAGAATTCTATCAAAATAGTTTCAGAATACGTCGCCTTTTAAGAAATTACAGAATATGACCAAATCGCAATCTAATACTGCCAAAAATTCCAGAATAGTAATTATTATTCCAACAAAAAGGAAGCCAAAATTGCAGCAAAAAGGAAAAGAACAATCAAAACGAAAAGAAAGATTAACATAATACTAATAATAGACCCAATTTCTTAGAACGGATGTCATAATAATGATTGGAGGTTAAAGTAATGGTGGATTAGTGAAGAAATCATGTGGAAATTGCGGGAATTTTTACTGTATTTTTTAAGAAAAACCTACTAGAGCCGAGGAAGAATGAAACTGTAACAATATGTGTAAGTGTAGAATTAAAAAATATTAACCTAAAAAAGCAACTATTAGTTTTACAAAGGATATAAACATACAAGACTAAATAAAATTATAATTAAATAATATTTTAAAAGAAGGATTTGACCATGCAAATCATAACTTTAAAAGACGTACTATAAAATTACAACTTAAAATAGTCTAATCTCCTAATTTTGTCTCAAAATGTAGACGCAGGTGAGCTCTTAGGCTCGCTACTCGGCCCAAAAAAGTGATCCAGTCCAACTGACACTGACTGTATGAAAACGAGCTACGGAACTCGAAACAAATTGCAGAAGCGGGAGCGCACTTTCGCCACATCTAAAAAAACATGGCGCATTGGCGGGAATCTCATAATCAAATGGTTAAGGATATAAACGGCCAATTTGCCATTTCCGCAGAAGAAATCGATTGTCTCAGACATATATTCATACACAAACTACCCTTTCCCCTGCTCCGTCTACCGTTTTAAGCCTCCATGGATAATCAGCGGGATGGGGAAACGTCCACAAGTGTGCGGAGAAGCTTGAAGCGGAAGCTTGACCAAGAATTCGAAGCCGAGCATGAAAACGTTGACTGTAAGTTCCCAAACCTTGACTCCGATCCCGATCTCGAGCTCCATCCTCATGACGCTGATCAAGATTTGGTTCGCGAGGTTCGCAGCCGGATAGAGTTCCTTAACTCCGCCTTCCCTTCCACCGAAACCGATAGCGCTAACACCAAGCGTGCCGTACTATTCCTCTCAGAGCTCGCTAAGAAAGGTACTAATTCAATCGTCATCTGGGATATGGTAATATACTTCTTTACTATAGGTTACTAATGAAAATATTAGAAGGCCATACGGGGACCAACAGATAACGGTAGCGATAGCAAGTTTAAGTAATTTCTTTTGGCTTTCTAAATATTGGAGATTAGCTAAGTCCCTGTTTTCGGGTTGCTCCCTCCAATCTCAATGGGTTCTTGAAACAATTTAAAAAATTTACAGTCATCATATATATCAATGTGTCGCAGACTCGCAGTGTCATGGAGCAAATTGTGTGAACATTTCAAGGCTGGTAAAAACACAAATTGATGAAAATTATTAAGTGCAATACTAAAAGTTTTGTACGAGTATTGGCAGTGAGTACTACTAAGCTGATTGCGAAGATAATGTTGACATGTGACATCTAATGACATGGATGGGTGGAGTTTAGTGGCTCATGTGTTCACATTTTCTAAATTGCCCCTTTAATATGGTTGTTAAAATGTTTTTTTTTTTAAATTTTGACGTATGTGCTTAGCTCATTTTGGTTTTCAATTCAGGTTTTGAAAATAAGGTTTATAGGTCGTGGTGCTTTCTGTTTTTGCAGAGGAACATGTCAATATGCTTGTGAACTATGGAGCTGTTCCTGCTCTAGTGAGACACCTAAAGGATCCACCTGTTATGGAAGGAGAGATTGGTCAGCCTTATGAATACGGGGTGGAGAGAGAAAGTGCTTTTATACTTGCACTTCTTGCTGTCAAAGTAATCAAAGA
The DNA here is from genome assembly GCA_003255025.1 of Datisca glomerata. Taxonomy (NCBI): domain Eukaryota; kingdom Viridiplantae; phylum Streptophyta; class Magnoliopsida; order Cucurbitales; family Datiscaceae; genus Datisca; species Datisca glomerata. The sequence continues at coordinate 154,662 of QANY01013712.1, read as the reverse complement.
CGCTTTCCTTTTGCTATTTGTTTAATGGTTTTATAACTTCGTCCCACCTCGCTGTGGGGTATCAACATTGGTCATTTTTTTAAAATAAATATTTTCTGGCTGATGTTTGTTGCAATGATTGATGAGCTTCATTCATGCTTTTTTGTGTCCTTATATACTTGGTAGTGGTACCTATTACTAGAATTGTATGGTATTTACACAATTCGGATTAGATTTTCACGTGCTTTGCATGTATGTTCTTGTCAATTTACAGTTGACATGGCTTCACTGTATAATTAAAAATGATACTGATATATCATGGATTGTATGTTTATCCTAGTCAAGTTTAGATTGTTAAGAGCGTAATTAGATAGCTCATCTTTGGTCTTATATTAAATAGCCAGAGCATCAGCAACTCATTGTTGACGCTGGAGCACTACCGCCACTTGTCAGTCTGTTGAAGAGGCATAAGTTGCAATGCAGATCTGGAGCAGTTAATAACGTAATCAGAAGAGCTGCTGATGCTATCACGAACCTTGCTCATGAAAATAACAACATTAAATCACATGTCCGGTATGCTTATTTGTTTTCTATTTTTCTGTACTTCTGCTCATCTTTCCTTTAATGTCATTGTACACACTTTCAGACTTGAAGGTGGTATCCCTCCTCTAGTAGAAATGCTAGAGTCCTTTGATCCAAAGGTACAAAGAGCAGCTGCCGCAGCTATCCGGACCCTTGCCTTTAAAAATGACGAAAACAAAAATCAGGTAGTTATTCTGTCAATCTGTGATTCTGTGTTGTGGCAAATTCTTAGCTCTCAGTAAAGTTGTTGACAGCAGTTACTGAATACTGACTGCAGATTGTAGAGTGCAATGCTCTACCTACCCTTGTACTCATGCTTCGATCTGAAGATCCTACTGTACATTTTGAAGCGGTTAGCTCTGAACTATTAGCAGTTAGATCCTGCTACACTCAGTTCACATTATTTTCTTGTTGACTTTTCTTGACTATGTTAGGTCGGTGTAATTGGAAACCTGGTACACTCATCCCCAAACATTAAGAAAGAGGTTCTCCTTGCTGGTGCTTTACAACCTATAATTGGATTGCTTAGGTAATGGGGGAGTGTCTCTGCGCTCTCTTAGGCTTGCAGTTTTCAATTTTTTACTTGTCTTTCTCAGAAAACATATCTAGCTATACTACTTTGAGTTCATGTAATTGTCCCTAAATTTCAGAAATAGATATCTTAATTAACTTGTTGCTTTTGTAGTTCCTGCTGTTCAGAGAGCCAAAGAGAAGCCGCTTTATTACTTGGCCAATTTGCTACAGCTGATACAGACTGCAAGGTGGAATTTATATTAGATGCTTCTGCTTATTCTGTACTCCAAAAAGTTTTGTATAACTATGACCATAAAACTATTGTGTATAACTAGGAAAATGTACTTCTAGCAGGTGCATATTGTTCAAAGGGGTGCTGTCAGACCATTAATTGAGATGCTTCAGTCATCAGATGTGCAACTCAAGGAGATGTCAGCTTTTGCACTAGGAAGGTTGGCACAGGTTAGTGCTGGTCGACCATACTTTTTCTTGTTCAACTCAAGCATTTCATTAGAATCAGTTCGATTTTGAATTGTCTTATTTTGTCTCGATAATTATTTCTAATTCTCATGGTTTCATTTGATTTCTGCTAGTTTAATGATTTCTATATTCTATCAAATTTTTCAAACTGTTATCTACTCTTAAAATTTCAAGAACTATATTTACATCCCCGTATGATAAACTGAATTCCTTGGTGAATGAGTGAGAACACATATTTCATAGGATTTGCATTTGTGTACCATACAATTTTCTTTTTTGATAAGATCAGTAGCTTACAACCTTAAACACAAAGTCCTTCCCACACACACATATTACTATTGTTCCTCTTCTTTGGATTCTACGTTTAAGAACACACAAGTAAGCTGCTTTTTCTTGATCTCTAGGTCAAATGTCATCTTTGTTAGACAACTTTTCATTGTGTACCTTCAGTGGAATGAAGTGACTGGGCCAAATTTCTGATTTAAAATTGTGGTAATAAATAACGGATGATTAGTATATTTCCCTGAGTTGTGAAATGGTTCTATTTTAGGATATACATAACCAAGCAGGTATTGCTCATAATGGTGGTATAGCGCCTCTCCTAAAGCTTCTTGAGTCAAAAAATGCATCTCTGCAACATAATGCTGCATTTGCACTATATGGCCTTGCGGACAACGAGGTTAGTGTTGTTTGATCACTATCAATTTTGTAATGCGTGGCAGTTTTTCTTTGGTTTTTATTGGATCGGCCAGTTTTTCTGTTAAACAGCACCTAATGACGGTATTGAAGTTGGAGTAATTTTAAGTTTATTCTGTAGGATAATGTTGCAGATCTCATCAAGGTCGGAGTTCTAGAAAAACTTCAACACGGAGAATTTAATGCTCAAGTATGCTTTTGTGAGTTTGATTTAAGTTTGAGGCACTCTCAAGATGTGCAATTTATAGAATTTTCCTGTATTTGTAGGAATGTTTTATTGCTTCTGACTTAATATTTTAGAGAAGAATGTCAATACTGTTAATTTTCATCCAAAGTTTCATGGTCATCATCGTCTTTTAATTAATATTATCCTTTTACAGCCAACTAAAGATTGTGCATCAAAGACATTAGAAAGGTTGGAGGAGAAAATAAGTGGAAGAGTGAGTTCTATTAGAAATACTTGTTCTTTTGCCAGTCGTTCCCTGTTCAAAATATTCATTTGCATTTCTTTGGTATATTTGGTTAGACATTTCTTAATTTAACTTCAACTTTCATCGTGTGAGATAACTAGCATGGTCGCTTGACCAATTTCTTTGGTGCTCTTTCTTAAAAAGGTGTTGAACTATCTGCTATATCTTATGCGATTTGCGGAGAGGACCACTCAGAGACGAGTTGCTTTGGCTCTTTGTCATCTTTGTGCCTCCAACGATTGCAAAACTATTTTTGTTGACAATAATGGTATGAACCAATTTTTTTTTGGATTTCACGAGCTTCGGTTTTCTTAATGGAGGTTCTATCGGGTGCTTTTTTTCTTCAAGTTTAACTTAGCTGCCGTTACATTTACAATGCATCCTACAGGATTGGAGATGCTTCTGGGGTTTCTTGAATCAACAGTTCTGAAGCAACAACGCGATGGTTCATTGGCTTTGCACAAGTTAGCAACAAGAGCAGCTTCATTTTCCCCTCTGGATGTAGCTCCCTTTTCACCAACCCCACAGGTTATTTATTTCTTATCAAGAATTCTGTTTGGTTGGCTGGCAAATTTTATCTTTTGTTAGTTCCTTACAAGCAGAAGATGAGTAAATATGAGGATATAATCTCGTCCTTAGTCGAGCATTATTAAATCAGCAGTTATGGAAAGCTTCCTGCTTCTTACTTGCTTTACTGAAGTAGTATTCCGCCAATTCTAAAATAAAAGCAGATTAATAATTTAGTCATTTCATGCTTCCCCTACTTTTATGTACATGCGTGTAACTTTCCATGTTAGCAAATCTCAAATACCTAATAGTCCCCCCC